>JAUPTC010000012.1:1854035-1889035 GCA_030762895.1 Sophora flavescens | reverse complement strand
TGCAACAAACCCCGACTTCTGGAAGGGATGCATTTATTAGATAAAAGGTCGACACAGGCTCTGCCTGTTGCTTTGATGATTCATGAAAACTCGTTTGAACGCACGGCCCTTGTGCTGGTGACGCATCATTCAAATTTCTGCCCTATCAACTTTCGATGGTAGGATAGTGGACTTCCATGGTGGTGACGGGTGACGGAGAATTAGGGTTCGATTCCGGTGAGGGAGTCTGAGAAACGGCTACCACATCCAAGGAAGCCAGCACGCGCGCAAATTACCCAATCCTGACACGGGGAGGTAGTGACAATAAATAACAATACTAGGCTCATTGAGTCTGGTAATTGGAATGAGTACAATCCAAATCCCTTAACAAGGATCCATTTGAGGACAAGTCTGGTGCCAGCAGCCGCGGTAATTCCATCTCCAATAGCGTATATTTAAGTTGTTGCAGTTAAAAAGCTCGTAGTTGGACCTTGGGTTGGGTCGATCGGTCCGCCTCTGGTGTGCACCGGTCGGCTCGTCCCTTCTGCCGGCGATGCGCTCCCTGGCCTTAATCGGCGGGTCGTGCCTCCGGCGCTGTTACTTTGAAGAAATTAGAGTGCTCAAAGGAAGACTACGCTCTGGATACATTAGCATTGGATAACACCACAGGATTCTGATCCTATTGTGTTGACCTTCGGGATCAGAGTAATGATTAACAGGGACAGTCGGGGGCATTCGTATTTCATAGTCGGAGGTGAAATTCTTGGATTTATGAAAGACAAACAACTGTGAAAGCATTTGCCAAGGATGTTTTCATTAATCAAGAACGAAAGTTGGGGGCTCGAAGACGATCAGATACCGTCCTAGTCTCAACCATAAATGATGCCGACATGGGATCAGCGGATGTTGCTTTTAGGACTCTGCTGGCACCTTATGAGAAATCAAAGTCTTTGGGTTCGAGTATGGTCGCAAGGCTGAAACTTCAAGGAATTGATGGAAGGGCACCACCAGGAGTGGAGCCTGTGGATTAATTTGACTCAACACGGGGAAACTTACCAGGTCTAGACATAGTAAGGATTGACAGACTGAGAGCTCTTTCTTGATTCTATGGGTGGTGGTACATGGTCGTTCTTAGTTGGTGGAGCGGTTTGTCTGGTTAATTCCGATAACGAACGAGACCTCAGCCTGCTAACTAGCTATGTGGAGGTAACCCTCCACGGCCAGCTTCTTAGAGGGACTTTGGCTGCTCAGGCCACGGAAGTTTGAGGCAATAACAGGTCTGTGATGCCCTTAGATGTTCTGGGCCGCATGCGTGCTACACTGATGTATTTAACGAGTCTATAGCCTTGGCCGACAGGCCCGGGTAATCTTTGAAATTTCATCGTGATGGGGATAGATCATTGCAATTGTTGGTCTTCAATGAGGAATTCTTAGTAAGCACGAGTCATCAGCTCGCGTTGACTACGTCCCTGCCCTTTGTACACACCGCCCGTCGCTTGATGAGCCTCTGGTTGACTGGTTTTATAACTAGTAAAGACCATGGCTTTGTGCTAATTTTATATCATTTTCTCCCAAATTAGACTTGATTGTTCTTAAGCAGTATTTTGAGTCTGTAAAGTATTTTTAGGTTATTTTAGTTGATTTAGAGTTAAATAAAATACTTACTGTTATTTCTTGTTTTCAGGTTAATAAAAAGGAATAAAACTGGTTCGCCCACAAGAAGCTCTCGCCCGCGAGTCACCCAGCCAAGAAAGTCAGAGACGATCACGGCTTACCCGTGTTGAAGGTCACGGCTGTGGCAGTTTTGAAGTTGAAGAGCCTCGCCTCGCGAGCATCCATTCGCCTCGCGAGCCTGGAAGTCAGAAAGCATCACGGTTGGTCCCTGATGTTCATAACGGGCGTAATAAGAGGACTCTTCAGTTCCTCGCCTCGCGAAGGTGTGTTCGCCTCGCGAGAATATCAAAGGTTGCAGACTGTTCATAAGATTCGCGTTGCGAGAGAGGCTTCGCCTCGCGAGAAAGCTGATTCCAGAAACTTGTATATAAGTCTGTTTTAGACAGAATTGAGTGGGGGCTGGTAGGCTGGCTAGTTTTAGTCAGAATAGGAGCCAATAGTAGTAGTTTGTCTTCTTTTCTTAGATATGTTTTGTTTTCCTTTTGTAATGGAGAGCTAGTCTCCTAGATTAATCTACTGTGATTGGTTTCTATTACATTTGAGGTTCTGTATTTCCTGTTTTCATTTGCTTTTCTCTTTTCAATGCAATGCTATATGTTTCTGTTTGTTATTTCAGGAATGTATAGTGTTGTATTGATTCATTTCGGTGATGTTATGTTTCTATACTTAATCGCGTTTGTTTAATTCGCGTGTGTTCGTTTCGTGTTCGCTTAGTTCACGAAAGGGCTTAACCCCGTTTGTTTAATTCGGGAATAGGAACATACATCCGTAGTAGTGGTTTCGTTTGTTAACTATTGCTACAACCGGGAGGGGATTAGAATCTGGGCTTGGATTTATATGAACCAATGATAGTGGGAAACCGAGAACAGTAGGTTAATCGTTTTTTAGCTTATTTGGTAATTACTTTTTATTGCATTGTTTTTCTGTTCGGTTTTCTTTACTTAGTTTTCAATCTCAAAACCCCCCAGCATCTGACTTTTACTAACTTTTTCTGTTAACAACAACAACTAAGAGTCCTTGAGAGACGATATCCGAGTTGTCGCTTCCCTATCTACATTATTTTGTAAACGCTCGTTCTTTTTGGCGCGTGGCGACAGTGCGTTCCAAAATTGGCGCCGTTGCCGGGGACTCTTGTTGTGTTATTAGCAGAAAATAATTAAAAAAAAAAAAACCTTTTGCATCCCTGAATTAGTTTTTTGCTGTTTTGTCTGGTTACAAATCCAAGTTCCTTCCCATGGATAATTATATGCAAGGTTATATGCCTAACATGAATTATGAACCACCATGCATATATTTTCCTGATTTTCTTGGTTTATCACATTGGTTGCCAAAGTTTAGTGGTTTTACAGGTGAAAATCCGCAGGAGCATCTGAGGGAATTCCAGATTGCTTGCTCTATAATGCTGAGACCTGCAGGAATAACAGAAGACCACATCAAGATGGAAGCTTTCCAGTTCTCACTTGAAGGTGCTGCAAGAGATTGGTTGTATTGTCTTGATGAAAATCAAATCTCAAGCTGGTTTGATTTGAAGGAAGCCTTCCTGTTTAGATACTATCCTAGCAAAGTGACCACCTCTGCACCTTCCGAACCTTCCCTAGAGGACCTGTTCAAGCAAATGACTGCACAGATAAATGCACAAATGGAAGGAATGATACAACAAATGGCAGAGGAAAATCAACGGATGGCAGAGCACAATCTTGCATTCCAACGGATGATGGAGGCGAGTAATCTTGAATACCAGAGGGGAGAAGCTGAATCTCAGAAGTTGGCCATTCAAATTGTCGCCAACTCAGCTGCAATGCTAACTCCACAGTCCATTGAAGAACTTACAGAGTCACAAGTTATTCTTGAAGATACTTCTGATGATGATTGTGATAATATTTCCGTTGATGATGAATTGTGTGTTGAATCCCCTGATTCTAATTGATATACTGATTGTTATTGTGATGGCACTGCTTTGTGTATACATTGTTATGCAGCTTTATTCTGTTCAGGAAACATAAAAAATGAGGATCAGGAGGACATCTGCTTCCCCGTGCCTGAGGATGATGAAGAACCTTTGGAAGTAGATGATTCAAGTACATCAAATGCATGTGTTGAGAGTAATGTGGTGGATGAACTAATTGCTGAATTTCCAGACTTTCAGAACTTTTCTGATTCATTTTATTGTGATATATGTACTGACTCTACTAACTCTAACCTTTGTGTGGTGTGTGCTGAAATTTCTGCATGTATAGCAGGTGATGAATTTGTTAATGCAGTGAATGAAGAAAATGCATAAGTTGAAGCAGCACCAGTAACCCCAGCTAACTGTTTGCCACTTCCCCCTGTGGAACCAAAAGCTCTGGATTTTGCACCCCTGGATTTTGCACCATGGCCGGTCCAAGAGGTTGAGCCCCACTTCTATTGGGGAGACTTTGTAGATAAAGAGGTCAGCTGTGACCCAAAAGGGAGTGAGAAGTCCGCCGCACTCGGCGAGGTTACCATAACTATCAAGCACTCATCTCCATATAAAGGCTGCAAGTTAGGGAAGCACGGAATGAGCTTCCAGTTTTTGTCCATCACTTGGGCATTATGCTGCATACTATGGGATCCGGGAGGATCGTTTCACAATTTGAGCATCCCTGGCCACTGTATCACAGACAATGGGATCCAGGCGGAAGCTCCTACACTGCCACTTGATCAGGGAGTTCCCTTTCCTTTCCCTCACTCTGATTTTATTGTTATGTTGTTTCATTGGGGACAATGTATATTTTAAGTGTGGGGGAGGGAACTAGTTGTAGTTTTTGTTTTGTCTTGTTTTTTATTTTCCTTTTCTTTGAATAAAGCTCCTAAATAAGTTGAGAAGCTCAGGAGTTGTGTTGAGTCTGGTGTTGGCAAGTTTATTGGATTTGATTAATTTTTGCATAGATTGATTGCATGTTACGTGTTGACTGTTTTCCCCCTAGGTTGAAAATTTTTGTTTTTGAAAATTTGATCCCCATTTGATTGAAAACTGAACTTTCAGATTTTGTTGTGATGGCATGATTTATGATAAGTTTGGGGTGAAGGGAAACACACACTAGGGATAGAATCTCTGTCAAACAACTTGCATGAATGTCCAGGTGAGGTTTTGAGCCTCCAACATATTTTAAACTGTGTGAGAATCACTTTTGAATTGCGCTTTCCTGAATTTGCTTGAATCTCTTTATGGTTTGCATGATTATGTGTTTGCTTCAGATGATTTAGGCATTTTCTTTGTAAATAGCTACTTGGCCTGAAAATAACCATCCCTAATGCATGATCCCTAGTTAGCCCCTTTGAGCCTGATTAGCCTATTAATTCTTGATAACCTTATGTAATGAGCCTAAATTCTGGAAAAAACCATGTTAGCCCAATCCTAGGATTAGGAGAGCATGGAATCTTAGAAGGGGTGCAAGAAACTAAGTTTGGGGTGGCTACAAGGTGTAATGTATTGTTTGGGATTGTCTGTAAAAAAAAAAGAGAAAAAAAAAGAAAAGTGTAAAATGCAAAAAGAAAAAAAATTGTGAAGAAAAAAGAAAGAAAGAAAGAATTTGAATAAAAAGGCTGAGTAACCCAAGGCATAAATGAAAAATGAAAAAAAAGGAACCTGAGTTTAAATTCAAAGTGTAAATAGTTCATGCTCTCTTAGTTCCTAGGGTCTTAAGCCTAGTTCCTTTGTATATCCTACCCTTAGCCAGGCCCCATTACAACCCATAAAAGACCTTTTGATGTTGCTTGCATGTTTTCTGTGGGAATCATTTGGAGATGAAAATCAAATTTATGGGAAGTGTTTTTAAAAGTGAAATTGAGTGAATTGCTGACAGCCTGACAAAAACTGAGCGAATGAGTGTAACACAAATTTCCCTTGTGAGGAAGGCAGTTGTTTGATTTTGGTGATCTCTCTCTTGTGTGTAACTTGGATCCCCTGCTTAGATTGATGATTGCTTGAATAGTAGAATTCTCAATTGTTTAGAATAAATGATTGTGGGGATTACTTTGTTTGAAAGGGGGGAACATTGAAGAAAACTGTTTTGATGAAACTGCTTGAAATTTGTGCAAAAGTTGATTGGATTCTTAAGCTTGCCATGTCTTGAGTCTTTTTGAGTTTTTAAGTTGTAGTTTGCTTGGGGACAAGCAAAGTTTAAGTTTGGGGTATTTTGATGAGCCTCTGGTTGACTGGTTTTATAACTAGTAAAGACCATGGCTTTGTGCTAATTTTATATCATTTTCTCCCAAATTAGACTTGATTGTTCTTAAGTAGTATTTTGAGTCTGTAAAGTATTTTTAGGTTACTTTAGTTGATTTAGAGTTAAATAAAATACTTACTGTTATTTCTTGTTTTCAGGTTAATAAAAAGGAATAAAACTGGTTCGCCCCGCGAAGAAGCTCTCGCCTCGCGAGTCACCCAGCCAAGAAAGTCAGAGACGATCACGGCTTACCCGTGTTGAAGGTCATGGCTGTGGCAGTTTTGAAGTTGAAGAGCCTCGCCTCGCGAGCATCCATTCGCCTCGCGAGCCTGGAAGTCAGAAAGCATCACGGTTGGTCCCTGATGTTCATAACGGGCGTAATAAGAGGACTCTTCAGTTCCTCGCCTCGCGAAGGTGTGTTCGCCTCGCGAGAATATCAAAGGTTGCAGACTGTTCATAAGATTCGCGTCGCGAGAGAGGCTTCGCCTCGCGAGAAAGCTGATTCCAGAAACTTGTATATAAGTCTGTTTTACACAGAATTGAGTGGGGGCTGGTAGACTGGCTAGTTTTAGTCAGAATAGGAGCCAGTAGTAGTAGTTTGTCTTCTTTTCTTAGATATGTTTTGTTTTCCTTTTGTAATGGAGAGCTAGTCTCCTAGATTAATCTACTGTGATTGGTTTCTATTACATTTGAGGTTCTGTATTTCCTGTTTTCATTTGCTTTTCTCTTTTCAATGCAATGCTATATGTTTCTGTTTGTTATTTCAGGAATGTATAGTGTTGTATTGATTCATTTCGGTGATGTTATGTTTCTATACTTAATCGCGTTTGTTTAATTCGCGTGTGTTCGTTTCGTGTTCGCTTAGTTCACGAAAGGGCTTAACCCCGTTTGTTTAATTCGGGAATAGGAACATACATCCGTAGTAGTGGTTTCGTTTGTTAACTATTGCTACAACCGGGAGGGGATTAGAATCTGGGCTTGGATTTATATGAACCAATGATAGTGGGAAACCGAGAACAGTAGGTTAATCGTTCTTTAGCTTATTTGGTAATTACTTTTTATTGCATTGTTTTTCTGTTCGGTTTTCTTTACTTAGTTTTCAATCTCAAAACCCCCCAGCATCTGACTTTAAATAACTTTTTCTGTTAACAACAACAACTAAGAGTCCTTGAGAGACGATATCCGAGTTGTCGCTTCCCTATCTACATTATTTTGTAAACGCTCGTTCTTTTTGGCACGTTGCGACAGCGCGTTCATCGCTCCTACCGATTGAATGGTCCGGTGAAGTGTTCGGATTGCGGCGACGTGGGCGGTTCGCTGCCGGCGACGTTGTGAGAAGTCCGTTGAACCTTATCATTTAGAGGAAGGAGAAGTCATAATAAGGTTTCCGTAGGTGAACCTGCGGAGGATCATTGTCGAATCCTCACAAAGCAGTGCGACCCGTGAATTTGTTTGACTCCTTGGGTGCGGCTTGAGGTGCCTGTGTGGTGGCATTGCGACACGTGTATCCAAAAGACTCTTGACAACGGATATCTAGGCTCTTGCATCGATGAAGAACGTAGCGAAATGCGATACTTGGTGTGAATTGCAGAATCCTGTGAACCATCGAGTCATTGAACGCAAGTTGCGCCCGAAGCCATTAGGCCGAGGACACGCCTGCCTGGGTGTCGAACATCGTTGCCCGAATGCCTCAGCCCTGTTGCTAGGCATAGTAAAGGGGTGAATGTTGGATTCCCGTGAGCGATGCCTCATGGTTGGCTGAAAATTGAGTCCGTGGTGGAGTGTGCCGCAATGGATGGTGGTTGAGTAAAATCTCGAGACCGACCGTGTGTGTCACCCCTACCGGATTTGGGACTCTTTGACCCATGAGCGGCCGTTGGCTACCCACGACGGGACCTCAGGTCAGGTGGGGCTACCCGCTGAGTTTAAGCATATCAATAAGCGGAGTAAAAGAAACTAACAAGGATTCCCTTAGTAACGACGAGCGAACCGGGAAGGGCCCACCATGAGAATCGGTCGCCCTCGGCGTCTGAATTGTAGTCTGGAGAAGCGTCCTCAGTGGCGGACCGGGCCCAAGTCCCCTGGAAGGGGGTGCCGGAGAGGGTGAAAGCCCCATCGTGCCCGAACCCTGTCGCACCACGAGGCGCTGTCAGCGAGTCGGGTTGTTTGGGGATGCAGCCCCAATCAGGCGGTAAATTCCGTCCAAGGCTAAATACTGGCGAGAGGCCGATAGCGAACAAGTACCGCGAGGGAAAGATGAAAAGGACTTTGAAATGAGAGTCAAAGAGTGCTTGAAATTGTCTGGAGGGAAACGGATGGGAGCCGGCGATGTGCCTCGGTTGGATGTGGAATGGTGAGAGCCGGTCTTCCAATCCACTCGGGCCATTGACCAACGCGAATTTTGATGGTGGCCCAAGCCCGTGCTGTTGGCATACTCGTGGAGACATCATCATCGTGAATGTGGATGGAAGCACGCGCCTGCTCGGCGTGCTTCGGCACCTGCGTGCTCTGGGTGTCGACCTGTGGGCTCCCCATTCGGCCCATCTTGAAACACGGACCAAGGAGTCTGACATGTGTGCGACCCAGCGGGCGAGTAAACTCGTAAGGTACAAGGAAGCTATTTGGTGGGATCCCCTTGTGGGTTGCACCGCCGACCGATCCTGATCTTCTGTGAAGGGTTCGAGTGAGAGCATACCTGTCGGGACCCGAAAGATGGTGAACTATGCCTGAGCGGGTCGAAGCTAGAGGAAACTCTGGTGGAGGCCCGCAGCGATACTGACGTGCAAATCGTTCGTCTGACATTGTTTGAATTTGGTGATCTCCCTCTTGTGTGTAACTTAGATCCCCTACTTAGATTAATGATTGTTTGATTGATGAAATTCTCAGATGTTCGGAATAAATGATTGTGGGGATTACATTGTTGACAAGGGGGGAACATTGAAGGAAAATTGTTTTGATGAATTGCTTGAAATTTGTGTGGAATTGGTTGAAATCCTTCTAGCTTGCCAAGTCTTGAGTCGTTTTGAGTTTTAGTTTGCTTGGGGACAAGCAAAGTTCAAGTTTGGGGTATTTTGATAAGCCTCTGGCTCATCTAGTTTTATGACTAGTATGACCGTGGTTTTGTGCCAATTATATCTCGTTTTCACCCAAATTAGGCTTGATTGTCCTCAAGCAAGGTTTTGAGTCCCTTAAGTAGTTTTAGGGTTATTTAGTCAGTTTTTGAGTCAAATAAAGCACTTATGGCTATTTCATGTTTTCAGGTTGACTTAGAGTCCAAGGAATGAAGGAAACAATGGAAATTGCAATCTGGAAACACTCGCCACGCGAGCAGATACTCGCCCCGCGAGAGTGAAGATCAGCCAGTGCCAGAAAAGTCATGTTCTCTGCCTCGCCCCGCGAGCTATTGCTCGCCTCGCGAGCTTGAAGTCAGCAAGCATTACGGTCATCCCGTGACACCCATCACGGGCGTGAAGAGAAACCCCCGAAGACAGAGACCATCACGGCCTGGCCGTGACAGGCATCACGGCTGTGACAACCCAGGTTTTGAAGGCTCGCCTCGCGAGTATTACACTCGCCTCGCGAGAATACAAATTCAAGAAGGCGCCATTTTAATATTCGCCTCGCGAGAGACCACTCGCCTCGCGAGAATGCGCAGTTTCTGAAAGTTATAAATAGCTGTTTAGGGCGAATGTAATGATCTTTTGCTAATCCTTGTTTCGAATTTCTCTGGTTGTATTGCGTTTTTGATGGAGAACTAGTCTCCTTGATCAATCTGCTGTAATCGGTTCGCACTGCCGCTTGAGGTTATGTAATTCCTGATTTAATTGCTACTCTCTTTCAATATCTATTCTATATTCTCTGTATGCTTAATTCAGTTTTGTATCGAATGGGTATTGATTTGTTTCGATGATTGTGTGTTCCTAAACTTAATCGCGTTTGCTTAATTCGCGTGCGTTCAATTCGTGTTTGCTTAATTCACGAAGGGCTTAATCCGTTTGCTTAATTCGGAATTAGGAACATAAGTCCCGTAGCGTCGGTTTCGCTTGTTAATTGATGTTACAATCGAAAAGGGTTTAGAATCCGCTTAGGGCTTGGATTTATATGAACCGATGATAGTGGGAGACCGAAAGCAGTAGGTTGATCGCTTAGCTTAATTGGTAATTGTTTAGTTTACATTAGTTTTCTGCTTTGTTTTCCTTGTTTAACTTGAATTCCAAAACCCCCAAGAAAACTGATTTTCTGCGATAATAGCACTACAAGAGTCCTTGTGATACGATACCCGAGTTGTCGCACACTAAACTACATTTTTACTAACCACTCATCTTTTGACGCGTGCGTGACAGCGCGTCAAATTGGCGCCGTTGCCGGGGACTCTTGTTGTTATTAACAGAAAATAAAAAAAAAGAAAAAAAAAGAAAAAAAAAATATAATTCATTGCTGAATTAGTTATGGCTGCTTTGTCTGGTTATGAATCTTAGTACTGCCATGGATAATTACATGCAAGGTTATATGCCTTATGTTGATTATGAGCCACCACCATGCATATATTATCCTAACTTTGCTGAAGGCTATAAGTCTAGTAGTGGTTTTGGCATGATTGGAGTAAATGAAGTCCAACCCAGCCTGGATGAGTTAGCTTCTCTGATGCAACAACATATGACAGAATTTCAAGCAAATCTTCAACGAATGACAGAACAAAGTCTTGAAAGCCATCGGAGAGGAGAAGCTGAGTCTCAGAAGTTGTCCATTCTAATTGATCAAATTGTCGCCAACTCTGTTGCACTGCTAACTCCACACCCCCTTGAAGAACATACAGATTCACAAGTTATTCTCGACAATACCTTTGAGGATGATTTTGATAATACTTCTGTTGATGAACTGTGTGTTGAATCCCCTGATTCTAATGCATGTGCTGATTGTACTGACACTGCTTTGTGTATAGAATGTTATGCAGGTTTATTCTTTTCAGGAAACGTAGAAAATGAGGATCAGGAGGATCAGGAGGACATCTGCTTCACCATGCTTAAGGATGATGAAGAACCTTTGGAAGTAGATGATTCAATTAAATCAAATGCATGTGTTGAGAGTGATGGGGTGGATGAATTGAGTGCTGAATTTCCAGACATTCAGACCTTTACTGATTCAGTTTATTGTGATATATGTATTGACTCTACTAACACTAACCTTTGTGTGGTGTGTGCTGAAATTTCTGCATGTATAGCAGGTGATAAATTTGTTAGTGCAGTGAATGAAGAAAATGCAGAAGCTGAAGCTGCACCGGAGACATCAGTGTCCTATTTGCCACCTCCCCCAGAGGAGCCACCAGTGATGGAGTTTAAGCCTTTGGATTTTGCAGCATGGCCATTCCAAGAGGTTGAGCGCCACTTTTATTGGGGAGACTTTGTAGATAAAGAGGTCAACTGTGACCCAAGAGGTAGTGAGAAGTCCGCCGCACTCGACGAGGTCATCATGATTGTCAAGCGCTCACCTCCGTATCAAGGCTGCGAGTTAGGGAAGCATGGAACAAACTTCAGACCTTTGGCTACCACGTGGGCCTTATGCTACAGAGAGTGGGATCCTGGTGGAACCACCTCAATGAGTTTTCTTAACCCTTTCTCCTTTTAAATTTTCTTTTCCTTGCTTTATTTCTGTTTTGTTTTCAATAAAGCTCTTGAATAATTTGAGAAGCTCAAGAGCATGTGTGTGAGTCTTGTGTCGGCAAGCTTGGTAGGTTCTGTTGATTTAGCACAGATTGATGGCATGATTTATGTTGATGATTCCCCCTAGGTTTTTGAAATTTGGAAATTGTGATCCCCATTTGAAAAATTGAAAACTGAACTTTGAGATATTTTGTTGTGAGGGCATGATTTATGATAAGTTTGGGGTGATAGGGTGCACACACTAGGGATAGAATCTCGGTCAAACAATTTGCATGAATGTCCGGGTGAGGATTTGAGCCTCCAACATGTTTCTGATTGTGTGAATCACTTTCAAGTTGCACTTTCCCGAATTTTCTTGAATCTCTTCATGGTTTGCATGTCTATGTGTTTGCATCAAATGATTTAGGCAATTTTCTTTGAATTAACTACTTGGCCTAAATAGATCCAGTCCCTAATGCATGTTCCCTAGTTAGCCCCTTTGAGCCTAATTAGCCTATTGTTTCATGATGACCTTATGTTATGAGCCTGAATCTGGAAAAACCATGTTAACCCGATCTTAGGATTAGGAGAGTATGGAAGCTTAGCAAGAGAATGGTTGCAAGAAACTAAGTTTGGGGTGGCTACAGGGATATGATGTGTTGTTGGGGATTGAGAAAAAGAAAAAAAAAATATAAAGGTTGGAGCCAAAGGGCAAAAATAAATCTTAAAAAAAAAAAAATGCTGCAAAATGTCAAGAAGGGTATTAGAAGAAAAGGGCTGTAGCCACCCAAGGCAAAAAGAAGAATAAGAATAGGAACTTGAGTAGGGAATTCAATGTGTAAACAGCTTCATGCTCTCTTAGTTCCTAGGGACTTCAGCCCAGTACCTTTGTATATCCTTCCCTTAGCCAGGCCCCATTACAACCTCGAAAGACCTTTTGATGTTGCATGCATGTTTTCCATGGGAACCATTTTGAGATGAAAATCAAATTCATGGGAAGTGCTATTAAAAGTGAAACTGAGTGAAATGTTGTCAGCCTAGACAAACTGAGAGATTGAGTGAACACTAAACCCCTTTGTGAGGAAGGCGATTGTTTGAATTTGGTGATCTCCCTCTTGTGTGTAACTTAGATCCCCTACTTAGATTAATGATTGTTTGATTGATGAAATTCTCAGATGTTTGGAATAAATGATTGTGGGGATTACATTGTTGACAAGGGGGGAACATTGAAGGAAAATTGTTTTGATGAATTGCTTGAAATTTGTGCAGAATTGGTTGAAATCCTTCTAGCTTGCCAAGTCTTGAGTCGTTTTGAGTTTTAGTTTGCTTGGGGACAAGCAAAGTTCAAGTTTGGGGTATTTTGATAAGCCTCTGGCTCATCTAGTTTTATGACTAGTATGACCGTGGTTTTGTGCCAATTATATCTCGTTTTCACCCAAATTAGGCTTGATTGTCCTCAAGCAAGGTTTTGAGTCCCTTAAGTAGTTTTAGGGTTATTTAGTCAGTTTTTGAGTCAAATAAAGCACTTATGGCTATTTCATGTTTTCAGGTTGACTTAGAGTCCAAGGAATGAAGGAAACAATGGAAATTGCAATCTGGAAACACTCGCCACGCGAGCAGATACTCGCCCCGCGAGAGTGAAGATCAGCCAGTGCCAGAAAAATCATGTTCTCTGCCTCACCCCGCGAGCTATTGCTCGCCTCGCGAGCTTGAAGTCAGCAAGCATTACGGTCATCCCGTGACACCCATCACGGGCGTGAAGAGAAACCCCCGAAGACAGAGACCATCACGGCCTGGCCGTGACAGGCATCACGGCTGTGACAACCCAGGTTTTGAAGACTCGCCTCGCGAGTATTACACTCGCCTCACGAGAATACAAATTCAAGAAGGCGCCATTTTAATATTCGCCTCACGAGAGACCACTCGCCTCGCGAGAATGCGCAGTTTCTGAAAGTTATAAATAGCTGTTTAGGGCAGAATAGAATGATCTTTTGCTAATCCTTGTTTCGAATTTCTCTGGTTGTATTGCGTTTTTGATGGAGAACTAGTCTCCTTGATCAATCTGCTGTAATCGGTTCGCACTGCCGCTTGAGGTTATGTAATTCCTGATTTAATTGCTACTCTCTTTCAATATCTATTCTATATTCTCTGTTTGCTTAATTCAGTTTGTATCGAATGGGTATTGATTTGTTTCGATGATTGTGTGTTCCTAAACTTAATCGCGTTTGCTTAATTCGCGTGCGTTCAATTCGTGTTTGCTTAATTCACGAAGGGCTTAATCCGTTTGCTTAATTCGGAATTAGGAACATAAGTCCCGTAGCGTCGGTTTCGCTTGTTAATTGATGTTACAATCGAAAAGGGTTTAGAATCCGCTTAGGGCTTGGATTTATATGAACCGATGATAGTGGGAGACCGAAAGCAGTAGGTTGATCGCTTAGCTTAATTGGTAATTGTTTAGTTTACATTAGTTTTCTGCTTTGTTTTCCTTGTTTAACTTGAATTCCAAAACCCCCAAGAAAACTGATTTTCTGCGATAATAGCACTACAAGAGTCCTTGTGATACGATACCCGAGTTGTCGCACACTAAACTACATTTTTACTAACCACTCATCTTTTGACGCGTGCGCGACAGCGCGTCAGTAGTCAAGGGAAGTCGGCAAAATGGATCTGTAACCTCGGGAAAAGGATTGGCTCTGAGGGATGGGCAAGGGGGTCCTAGTCCCGAACCTGTCAGTTGTCGGTGGACTACTCCAGCTGCTGCCGCGGCGTGAACGGATCGTCGCGTGCTGGTCGGGGGACGGATTGGGAACGGGCCCTTCGGGGCCTCTTCCCCGGGCGTCGAGCAGTCGACTCAGAACAAGTACGGACAAGGGGAATCCAACTTTTTAATTGAAACAAAGCATTGCGATGGTCCCTGCGGATGTTGACGTAATGTGATTTCTGCCCAGTGCTCTGAATGTCAAAGTGAAGAAATTAAACCAAGTGCGGGTAAACGGCGGGAGTAACTATGACTCTCTTAAGGTAGCCAAATGCCTCATCATCTAATTAGTGACGCACATGAATGGATTAACGAGATTCCCACTGTCCCTGTCTACTATCCAGCAAAACCACAGCCAAGGGAACGGGCTTGGTGAAATTAACGGGGAAAGAAGACCCTGTTAAGCTTGACTCTAGTCCGACTTTGTGAAATGACTTGAGAGGTGTAGGATAAGTAGGAGCTGGAAACTGCGAAAGTGAAATACCACTAACTTTTAACGTTATTTTACTTTTTCCGTGAATCGGAGGCGGGGCGCTGCCCCTGTTTTTGGACCCAAGGTCGGCCTCGACCGGCCGATTCGGGCGGAAGACATTGTCAGGTGGGGAGTTTGGCTGGGGTGGCACATCTATTAAAAGATAACGCAGGTGTCATAAGATGAGGTCAACGAGAACATAAATCTCGTGTGGAACAAAAGGGTAAAAGCTCGTTTGATTCTGATTTCCAGTACGAATACGAACTGTGAAAGCGTGGCCTGGTGCAGAAATCCCAGTTCCCGGTGCATGTGGTCGGTTTATGATGCTCGATATGGATCATTCGGTGCGTAGTCCTGGTTCATCGGGCGCAGGTCCCCGGTGCACGTGATGCCTGATCAGGCTCGGTGGGTGCGGTCGGGAACCAAGGATGCATGGGTCTGGTGCACAGGGTACATGTCCCCGGTGTGGTTGAAAAATCATGAAAAATATCCACCTTCATGAAATGCCACGAGACATTGGAGGAACCTTCGGGATAACATTCTTAGCGTGCCTGCAAAAAAACAGCTCAAAATTCAATTTGTAGCTTAGTTTCCTTGTATCCAAATTGTCGCATATCCCTGATTTCGGTTGAAAAATCATGAAAAATCACCACCTTCATGAAATGCCACGAAACTTGGTGGAAACCTTGGGAATATTATAAGTATGGTGCCTGCAAAAAATCAGCTCAAAATTCGATGGCTAGACCCATTTTCCATTTTTTGGGAATTGTTTCGGTTTTCCACTTTGAAAATTGATAAAAAAAAATGGTAAGGTGAAAAATTCTGTAAATTTTTCGTCCCCTAGCTCCCATTTTTATAAGCATCCCTGCAAAAAATCAGGCCAAAATTCGACCTCTAGCTTGGAAAAAAAGAGTATGTCTCCCCAGCAAAAATGATGTCTTATGCTAGAAAATCATGAAAAATCACCACCTTTATGAATTGCCACGAAACTTGGTGGAAACCTTGGGAATATTATAAGTATGGTGCCTACAAAAAATCAGCTCAAAATTCGATGGCTAGACCCATTTTCCATTTTTTGAGAATTGTTTCGGTTTTCCACTTTGAAAATTGATAAAAAAAAATGGTAGGATGAAAAATTCTGTAAATTTTTCGTCCTCTAACTCCCATTTTTATAAGCATCCCTCCAAAAAATCTGGCCAAAATTCGACCTCTAGCTTGGAAAAAAAGAGTATGTCTCCCCAGCAAAAAAGATGTCTTGTGTAGTAGTAGTAGTAGTAGTAGTAGTAGCAGCAAGACATGATAGTAGTAGTAGTACTGCTATGCCACTGTGGATCATCTCAAAAATTAGTAAAATAATACCAATAGTAAATTACATCAGAGTAAATCATAGTAAATTAAAATACATCAACAACTTACTATTACAGAGCTTCAATGTAAACTTGTATTTATTAGCTTCAACACTACAAGAGTACAAAGAAAACTTAATTAGTAACTTAGAACCAAAGGAAAGTATGCCTTGAATGAAGCACGAAGCCTTCTTAAATAGAGGAGAGAAGCCTTCGAAGAAGCGGACTTGAATTGGTTTGGAATCCGCAAAAGCAGGTACTATTAGATACTGTTTTACTTTTTGACTTTGATGCTTGAAATACTGTAGCCACGTAGCAGCAGCAGCAGCAGCAGCAGCAGTAGCAGTAGCAGTAGCAGTAGCAGTAGTAGTAGTAGCAGCAGCAGTAGCAGTAGTAGTAGTAGTAGTACTGATATGCCACTGTGGATCATCTCAAGAATTAGTAAAATAATACAAATAGTAAATTACATCAGAGTAAATTAAAGTAAAATAAAATACATCAACAACTTACTATTACAGAGCTTCAATGTAAACTTGTATTAATTAGCTTCAACACTACAAGAGTACAAAGAAAACTTAATTAGTAACTTAGAACCAAAGGAAAGTCTGCCTTGAATGAAGCACGAAGCATTCTTAAATAGAGGAGAGAAGCCTTCGAAGAAGCGGACTTGAATTGGTTTGGAATCCGTAAAAACAAGTACTATCATATACTATTTTACTTTTTGACTTTGATGATTGAAATACTGTAGCCACGTGATTTCTGTCGGCCAATAAATCAGTGTCGCCACAATTGGACAAATAACTTTACTTTTGCTTTATTTAAAGGGAATGACTGAGTGGAGATTCCTATCGGCCATCTTGAATTTGGAGAGATGCGACAAACTTCTTCCGAATTATTGATCAAAGAATCCAAAGTCTGGATCATTATTTTCTAAGTAGGGATTATAATCGGCAGACCCTACTGTTTCTGAATCTTCTAAATCTTGCTCTTCCTCATCAGACCCTATGGATGAAAGGGCTTCCCTTAATAACTTCTAGTATTCTTCTGGAGTGGAAGCACTTACATTAATTGTATAGGGTGTCACTGGTTGAGATGAATGGATTACCTCTTTCCCTTTTGATTCGGAAGGGGGAGTCTTTGGGGGTTCAAAGGATGGAGGAACCCTTCTCCTATTTTGTTGACCAAGTTTATTTTTCCATGAAACAAATTTAGTTTCAACAACCTTCTCGTTGAATTTATTCCACCAAGAGACGGTGTTGACTGAACAGATACTTTTTGGGGAATGGTTCGGGTAAGTGAAGGTGGTATTCAAAATTAAATTTAAGTAACCACGCAATTCCGAACTGTGCAAAAAAAATGCAGTAGTTTCCCAAAAATTGGTATTGTGGGGGTTAATTGTTTGTATTCCAGATATATTTTGTAAAGTGAATTTGGGAGAATGTCAGCGTATAGACCATATTCCCAAAACCACTCCATAAACCAGTTGGGGTATCTGGTTTGGTGATTTAAAAAGTTGAAATACCAAGAATGACGGGGGTTTGCCTGGAATAGAACCAACTCCCAAGCCCTTTGGTAATCCCAATAATTGGAAACAGGTGGGTCAAAGACCCTGGAGAATATTTTGGGTTTGAAAGGACCTTGCCCCCAATTTGTGAGAGTAAGAACTTTCATTATTTTGCATTGTGAATATGCAATCACATCTGGAGCATTTGAATTCGTATTTTGTTCAATCTTTACTGATTGGGTATCAATCAGAATGTATTGATAATAAGCAAGGTTTTTCTCGGCCCCATTTGTGGGGACCCAACCAAAACCATTTGGGATGAGTTGTTTGAGCAGATCCCAAGGTTCTTCTGTGGAAGGGTTACCATATTCTTGCTCTACAAGAGCATGTACTCTGCAACATGGTTTTATTTTGAATGGTAAGGGCTCTCTTTGGGTGGCTATTTTATTTTGGTTAGTAGGGGTTATTGGCGGGAGGTTCTTTTGGGTTATTTACGAAACTGAAGGGGCGAAGGAATCTGGGGTTAATTCTTTTGATTTAATTGGAGAGGAGCTTGGAGAGGGAGAGGCCCCACCTCGGGCCCTGGAGGTCATTGCGAATTATTGTCTTACAAAAACTCTCTGGTTAAGAAATCAGGGATAAAGTTATTATCACCTTTGAGATACTCAATTTCAAAATCAAAACAGCTTAAAAGGCTCTGCCATCTGGCAAAAATATGTTTAGAAACTAAATTTTTAACATCTTTTTCTAAAACATCTTTTGCTGCTTTGCAATCAATTCTAAGTAAAAACCTTTTATTGACTAAATCATCTTGAAATTTTGTAATGCATAGTACTATAGATAAAATTTCTTTTTTAATAGTACTATATTTCTCTTGAGACTGAATCTAGAGACCTGAATAATAACGAACAACCTATTCAACTTTTGACTCTGGAAGGATTTGCAGTAGGATACCACCATATCCTTTTTCTGACGCATCAGTTTGAACAATAAGACTGGCATCGGGATGTGGAATACCTAAACAAGGAAGTGACTTGACATCCTTTTTAATTTCTAAAACTAATTTGGATAACTCTTGAGACCATGGCTTAGGATTTGAGGTTTTTCTAAGCCTAGAATAAAGGGGCTTACACTTTATTCTAATATTGGGAATGACCTCAGAGACATAATTTAAACAACCTAAAAATCTTTGTAATTGTTTTTTATCTTTTAATTCATTTGGAAAATTATCGGCAAAAGCTATACTTTTGCTTATTGGAGTTATTGTTCCTTGAAAAATTTCATGGCCTAAAAATCTCATTTTTGTTTGAAACAATTTTATTTTCTTGGCCGAAATTACCATGCCATTTCTCTTTATTGTTTCGTTAAAAATATTAAGGTGTTTAAAACGTTGTTTTAGTGATTGAGAGAATATTAGAACATCATCTATATAAACAATGATAAATTATGAATAAGGATTTAAAATTCCATTCATTATGTTTTGAAATTCGGAGGGAGCATTCTTTAATCCCATCGGCATGACATTCCATTCAAAGTGTCCAAAGGGAACTTTGAATGCCGTCTTATACTTATCCTTTTCTTCTAACTTTATTTGATAGAATCCTGATTTCATGTCAAATTTGGAGAAAATGATCCCATCATGTAATCTTTTTAATAAATCTCTTTTATTAGGGATTGGGTATCTTATCCATTTCAAAACCTTGTTTAATGGTTTGTAATTAATTACCATCCGTGGTTCTCCTCTTTCTATTTCGGATTGTTTATTGACATAGAAGGCAGTGCAACTCCATGGGGACTTGCTTGGCCTAATTAATTTTTTATCCAAAAATCCTTGAATTTATTTTTTGCAAAACTCTAAAGTTTCACTATTCATTTGAATAGGTCGAGCTTTAGTTGGTATTTTGCTTTCATGAAATTCATCTTCGTACTACTACTACTACTACTACTACTACTACTACTACTACTAGTACTACTACTACTACTTTCCTTTCATGAAATTCATACTAGTAGTAGATCGGTCTCGGTCGGTGCAGTGATGCCCGATCTGGCTCGGTCATTGCGGAAAGGAACCAAGGGAATGAAGGAACGGTGCACCGGGCACGGGTCCCCGGGTACACCAAGTACCGGATTTGACTCGGTCGGTGCGGAAAGGAACCAATGGAACGAGGGAATGGTGCACCGGGCACGGGTCCCCGGATGCACCAGGTGCCGGATCTGGCTCGGTCTGTGCGGAAAGGAACCAAGGGAACGAAGGAATGGTGCACCGGGCACGGGTCCTCGGGTGCACCAGATTCATGGTTTGGCTCGGTTTGGCTCGGTGTGGTGCACCAGATTCCTGACATGGCTCGGTGTGGTGCACCAGATTCCTGATTTGGCTCGGTGTGGTGCACCAGATTCATGACTTGCCGCAGTCTAGAGCACCGGTCTGGTGCACCTGATTCATGGTTTGGACTTGGCCCGGTCTGGTGCACCAGATTCCTGACTTGGCTAGGTCTAGTGCACCAGATTCATGACTTGGTGCAGTTTGGAGCACCAGATTCATGACTTGGCCCTGTCTGGTGCACCAGATTCAGGGTTTGGCTCGGTCTGGTGCCCCTGATTCCTGACTTGGCTCGGTGTGGTGCACCGAGATTCATGATTTGGCTCGGTGTGGTGCACCAGAGTCCTGACTTGGGGGGAGGTGCCACCGACCACGACCTGGTGCCAAGCCTGGTGCACCATGGTCCACCTCCACCCCCCCAAACGCCCGTGCAATGATTCCCAACATTGCACATCGACCTTGCCCACGGCATGGTGGCCCCGGGGCGGGACTGGGAGGCGGGCTTGGGGAAAAATGTGGCATCGGATTGGACCTTTTTTGTGGGGATTTTCCATGGTGTATTGTGGATTCATGGGTGTGGATCCTCGACCTTGGTTGTGGATGGACATTGTGTTAGGTTTTACCCTTCGTGGCGGATTCGCAACACGAAGGGACGCGTGATCTTCCGGATGTGGCCAAGGTGGGGGTCCCCAACACCAAACCGGTTGAAGGCGCACCGTAAAGGATCCTCGCAATGTGGCTTGCACCCGTTTTAAAAATGTTGGCTTTCGAAATTTTGTCAATTTCGTTTTTAAAAATGTTGGCTTTCGATTTTCTCAATTTCGTAGGGTACTCGATGGTGTGGCGAGGCTGTGGGTGCGCCGTTCCTCGACCTTGGTTGTGGATGGACGTGGTGTTAGGTGATTATGCCTTCCGAGGAGGAACCGAAGCACCAAGAGACGGGTGATCGTCCTGAAGTGGCCTTGTAAGGGGTTCTCAAACACCAGATCGGCTGAAGCTGCATCGAAAAGGATCCTCGCGATGTTGGTTTTTAAAAATGTTGGCTTTCAATATTTATCAATTTTTGTGGGGTACTCGATGGTGTGGCAAGGGTGTGGGTGCGCGGTTCCTCGACCTTTGTTGTGGATGGACGTGGTGTTATGTGATGCCTTCCGGGGCGGGTCTGAAGATCCATGGGACGGGTAATCATCCTGAAGTGGCCTTGTAAGGGTGCTCAAACACCAGATCAGCTGAGGCGCATCAGAAAGGATCCTCGCGCTATTGTTGGTTTTTCAAAATGTTGGCTTTCGATATTTATCAATTTCGTGGGGTACTCGATGGTGTGGCGAGGTTGTGGGCGTGCGGCTCCTCAACCTTGGTTGTGGATGGACGTGGTGTTAGGTGATGCGTCCCGGGGAGGAGCCGAAGCACCAAGAGACGGGTGATCATCCTGAAGTTACCTTGTGAGGGGGTGCTCAAACACCAGATCAGCTGAAGGCGCATCGGAAAGGATCCTCGTGATGTTGTTGGTTTTTAAAAATGTTGGCTTTCGATATTTATCGATTTCGTGGTGGGGTATTCGATGGTGTGGCGAGGCTGTGGGTGCTCGGCTCCTCGACCTTGGTTGTGGATGGACGTGGTGTTAGGTGATGCCTTCCGGGGCGAAGCCGAAGCACCAAGAGATGGGTGTTCATCCTGAAGTAGCCTTGGAAGAGGTGTCCAACACCAGATCGGCTGAAGGCGCATTAGAAAGGATCCTCGCGATGTTTTTGGTTTTTAAAAATGTTGGCATTCGATATTTATCAATTTCGTGGGGTACTCGATGGTGTGGTGAGGCTGTGGGGTGCGCGGCTCCCCGACCTTGTTGGGTGATGCCTTCCGTGGCTGAGCTGAAGCACCAAGAGACTGGTTTTCATCCTGAAGTGATCTTGGAAGGGGTGTCCAACACTAGATCGACTGAAGGTGCATTGGAAAGGATCCTCGCGATGTTGTTGGTCAACCAATTTAAAAATGTTGGCTTCGGATATTGGTCGCGCCTGGCGTTGCTGGTGAGGTGCTTCTTGTTGCTTCCATGTGCTTGCTTGCCGTTGGCAACGCGGGGCGTGGTTCGTTCGGTTGTATTGTGTCTTGTAAACATGATGGCGTGTGAGTGGTGGTCGGGATGGTTGTGTTGGCTGGCTGATGTGGTGTAGAATCCGCAAGTGAACAGCTTCGTCGTCAAGTAATAAAAAGAGATCGAACCAGAGAGACCGTGATCTTAAATAACAATTAGTTATTAAATTGATTTAACTGAACTGGAATAGGATTTGGTTTTTGAAATTGGAATCAAGTAACAATCTAATTTAAAATTACAATTAAACAATATAAGAAAGTAATTCAAATCGGGGTTTTTCAAATTCAAAAGAGATTTCCAAGAATTGGGTTACCAACAAGATTGCTTATGTTACTAAATTGACTACTCCTCTTGTTAATTATCAAAATTTACTTTGAAGGTGAATTTATCCTAAATAAGTTAATGCTCCCTCTCGGGTTACAAGAACCGTGCCCAATTAAACCAACCCCTACTCTCGTGGTAATTGAATTTAAATCGAACCCTTTAAGTTTTGTGACAATTCGTGACCCCTCGAAGGACCGCTTCTAACTCTCGTGATTTAAGTCCTAAGTTTGATTCCTATAGATCTGATACCTAAGTTCACCGCTAAGTTCGTCCTTAGTGTATCTACGACAACCAAATAAGCGGCCACCGAATTTACGAGTAATTAAAGCAATAGGAATGAAAGAAAGAAAAATTGAAATTAACAGGGAACCAAACGTCAATTCATCACCATAAACAAATCCTAGGCATAGCCCCAATTCCTAGAAATAAGACTACTACTCAAGCATTGCCATGATCATAGCAAGCTTGATTAACAATAGCATAAAAAGAAAACCCTAGAGGAGAGAAGAGATTGAGAAGAAGAAGAAGACTCCTAATTTTTGCCTATGGGTAGCAGTCCAAAAGTGCCCAATTTCGAGCCCTAGAGGCCTATTTATAATGTGGGGTAACTTGAATCCCAAGCAAATACAAAAACAAGATCAAATCAGTTTCTAAAAATCCAGATAATGCACGTCACGGCCGTGATGGCTATCACGGCCAGGCCGTGACGGATTCTGTCTTGGAGGTTGCTTCGCTGGTTGGTCTGTCACAGCCTTGACCACCATCACGGCCTAGCCGTGATCAGTTCTGCCTATGAGGGTCTGGTTCAGTTGGCATGTCACGGCCGTGATGGACATCATGGCCTGGCCGTGACTAGCTCTGACTTTTCCATTCTTTCTTTTCAGCTCTACTCGATCATGGCCATGATGGGCATCACAGCTAGGCCGTGATCAGTTCTGTTTGTCTCATTTTCTTGCTTTACAAGCTCCATCTTCATGCAATCTCCAACGTAACTGATCCTGAGCGTTTTAGTATTCAATTCCTGCACATAAGCACCACAAAACCACCTTACTCGTTCCAAGCCAAAAGCTAACAAAAATCAAATAAAATACGCCTAAACTATATGAAAATGCATGCAAAATGTCAAGGAAATATGAGGTGAAATCACACTCATCAAACAACCCGAAGCTTAAGATTTTGCTTGTCCTCAAGCAATAACTAAGGCCAGAAAAGATAATCAATCAGAGCATGGACAGTGAATCTAGAACCCGAGTAATAAATCCAAGTAACAGGCATATTCAATAAGAAAAGAGGCAATCGATTTTAAGTCCAATTAGAAGCTTAGGTTCCCTAAATTCACATCTCTCACTAATTCGGGCACTCTTCTCACCTCACTCATATGTTTGAGGGTATATGACAATTCGCTCAATTTCCTCAAGGAATGTACCCTACCATAAGCTTGACTATTAACCAAATCTCTACTTTATTAATAAAAAGACATAAGAATCAAGAGGTCTTTTATTTTGGTTGTAATGGGGCCAGGGGATTAATTGTTAGGTGGGGAAATCAAGAAAAGGAAAATTCAAGAAGGCTAAACAAAATATCAAACAATGCAAAGCATGACAACCTTCTAAAATCCTTTTTGGGCTTTAGTTCAGTTTTTCACCTTTCTTTCTTCCTTTTTACTTTTTATTTCTCAATTTCTTTTTCTCATCCCCTTCTCCATTTTTTAATTTTTATTTTATTTATTTATTTATTTGGAGATGGGGAGATTTTCAACTTAAGAGAATTTTTTTTTTCACAATTTAATTTTCCAACTTCCTTTTTGCCCTTTTGCAATACTTTAAAAGGTGTCATACCAAGCATCGTTCATTAAAATAAATCAAGGTACCAAGAAAAGTATTTTATTCTTTTAGGTTCAAAATTGGGCAACTGAGGGGTGGCATTTAATCAGTCAAAGTTCAGAAGGCCAGAAAAATACCTAGTGCCTTAATCATTTTCAAATATGCTTTCAAAAATTTTTTAAGTTTCAAAACGGTTTCAAGTCAAGTTCTAGAGAACACAATCCAAGAGGAATAAAACGCTCGATCACAAGGAATGGGGTAGACTTAGTGAGTACCCCTTTTAGGCTCAAAATCTCACATTTAGTAGTTTAAAATCAATGAGAAACCCAAATCTAAGGAACCACATGCTAATTATTAACTATCAAAAGATCATCTCAAGCATTTTTATTTTTAGCCTATCACAAGAATACAAAAAATTGGGTTCAAAAATTCACTGTCTCAATTCATTTGGCACAAAGTTTTTCACAATTGGAGGCATACTCTAAGCAAGGGGCAATCTAATCATGCGATATATGCAAAACTAACCCTAAATGAATGCAACATGCAAGAATGCAAAAATAATACCCCTACCCCAAGCTTAAAAATTTACATTGTCCCCAATGTAAATAATTAAGTCGTAGGGAGGATAAAAATAAAAACAACTCACTGAGGTGGTGGGTGCTGGCTCAGATGCCAGTCATAGAGCTGCTGTATCATGGCTCTCTGCTCACGCTGCTCCTCCATGATGTGCTCCTGGTTCGCTAGGATAGTGTCAAAGGTGGACAAGAACCGCGCATAGGGATCATCAGACGACATACCTGCAGAGGAAGAAGATGGGTGCCCAGACGACCTAGCCTGTGGTGGCGGGCATAACGGCCGTTGTATCCTAATAGGCTGAGGCTCCTCTCTCACCGGCACTTTCCAATTTGTCGGATTCGTTACATCCAAAAGTGTGGGGTTAGGGAGAGGAATTGGGTGCCTTCGCCTTGGGTGTTTTAGGGAGTACGTATCATCCTCCTGGGTGATCATCCCCATGGCCTCACAAGCCTGCAAGGTGATACATGTCCGTCCTGTGGCGGCCTCAAAACCATCCAAATCTAAGTTAAAGTGATGACATATGGTGGTGATTAAGCCACCAATGAAAATAGTGCCACTCGAATTCTTGGCGACCTTTAAGAGGTGCCTACACAAAAACGACCCTGTGTCCACATTGCTCTCAGGGTGGAGCATGACCCAAAGTATAAAGACCTCATCCTGGCGGACGGATCCGCCACTCTCTCCACGGCCAAACAGGGTGTTGGCTATGACCCTATGCATATGTCTTATACTTGGGTTAACAAAGGCTGTGGACTTTGATGTCCGAGGGTCAAAACTCCTGCCTTCATAGTTAATTATTGACCAGAAACTATGTGCACTAAACCCTAAGGGGTATCTCCTGTCACCCCCTACAGGTAGACCAAAAATTTCAATAAATTCAGCTAGGGTTAGCTCAAAATTCTGGTTGAAGAGCCGGAATGTAATCCGGCCCTCAAGACAATGCGGCCCTTGGAGAATTTCCGCATTTAGAGAGCTTAAGAACTCCAGAGTAGGGCCAGCAAATGCAGGGTATTTGGTGCTAGCAAACTCGCTCCACCCTATGTTTTCTAAGATCCAGTTGATGTCAACAGTCAGGCCTAGGGTGTCTATAAATGCATCATCAAGATATTTTGTTTTGATAATCTTCCTATTTTTCAAAATATTAAATCTATCTTGTTGAGCATTATCTTTGAAAACAATCCTATACCTATGTTCATCAGTCTCAGAGTTAGAAGAGTCTGAGTCAGAGTAGTTACCTAGGTTCCTGCTTCCTCTGCTATGAAGGCGTGAGGCTTCGGTTGCCCTTAGACGTTTGCTTGCCATGATTTTCTTCAATGAATCTCAAAGCACCAAAATTCACAATCCCCTCTTTCACTTTTTCTGCAATTCGGATTTTTAGGGGTTAGGGTTTCAAAATTGGGACTTTTTGATTTTGACCAAAATTGAAGGATTTGACTTGTGGGTTTTGTTGGGTTAGGTCTAGGGAGCAAGGGAGTAGAGTTGGTTGGGTATGGGTGTCATGGGGGAGGTGAGTTTTCAAGCTTTTTGGGTGAATGGGTATGGTGGAGGTTGTGAGAGGAAGAAGATGAGTGGATGAAGAGGAAGATGGTGGGTTTGGGTTAAAGAGGGTTTGTGTCTAAGAGTGTGAAATGAAGGAATGGAGGAGTTGGAATGAAGGGCTTGAGCTTGGTGGCTATGGAGGTAGAGAGAAAGTAGAGAAGAGGAAGAGAGTTAGGTCGTGTAGCAGAGAGGAGGGGTATGCGTTTTAAAAATCTGAGTTAAAAGCGTGTCACGGCCGTGACCCACATCACGGGCAGGCTGTGACACGTTGTGTCAGGCAAATCCCTTTTCACGGGCGTGATGCGTATCACGGCTGGCACGTGATGGAATCTGTTCTGTTTCAGCTGGCCTGTCACGGCTGTGATCACTATCACGGCCTAGCCGTGATCCTTCCTGACTTTCTGGTCTTCACATCACAGCCATGACTTATATCACGGCTAGGCCGTGATGGATTCTGATCTTCTGGGGCCTTCTCGTCACACCCGTGAGGGATATCAAGGCTTGGCCGTGATACTGTCTGACTTTTAGCTATTGGTTCATCACGTCCATGACCACCATCACGGCCTGGGCGTGATCATTTCTGACTCTCTTTTTCATGCCCTTTTCACTCTTCATGCCTTCCTGACCTGAAAACACTTGACAAACCCATTAATTGTGATCATTCTTCTCTCAATTCTTCTAAATTATTCAAAGACAAAATTCAAAAACAAACTAAGAAGGGAAAGAAAGCTTGGGTTGCCTCCCAAGAAGCGTTTATTTACGGTCCTAAGCTTGACCATAGTCCTTTCAATCCTTTGATGTTAGATCGAGGAGGGAAATCGCAACCTCCTGTTCAAGTGGATGTTCTCCAAGGTAGTGTTTCAGTCTCTGTCCATTAACCTTGAATGTTCCACGTTCCTGGTTCCAAACCTCGACGGCACCATACGGAAATACTTGCATTACTTTAAATGGTCCAGACCATCTAGACTCGAGCTTTCCTGGGAATAACCGCAACCTCGAGTTGTAGAGTAGCACCAGTTCTCCTTCATGGAATTCTCTATGAAGGATATGCTTATCATGCCACTTCTTTGTTCTCTCCTTGTAAGATCGTGCGGACTCATAAGCATCCAATCTTAGCTCATCAAGTTCATGGAGTTGAAGGATTCTCTTTTCCCCAGCGGCTTTTATATCAAAGTTTAGCATCTTAATAGCCCACAAAGCCTTATGGTCAAGCTCGATTGGTAAGTGACATGGCTTACCGTAAATAAGTCTAAAGGGTGTCATCCCGATAGGAGTCTTGTAAGCCGTACGGTAAGCCCAAAGAGCATCATCAAGATTTAAGGACCAATCCTTTCTCGAACTTGAAACAGTCTTCTCCAGAATGCTCTTTATCTCTCGATTGGAAACCTCAATTTGCCCACTTGTCTGAGGGTGGTAAGGTGTAGCAACCCTATGAGTGACTCCATATTTGAGTAGGAGTTTTTCAAATTGTTTTTCAATGAAGTACGATACTCCAGCACTAATGACTGCCCTTGGAATTCCAAACCTTGGAAAAATCACCTTCTTGAATAGTTTGATTACGGTTTTTGCATCACTTGTTGGGGAAGGAATGGCTTCCACCGATTTAGAGACGTAATCAATGGCTACAAGAATGAACTTATTGTTGCAAGAGGAAGGAAAGGGTCCCATGTAGTCAACTCCCCAAACATCAAATATCTCTACTTCTAGCATAGTGTTGAGTGGCATTTCATGCTTCTTAGAGATGTTCCCCGTTCTTTGACATGGATAACAAGCAAGCACGAACATTCGGGCATCTCTGAAAATATGAGGCCAATAGAAACCAGCTTGAAGCACCTTTGCTGCTGTCTTTGAGGCACTAGCACGTCCTCCGTAAGATGAGGAATGACAACAACTCAAGATACTTGGAACCTCAACTTCTGGAATACACCTTCTGTAAATGCTATCCGCACACTTGCGAAAAATGTAAGGCTCATCCCACACGTAGTTCTTGAGATCGGAAAACAACTTCTTCTTTTGTTGATAATTGAACTCGGGTGGTAGAATCCCGCATACAAAATAATTCACAAAATCCGCATACCATGGAGCATTCTCTCCCGAGATGACGAACAGTTGCTCATCTGGGAAAGAATCATCTATCGGCAAGTTGTCCTTCTCATGTTCCAATGGTTCAAGTCTGGATAAGTGGTCCGCAACCAAGTTCTATGTCCCTTTCCCGTCCCGAATCTCCAAGTCAAATTCTTGCAGAAGGAGAATCCATCGGATGAGTCTTGGCTTTGCTTCCTTCTTAGTCATGAGGTACTTTAGTGCGGAGTGGTCCGTCACTACAAGAATAATTCTAATTAGCGGCAGCATTTTTACGACGGCCTCAAATCCGTCTCTAATTTTATGTTTTCCGACGGCTTAAGCCGTCGCAAATGGTAAAAGAGATTACTGATGGTAGTTTCGTCGCAAATCCGTCAGTACTGTTCCCGCCATTTTACGTGAAATGTTGGTGCCACTTTGAGACAGGCATGGCCGTCGCTAATGTGCATTTGCGACGGGCATGCATAATTCGTGACGACATCCTGATTTGCGACGGGTAGGCCGTCGCTAATTTCCATTATGATACCGAACATTTTTCTTCCTCCCTAACACTTCTCATTTCACTACACAAACCCTATTTCTTCCTCCCCCCCCTCTCACTCTGTTTCTCTGCTCTCCCACCGTCGCCCAGCCAGTACCTCTCGCGCCCCCTCCCGTGCCTTCCACCGCCACCCACCCCTTCCACCGCCTCCCACGTAAGCCGTGCCTCCCACCGCCTTCGACCCTTACAGCCACCGTCGGTAAGAACTCTGGCTGCCATCCATTAGTGTTTTTCCACCATTTTCGTCCACTTGAACATTTCCTCTTCGAAGTTATCATAATTAGTTTAATTTTGTGTTTAGATTTAGCTCTGATGTATGTTCCTTTTAGTTGTAAACGAAGGCATCTTGGTACGCTTTTCATTTTCTTCTTTCTGTTGCATTGAATAACTTGTTTATATGATGATATTATGTTAATCATAGTCATGCTCTGAATCTGTTTGATGGAAGGTATGAAACAATTTTCAAAAATTGAGTGAAATGATACATTCATTTGTCAAGTTTGGGCTGTCTTGTCCTCATTGATAAACATGCTCGATGATTATATAAGGGATTAGTGAAATGATACTTCAATGCCCCCTGTTGATACTTAGAACTTTAATAGAGCTGAAGTTGTGAAGAATCAAGCTAGTGGGGATTTAAGTTTTGATACATTCATCAGTAGGTTTCACAGATCTGGTCCTGTGTTACCATGCTCTGTGAATTTATGTGTGCTTGATGCTATTCGAAAGTAGTGAAGATAAAAAATTGTGATCAATATTTTGTTGGTAGTGCCACGTCTGATTTTGTAATGAAGAGAAGGAACCAAATCCTTATGTTCATTTACTCTTATGCTGTAAGTAGCTATTGTGATTTATGAATGATGATTTCAATAACATAAATGAGTAAAAATAAATAAAAAACAAAATAAAACCATTAATAAAAATCAAGCTTCCTTCTTTCTTTCTTTTTTTATTTGAAAGATTCTTTCTTTCTTTTTACTTTATTTATCTTTTGTAAATAGAAAGTCATACTTTACCTCTATGTTTTTCATTTATGAATGTTAATTTTTTTTATAAGTAAAATATTAGTGATTGTCTCTAACACTATAGTAAAATCTATTTTTAGTGGTAATTATTTAGTGGCCATAAAATTTTGGTGGTTGTACTATTTATCTGCTCCTCGGATTTGATATATTCTTCATCCACCTTTTTTACCTACAGTTCCATTTGCTTCTCTTTTTCGATTTTGCACTGAACAATCAAAAGATTTAACCTTTTCATCTATGTCTTGTTGTGTTTGTTGTGCAGGTAGGTGCTTCTCTATTTCGATTCATTAAAGGAAAAAGGTATAAAGTAGTTTTATGTTTTAATGGTTGTAAAAGGACTAGAGAAAATGTGGGTTTAGATAATATAAGCTGAAAATGTGGTTGATTTGATCATTTTTTGGGTGCACCTTGATGTGGAGTTTGTAATTGTTTTGGTAACATAATGCCTTTTGATTAATGTCTATAATCTGTTTGTTTAATCACCTAATTAAATGCTTTTAGGTTGGAATGTGGTCATGTTATAGGTGTTTGGGTTAGTTTTCTTTTGATATTAATGGCTGAATTGGTGAGTAGCTTGAATCATAATATCTTCTTGTGTTGAATGGACTATGAATTTTATTTATTGTTTTTTGTGTATTTTTGACAGGATTATGGTTATCAATATTATATTAAATGATCCTTATATCTTTCTGCTCACTTTTGCCTATATCTATTAAGTGTTTTAAGTTTTAAGTTTCTTGCCTATATTATATTAAATGATTCTTATTCTTGTAATGTTGTTTATGTTTTGTTTCAACTATGTTAGGGATATTATAAATTGTCTTTAGCAATAAAGATTTATTTTCTAGATGAGTTGATCGTCGAGAAAAACCTTAGTTACCCGTTTGAGGTGCAATATTTTAGAGCACGTGTACTGTTGCAAGTCATTGTGCTCTTGATATTGGACCTCGAATTGTCCAAGTGGGACAGTTTGAGAAAAAACTTTTTCTTTACTAGTATAATAGCTATTCATTAATTCTTATGTGATATATCTAATGAAAATTTGGTCTGACGCATTACCATTTGTTCTCTGGGTACATACTTGATTGTGATATCTCACCCTGGTCAAGTCATGTACTTGGAGACCAATGGGAAATGCTGCTGAAATTTCGTCAGATATGAGACATTAGAAGTGATGAGTAACTATTATACTAGTGTTGAAAAAGGTTTTTCTTGAATGGGATAGGGCCATACCAAATAAAGAAATGGAGCAGTTCTGGAGTTTGCCCAAAATAGTTTTTCATTATAGTTATCTTTTTTTGGCGCAAATGCAGAGGATGGAATTTGTTTCTTTGAATCGTACTTGGATGTATGATAGGGTTTATCCGCGTAGAGGGGGATTAAAACAATCTTTCTTAGATGGTGTTGAAGAATTTATTACCAAGGCAAGTCAGCAAGATACTTATAACAATGGGGGGTGATTAGATGTCCTTGTGTGAAGTGTGACTGTACCCGAATTAAGAATGTAGACGATGTGAGGGTCGACCTGTATAAAGTTGGGTTTAGGCCTAATTACTAGATTTGGACAAATCATGGAGAAGAAATGCCGCAATTTGATTTTGGCATTGACCAGAATTGCACCAGTGGTTCAAGTAGTGGTGCAGAAGCTGGATATGGAGATCATTTTGTTTCCATGGTGGAGATGGTGTGTGACGCTCGCATGATGTCCGGGTCGTTTGAGTCCAATAATACAGAAGAGCCTCCTAATGCAGAAGCACAAAAATTTTATAATCTCCTAACAGAGGCAAATAAGCCTTTGTGGGAAGGGTCCCCCGACTCGAAGTTATCGATATGTGTTCTACTATTGTCTGCCAAGTCCAATTGGAGCATACCCGAGTTAGGCTTGGATTTCATTACCAAAATGGTTTTGTCCGGGACTCCTTTCAAAGGAGGATTACCCAACAATTATTATGATGCGAAGAGGTTAATGTCCAAGTTAGGATTGGAGTCCAAGAGGATTGATTGTTGTCAGAATGGGTGCATGATCTTTTACGATAATGAATTCGACAAAAATGATGGCGCATTGGTTGAGTGCAGATTTTGTCACGCATCAAGGTATCGTCAGCGCAACGCAAGTAGAAGTAATCTGAAACCAGTTCCGGTAAAGTCGATGTTCTACTTGTCAATCATTCCTAGATTACAGAGGATGTTTGCATCGATGCAGACTGCAGGAAAAATGACATGGCACCATGAGAACAGGAGGAATGCAAGAGTGTTACGCCATCCTTCTGATGGTGAAGCATGGAAGCACTTTGATCGGGTGCATCCGGATTTTGCCGTGGATCATCGTAATGTACGACTTGGGTTATGCTCGAATGGCTTTACCCCATATATCCAAGCCTCAGCATCACCTTATTCATGTTGGCCCGTTATTGTTACCCCTTACAATCTTCCTCCCGAAATGTGTATGTCAAAGCCATATAAGTTCTTGACTTGCTTGATTCCTGGTCCATCTAATCCAAAGGCAGGCATTGATGTATACTTGCAACCTTTGATTAATGATCTGAAGAGATTGTGGAATGGTGTTTTGACGTACGATATTTCTGGAAAACAAAATTATACAATGAAGGTGGCGTTGATGTGGACAATTAATGACTTCCCTGCATATGGCATGTTGTCTGGCTGGAGGACGCATGGGAAGTTTGCATGCCCGTATTGTATGGAGCATACAAAGGCATTTACCTTAAAATACGGGGGGGAAGTCGTCCTGGTTTGATTCCCATCGCAGGTTCTTACCGAACGATCATCAATTTAGAAGGAATAAGAATGCCTTCAAGAAAGGGGCTGTTGAAATGGATGGACCGCCTCCGAGGTTAACACCAGAAAAAATTTGCAGTAGAATCAGGGACTTGCCAAAAGTGACTGAAGCTGGGGTTTCCAAATTAGATGGTTACGGGCAATGACATAATTGGACAAAGAGGAGTATTTTTGGGATCTTCCTTATTGGTAAGATAATTTATTGAGGCACAATCTTGATGTAATGCACATTGAAAAAAATTTCTTTGACAACATTTTCAACACTGTGATGAACGTGCATGGCAAGACCAAAGATAACGATAAGGCTAGAATGGACTTAAAGTTGTACTGCAGGAGACCGGATTTGGAGGCGAGACATCGGGGATAATGGGAAGATGTACAAGCCAAAGGCCAATTATACCTTGACTATCCAGGAAGCAAGGTTAGTTTGCCAATGGATAAAGGGGCTCGAGGATGGCTGATGTTTATTCTTCTAACTTGGCAAGATGTGCTTGATGTTATCAAGGGCAAGTTGCATGGGATGAAAAGCCATGATTGTCATGTGTTTATGGAGTGCTTACTTCCCATCGCCTTGATTCGTTTCCCCCCCCCATGTTTTGAATGGCCTTACTGAAATAAGTCAATTCTTCAAGGACTTGTGTTCTGCAACTTTAAGGGAAGATGATTTGATCAGGATGGAACAAAACATTCCACTCATAATGTGCAAGCTGGAGAGAATATTCCCCCCGGGCTTCTTTGATTCAATGGAGCATCTTCCGATTCATCTTGCATATGAAGCCAGACTTGGTGGTCCAGTTCAATATAGGTGGATGTATCCATTTGAAAGGTAATATAAGTATCCCAGTTATTGATCCATTTTCATGCATATTAGTTAATTAATAATAACCTCGTCATTTTTTAATAGATTCATGGGCGAGTCAAAATGATCGGTGAAAAATAAGGCTAGGGTTGAAGGTTCAATATGTGCGTCTTACTTACACCGTGAGACAATTCATTTCTGCTCTCATTATTTCAAACACATGGTTTTGTCGCCAACAACTAGAAGGAACAAAACGGAAAATGAAAGTGGAAGACTACCAGGAACCTTATCAGTTTTTTGTCTTCCCAGTCGTCATTCAGGAAAGGAGTTGACACATTATTTAACGGAGGCTGAACTCCGCTCATGTTCATGTATTGATCAATTGCACCGAGGTTAAACCATACCATGAGTAAGTATGAGCTTATAATTTTTATTCCTTCGATAGAATAGGTTAATTTTCATTGATGTTATCCATATATGTTCAATGCATTATTGTCTTCTCGTGATGCATCTGCTCGTACTCATGAAGATTTTCCAAAATGGTTTAAGCAACAAGTAAGTATCTTCCCCTTTATCATTCTGTTATTCACTATAATGTATGCGGATAAAAACATATATCGTTAAACTTTGTGAATAGGTTTACGATGAGGCACCTACTGTCATTAATCAACATTTACGAAACTTGGCTGACGGTCCTCTGACACAAGTCAAAGAATGGCACACATACTTCGTGAATGGGTACAAATTTCATACTCAATCATGGACAGAAGACAAAACAACAATAAATAGTGGTGTTTACGTAAAGGGTGAGCCAGGCAGAGTTGCAGATGACTTTTATGGTGTGATACAACACATATATGAGTTGTCATATCGTTATTTAGATTACCCTAAGAGAATAGTGTTGTTTTATTGTAATTGGTTCGATCCATCTAGTAGAGGCACTAATTTGAATAAAAAATATAATATTGTGGACATCCAAATGAGTAGAAGATATCATATGTTTGATCCGTTTATCATGGCACATAATGTGAGACAAGTATATTATGTTCCTTATCCAGCAACTCAAACAGAAAAACGGTGTTGGTGTGTTGCAATCAAGACAAAACCAAGGGGTCGCATTGAAATAGATGTTTCAGAGTTGGATGAGCCATATCAAACGGATGAAATGTCACATGAAAATGAGGTAATTGAAGTTGAACCAATCTCATGTTTACAAGACACACAAGTTGTAGGGGAAGAAGTGGATACCTCCAACTTGACATCAAATCAAGTCATTCCGGATGAAGATGTTGAAGAAGCAGAATCAACAGAAGATGAAGAAGATGAAGATGGCTATGAATATGACACTGGCTCAAATTCTGAATAACAATTACTTTATTTATTTTAGTGATATATTTTGTATTAAGTTGTATTGTCATTGTCATAACTTTAAGTTAATTATGATTAGCATCATTTTCCATTATTTACAAATTTGTGTTTTTTCTTACTTTAAGTTAATTTTTATCACCCTCAATTTCCATT
>JAUPTC010000012.1:1836675-1853535 GCA_030762895.1 Sophora flavescens | reverse complement strand
TCGAAGGATTGCATACACCATTGTCACTATGAGAACTACTTATGACACTCACATAACGCTCCATGTAGTGTTCTCATAGTGGGTCAATCCAGTACATCATTACTCTAATGTGTACCAACGTGGCGACTCGATATCTCATATCCATGACCCATGAGATATGGTCATCAGTCTGCACACATAATAGTCTCAATGTATTATCATTGTCCTTATTAATAAAATACTTGACTACGGATATTTAAGAGTAGGATTTCATTGTTCAATAGTGTCTCACGATCAAGTCATATACTTGATATTCTATTAAACTTAAATTTCTATTCTAAGGACTTTATTATGTTTAAACAAGTAACACAATAAACTGGAATGCCTCATATATATATATATATATATATATATATATATATATATATATAATAGCAAGATACAAATGTAAGTCTAAGAAATACACTGGCCTCTAGGGCTTACACCAACACCAAGGCCACTTCGGGACAATCACCCGTCTCTTGGTGCTTTGGTTCCGCCCCGGAAGGAATCACCTAACACCACGTCCATCCACAGCCAAATCGAGGATCCGTACACCCATAATCTCAGCACACCATCGAGTACCCCACGAAATTGATAACAATCATAAGCCAACATTTTTAAAAACCAACAACATCGTAAGGATCCTTTTTGATGCGCCTTCAGTCGATCCGGTGTTTGCCACCACTTCCAAGGCCACTTCATGACGATCACCCGTCTCTTGGTGCTTCGTCTCCACCCTGGAAGGTATCACCTAACACCACGTCCATCCACAGAAAAGGTCGAGGAGCCGTGCACCCACAGCCTCACACTACAACATAATAGACTTTTAATAACGCACCTTTAATAGCATTTCCGTGTGGAAATGCTATTAAAAGTGATGGGGGACTTTTAATAGCGTTTCCCTAAGGGAAACGCTATCTTAGGTATCACCTAAGATAGCGTTTCCGTGTGGAACCGCTATTAAAAGTGTCACTTAGGAAAAGATAGCGGTTCCACACAGAAACGCTATCTTAGGTGATACCTAAGATAGCGTTTCCTTCAGGAAACGCTATCTTAGGTATCACCTAAGATAGCGTTTCCTGTAGGAAACGCTAGCGTAGGTCTTCCCAGTAAAAGTAGACGCGCGCTCGGCCTTCCCTCTCTGTTTCTTCCTCATTTTCATTCTCTTGTTTCCTTCCCTCTGCATGCCATCTCTTTTTTCTTCCTCACCTTCGCCATTGCTCGCTTGCTGCTACTCCGAAAGAGAAAGAACTTAAATCATACCATTGTAGTTTTAGTTTCACACTTTCATAGTTTAGAAAGAAAGTGTGTGTGTGTTCTGTGGAGTGGAAGATAGCTGAAGCTCTAGAAGGAGACAACACAAGGAAGAAGAGTGGAAACAAAGGGATACCCATTGTTTTTCTTCTTCATTACAATAGTGGGTTGGTGTTCCTTCTGCTTATTATGCTTGTTGTTCCTTCTTATTGTCCTTTTGGGTGCATCTCTCTTTGTTTCACCATTTTACATTTTGCTTGTTCAGATTCTTTTTTTGTGTTTTGTTTTTTACTCTTTGTGGCATTTTTGGGTTCTATTATTTCTCTCTATCAGTTGTTAGGTATTGTCCTTTTTAAGACATTGGATTTCTGGATTCATGCCTCTATATGAATAAATGTCAATTTTTTGTTTTTGTTTTTTATTTGATTGCTAGTGAAGTCATGTCTTCGAGTCTTGAGCTTCATTAATACCTTGCAAGGTGAAGCTTCTTGCTCAGAAGTTTGTATTTTTAGGCTGTCTTAGTAATGAGTCATTGAGGCTTTGATGATTATATCCCAAAAGCTAAAATTTCACCATTATATCTGGAATGGTAAATAGATTTTGTATGGTTGATTATGGTTATGATTTCTAATGCCGGAGGGTTCAAACTACAATTGGCTTCATGTGTCGTTTTGTATGTCAATTTAATGTTTAATGTTGTTTGTTCTTGATGCGACCCACACTATAGAGCAAAGTAGTGCTTGATTTTTTCATTCCATATTCTTCTCATGATGCTCCTTTTGCCACCGCGAGTTCTCTCCATACCCCCATCACTTCACACTTTGACACTGCACAAACTCAGATAGATAGATGACAGACAAAGTGAAAGTGAGTATGAATGGTCAGAAATTAGTTATTTTGATTTTATATTTGTTATGAGATTATTTTTATATGATTTAACTTCATAAATTCATTTTGGAAAGTTTGAGTATGAATGGTCAGAATGGGTTTTGTGCATTTTGTGTCAAAAGTATCCTGATATTATACTTGAGTATGAATGCTTTGGCTGTGCGCGTTTCAGCATTGTCTTACTTTTAGAACTGAAATATGTTTAAATGGTCCTTGATTGTGCTAACATTAATTCATCACATTTCTTATTAGTGTTAAATCGTGAAATGCAAGACAAATTTGTTTGCCAATCTGTCCCTTTTTAAATATGATTAAGTCTCATACTAAGAGCTTCACACTGGCTCGAGTGCGTGACACGATCACGAGGGCGCATTCCCGGTTGAACCCGGTTCCAAGTTTGCAGCTTTAGTGGAACCCACTTCCAAGTTCACGAGTCTGTGTTCGGGTGATTTTCTATCATTTACAAATTTTATTTCCGGACATTCTTAATATTTGTGGGAGTGTGTTTTTATCCAAGTTCACGATCTGTGTTCAAGGTTTTATTTTACTTGCTCTTTAATTTTCGGTTTGATTGGTGTTGAATGGAATGTGACTTGTTTGTGTGTCAATCATTATTTGAAAATATGAATATGGATTGACGGATTGATTTGTATGCATTTTGAACCTAATCTTTCTTTGGTATCCTGTTTTGTTTTGTTTCAATGTTTTTTGAATGTGAAGAATGGGTTCATATGTTTGTTTTTGTTGCTTCAGTTTGTTGATCCTTTCCCTTTATATATCATTTAATTTAATGTTACGTGCTCAGATTTTGGTGTTTTTAGAGAGTGAGCAAGTTTGCCTTAGTCCTATGCCTAAGTCCTAGTTGTTATGGATCTCATCCAATGTGTATTGTGTATCCCACGATCGATGCCTTGATCCTTATTTATAGAAATTGGGAAGTTAGAGTCCCAAACCAACTCAAAATCTGATCTATTTCGGTTTCTTCAGGTCCAAGTAATGCGCGTCACGGCCGTGATGGCCATCACGGCCAGGCCGTGACGGTCTGTTATGGCCGTGAAGAATTTCTGCACCTGGCCGTGATGTGCTCGACTTGTGGTGGTTTTGGGTCACGGCCGTGATGGATATCACGGCCGGCCAGGCGTGACGGTCTGTTATGGCCGTGAAGAATTTCACGGCTGGGCCGTGATGTGCTCGACTTGTGGTGGTTTTGGGTCACGGCCGTGATGGATATCACGGCCAGGCCGTGACGACTCGACTTGACCTTTCTTCTTTTTCAGTTTTGCTCGATCATGGCCGTGATGGGCATCACGGCTAGGCCGTGATGGACTCTGTTTGGCTCATTTTCTGCACTTTTAAAGCCCTATCTTTATCCAAACTTCATCATGGTTGATCTCGAGCATTTTACCCTTGATATCTGCAAAACAACACACGAAAACCGCCTTACCCGTTCCAAAGGAAAATTAACCTAAAATCTAATAAAAATATTCCTAAACTACATGAAAATGCATGCAAAATGATAGACAAAGATGATGTGGAATCACACTCATCAACAAGTGACTCTTGGTTCCTTGAACAATACTCGGCGACAATGTGTTTTGTTTGCAGCCTTTCATTCCTTTAATATGTATACATTGCATGAATACCTCAACCACTCTAAACTCAAAGTAAATATGTTTAATAAATATATTTGTAGATCTGAAAAGAATGGATCGGAAATGGATGTATGCATATCGTTTAACGAAGGTGTATGAGGATGGGGTTAAAGAGTTCATTAGTTATGCAGAACGGCATGCGAAAAACCCTAAAACAATCATATGTCCTTGTTTAGATTTATGATATGCAAGTCTAGATAGTGCAGCCTATTTGGAAGAACATATAGAGGGAAATGGAATCGATCAAAGTTATACATGTTGGACTAAACATGGTGAGAAAAGAGCTGAGTCTAGTGAAATGAGGAATCGTGTGAGATATTCATCATACGATACAGACACAAATAATTATGAGAGGCGATCGTTTTGAAGACATTGCAAATCTTTGTTGAAGAGGATCTTCGGGATTGTCCACAAATGTTTGGGAGGTTGGTAAGTGATGCGAGCAACCATTGTATGATGGATGTACTAGTATTGCATTCGCGATTAAATACATTCAATTGGATGCCTTAATTCACAGCTTATTCATCTATCATTGGATTAGGCGTCAACTCATGTCGGCTATATTTATCGACCCCAAACTATCGTATGGTTGCTATGGGTAAAGTATACAATGAGCCGGGTGTTACACTGCACCCTGGACCAGTACCCCTTCCCCCGGGGAAAGTTGGAGTTGATGTTGCAACGGAGGGGGATGCGCCATTGCCGGTACCTATCGTTGATGCAGATGTGATGAGAAGTAGGAGATGCAATAGGTACTTATGTGGCATGGCCAATTGATCTCGTGGTTGTAATTAATATAGTATGTAATTGCATTTTTCCACCTTTTCATATACGGCATATATGCATTACATTAGTTGATCACTAAGCGGCATATTGAAATGCAAAATTTCCAGGCACCCTAAAAGCTAAAGGCAAGGGCGGAGTGTGCGGATATACAAAGGAGTCAATTACAACCCCAGAAAATAAAGGAGGTAACTCACGAGGCCAACCCACCTACATTTGGTTCAACTACAACTTCTACGGAATATTTGAATTTCCTTAAAATACATGAACGAAAGAATATGAAAAATGCTGACCAATTGTACGTAGAGATGGAAGAAAATATTTTTGGTCTCCATTTCATTGAGATGCTCAATACTGAAAATATCAAAGAAGTTGTAAATCATGAATGGGTATCTCTGCCTCCGTTATTTCCGCATATATCGTAATAAATCGGGTTTAAAGTGTACAATAATTTTTAGTCTTTCCATTTAAATATTGATGTATGTCATTGGTGTAATCCATTTTTATATTTTAATTGAAGGTATTTGTATGAAGAATTGTTGCTTCCAAAGGAAATAACGAGGAGGTTTCTGTTCTTGTCCCCACACCAAACAAATACATACGGCTACTTCGGGAGGGATTCACTGGACAACGTATCTAGCTGACCGGTTTGCAACTAAAGAAAGAGAATATCAGCCCTTGTTTTTAGCGTAGTGCAATGTTGGGTGAGTCGCTTATCCTATAGGACTTAATTCACAATAATGAATTACATAAAAGTTGAGGTGCTTAGGATTTGTTATCTCAACATTTTTGTAGGAATCATTGGGTCTTGTCATGCGATAAATATTGTTGAAGAGATTATTTACTATCCCGGATCCCTTGTATGTTGATCCTAGGGATCGCCAGAATTAAAGAATCCGTTCGATACGTAAGCATGTTTTTTATATTTCTGATTTTCTATGATTACATTCGTCGATCGTGAGCATGCGTGTGTTTGTGATGATTGAAAATATGTTTCTTAATGAAGTCTATTTGATTTTGTGATTAGTGGTTTGCAAGTTTATCGCGCAAATATCGAGCTAAGGTGCCGCGTTTAAAGGAAACCAACATTAAATGGATTCAGATACAGGTATATTTGCAAAAACTTAATGCGCAATTAGATAAAAAAAAACTATATTGATTTACTATTTTATTTTTTATAGTGCCCAAGACAACCCAATGATGCAGATTGTGGGTACTATGTCATGCGTTTCATGAAGGAGACTATCTTGCGGAACCAAGTTAAAATACCAATGGCGGTATGTTGTTTACTTAGCTTTTAATGTGTGATTGTTCAAATGTTTTAGCAATTGTAACTTACTTTATTTAATTTTTATGTCGAGTACTTCACGACTTCAAATGCTCCACATACTCCACTGCTCAGCTATCTGAAGTCAAGGAAGAGTGGTGTCGCTATATTGTTGAAAAGTTCGTTTGATTATGTCAAATTGATCACAGTAGTTGCAACAATACTCATTGGTATGTGAATAATGCTTTATATTTATCAACCCCAAACTATATATGTATTTGTTTTTCCTTGGTACATGCCTTCGAGTTGATGTGCCGCTGCTAGGAGAAAATAAGTTCAAACTTATTATTTTTGTTACACTTTGTTAATGCTTGATTTGAATTCTGTTTCTTGCTACAGTAGTATTTACCTAATTAGTCTGCTGTATCCCAATGTAACAGGGATAGTCTTTAGTGGTGGAAATGCAGTATGTATGCTCTACGAGTCTTTGGATCACATTTCGACACATTACTTTGGTGTTGTCTTGGTCTCATGAAAAACAAACAGAAGCTGTAAATGTAGATTAATTGTAGATGTATGTTGGTTTTTCGATTTTGGTTTCTTAAGGATTGAGATCTGGTATAGTTGCTTTGCACTTTGATTTTGTCTTACTCGTGTGAATTTGAATACTTTAGAAACAGTGGTGTACTTATATCTGGTTATATATATATATAGTTGCTTTGTATAGAGTGTTGCACTTTGATTGTATAGTTCTTGGTTTCTTTGCACAAACACATGCGGTCTTTGCATTGAACACTTATATTTTGAACACATTTTGAACAATTGTGTTGACTGCAACAATTGTGGTTTTTTTGTGTAAATATGCAGGAATAATGGATGTAAAAGTTAAGAAATAAAATTAAAAAAAAAAGGGGCTTTAGATAGCGTTTCCTTGTACAAACGCTATCTAAAGTCAGACTTTAGATAGCGTTTGTATAAGGAAACGCTATCTAAACTCAGACTTTAGATAGCGTTTCCGTGTACAAACGCTATCTAAAGTCACCTATTAATAGCAGTTCCTAAATGCTATCTTTGCTAACGAGTTTTAATAGCGGTAGAATAGATAGCGGTTACAAACGCTATTAAAAGGCATACGGAAACGCTATCTAAAGTCTAATCTGTTGTAGTGTCACCACACCATCGAGTACCCCACAAAATTGATAAATATCGAAAGCCAACATTTTTAAAAACCAACAACTTCGCAAGGATCCGTTCCGATGTGCCTTCAGTTGATTCGGTGTTTGCCACCACTTGCAAGGAAACTTCAGGACGATCACCCGTCTCTTGGTGCTTCGTCTCCGCCCCGGAAGGCATCACCTAACACCACGTCCATCCTGACCAGGGTCGAGGAGCCGCGCACCGAGAGCCTCGCCACACCATCCAGTACCCCACGAAATTGATAACTATCAGAAGCCAACATTTTTAAAACCAACAACATCGCAAGGATCCTTTTTCGATGCGCCTTGATCGATCCGGTGTTTGCCACCACTTCCAAGGCCACTTCGGGACGATCACCCGTCTCTTGGTGCTTGGCTCCCACCGGAAGGTATCACGTAACACCACGTCCATCCACGAGAAAGGTCTAGGAGCCGTGCACCGAGAGCCTTACCACACCAACGAGTACCCCAAAAAATTGACTAATATCGAAAGCCAACTTTTAAAAACCAACAACATCACGAGGATCCTTTCCGATGCGCCTTGACTGATCTCGGTGTTTACCACCCCATCCAAGGCCACTCGGGACGATTACCCGTGTCTTGGTGCTTCGGCTCATACTGGAAGGCATATACTAACACCACGTCCTTCCACAACCAAGGTCGAGGAGCCGCTCATCCACAACCTCGCCACACCATCGATTCCCCACCGAAATTGATAAATATTGAAAGCCAACATTTTTAAAAACCAACAACAACGCAAGAATCCTTTTCGATGCGCCTTGGGTGATCTGGTGCTTACCACTACTTCAAAGGCCACTTCGGACGGTCACCCGTCTCTTGGTGCTTCGTCTCCACCCGGAAGGCATCACCTAACACCACGTCCATCCACAACCAAGGTCGAGGAGCCACGCAGCCACAACCTCACCACACCATCGAGTACCCCACAAAATTGATAAATATCGAAACCAACAATTTTAAAAACCATCAACATCACAAGGATCTTTTCCGATGCGCCTTGACCCGATCTGGTATTTGCCACCCCTTCCAAGGCAACTCGGGACAATCACCCGTGTCTTTGTGCTACGGCTCGCCCCGGAAGGCATCTACTAACACCACGTTCTTCCACAACCAAGGTCGAGGAGCCACGCACCCACAACCTCGCCACACCATCGAGTACCCCAAGAAATTGTTAAATACCGAAAGCCCACATTTTAAAAACCAATAACATCGCAAGGATCCTTTGAAGCGAGTCTTGGTGATCTGGTGTTTGCCACCCCTTCCAAGGCCAATTCGGGGACGAGACCCATCTCTTGGTGTTTCGGTTCCGCCTCGGAAGGCATCACCTAACACCACGTCCATCGACAACGAAAGTCCGAAGCGTGCACCGCCGGCCTCGCCACACCATCAGTACCCCACGAAATTGATAAATATCGAAAGCCAATATTTTTAAAAACCAACAACATCAAGAGGATCCTTTCAGATGCGGCTTCCAGCCGATCTGGTGTTTCCACCCCTTCCAAGGCCACTTCAGGACGATCACCCGTCTCTTGGTGCTTCGACTCTGCCCAGGAAGGCATAACCTAACACCATGTCCATCCACAGCCAAGGTCTAGGATCCGTACACCCACAACCTCACCACACCATCGAGTAACTCACAAAATTGATAAATATCGAAAGCCAACATTTTTAAAAACCAACAACATCGCAAGGATCCTTTCCGATGCGCCTTCAGCCGATCTGGTGTTTGCCTCCCCTTCCAAGGGCATTTAAGGACGATCACCCGTCTCTTGGTCCTTCGGCTCCGCCCTGGAAGGTATCACCTAACACCACGTCCATCCACAGCCAAGGTCGAGGATCCGTAAACCCACAACCTCACCACACCATCAAGTACCCTATAAAATTGATAAATATCGAAAGCCACCATTTTTAAAAACCAACAACATCGCAAGTATCCTTTCTGATGCTCCTTCAATCGATCCGGAGTTTGCCACCACTTCCAAGGCCACTTCAGGACGATCACCCGTCCCTAGGTGGTTCGACTCCGCCCCGGAAGGCATCACCTAACACCACGTCCATCCACAGAAAAGGTCGAGGAGCCGCGCCCCCACAGCCTTACCACACTATCGAGTACCCCACAAAATTGATAAATATCGAAAGCCAACATTTTAAAAAACCAACAACATCACAAGGATCCTTTCAGATGCTACTTCAGCCGATCTTGTGTTTGCCAACACATCGAAGGCCACTTCAGGACGATCAGCCGTGTCTTGGTGCTTCGGCTCCTCCCCGGAAGGCATCTACTAACACCACGTCCTTCCACAACCAAGGTCGAGGAGTCGCGCACCCACAACCTTGCCACACCATCGAGTACCCCACGAAGTGGATAAATATCATAAGCCAACATTTTTAAAAACCAACAATATTGCAAGGATCCTTTCCGATGCGCCTTCAGGAGTTTTGGTGTTTGCCACCTCTTCCAAGGCCACCCGGGACGATCACCCATCTCTTGGTGTTTCGACTCAGCCCCGGAAGGCATCACCTTGCACCTCTTCCATCCATAGAAAAGATCGAGGAGCATCGCCCCCACAGCCTCACCACACTATCGAGTACCCCACGAAATTGATTAATATCGAAAGCCAACATTTTTAAAATCCACCAACATCAGGAGGATCCTTTCCGATGCGCCATCAGCCGATCTGGTGTTTGCCACCCTATCCAAGGCCACTTCAGGACGATCACCCGTGTCTTGGTGCTTCGGCTCCGCCCCAGAAGGCATCTACTAACATCACGTCCTTCCCCAACCAAGGTCGAGGAGCCGCGCACCCACAACCTCGCCACACCATCGAGTACCCCATGAAATTGACAAATATCGAAAGCCAACATTTTTAAAAACCAACAACATCGCAAGGATCCTTTCCAATGCGCCTTCAGGTGATCTGGAGTTTGCCACCCCTTCCAAGGCCACTTCAGGACAATGACCCATCTCTTGGTGCTTCGGTTCCCCCCGGAAGGCATCACCTAACACCACGTCCATTCATAACGAATGTCGAGAAGCCACGCACCCACAACATCGCCACACCATCGATTACCCCACGAAATTGATAAATATCGAAAGCCAATATTTTTAAAAATCGACAACATCAAGAGGATCCTTTCCGATGCGCCTTCAACTGATCTGGAGTTTTCTACCACTTACAAGCCCACTTGGGACGATCACCCGTCTCTTGGTACTTGGCTCGCCCAGGAGCAATCACCTAACACCACGTCCATCCACAGTCAAGGTCGAGGATCCACACACCTCGACCTAACCACACCATCGAGTAGCCCACAAAATTGATAAATATCGAAAGCCGACATTTTTAAAAACCAACCACATCACGGCGATCCTTTCCGAGTGCGTCTTGGCCGATCTGGTGTTTGTCACCCCTTCCAAGGCCACTTTAGGACGATCACCCTTAACTTAGTGCTTCGACTCCACCCCAAAGGCATCTTCTAACACCACGTCCATCCACACCCAAGGTCGAGGATCCCGCGCCCACATCCTCGCCACACCATCGAGTATCCCTCAATCTTGATAAATATCGAAAGCCAACATTTTTAAAAACAAACAACAACACGAGGATCTTTTTCAAGCACCTTGGCCCGACTGGTGTTTGCCACCCCTTCAAGGCCACTTTCAGGATGATCACCCGTCTCTTGGTGCTTCGTCTCCACCTGGAAGGCATCACCTAACACCACGTCCATCCACGACCAAGTACGAGGATCCGCACACCCACAGCCTCACCACACCATCAGTACCCCACAAAATTGATAAATATCGAAAGCCAACATTTTTAAAAACAAACAACATCCGGAGGATCCTTTCCGATGCTCCTTTTTGGCGATCTGGTGTAGTCAGCCCTTCAGAGGCCACTTCAGGACGATGACCCGTCTCTTGGTGCTTCGGTTCCGCCCCGGAAGGCATCACCTAACACCACGTCCATCAACAACGAAAGTCGAGAAGCCATGCACCCACAGCCTCGCCACACCATCGAGTACCTCACGAAATTAATAAATATCGAAAGCCTATATTTTAAAAAACCAACAACATCAAGGGGATCCTTTACGATGCGCCTTCAGCCGATCTGGTGTTTGCCAACCCTTCCAAGGCCACTTCAGGACAATCACCAGTCTCTTGGTGCTTCGGCTTAGACCCGGGAGGCATCACCTAACACCACGTCCATCCACGGCCAAGGTCGAGGATCCGCACACCCACAACCTCACCACACCATCAGTACCCCACAAAATTGATAAATATCAAAAGCCAACATTTTTAAAAACCAACAACATCACGATGATCCTTTTAGATGCGCCTTGGCCCGATTCGGTGTTTGCCACCCCTTCCAAGGCCACTTTGGGAAGATCACCCATCTCTTAGTGCTTCGGCTCCATCCCGGAAGGTATCGCCTAACACCCCGTCCATCCACTCTCAGGGTCGAGGAACCGCGCACCCACATCCTCGCTACACCATCGAGTACCACACAATATTGATAAAAATCGAAAGCCAACATTTTAAAAAACCAACAACATCACGAGGATCTTTTCCGTTGCACCTTCAGCCGATCAAGTGTTTGCCACCCCTTCCATGGACACTTCAGGAAGATCACCCGTCTCTTGGTGCTTCTTCTCTGCCCCGGAAGGCATCACCTAACACCACGTCCATCCACAACCAAGGTCGAGGAGCCGAGCACCCACAGTCTCGCCACACCATCGAGTATCCCACGAAATTGATAATTATCAAAAGCCAACATTTTTAAAAACCAACAACATCGCTAGGATCCTTTCCGATGCGCCTTCAGCCGATCTGCTGTTTGCCACCCCTTACAAGGCCACTTCAGGACGATCACCCGTGTCTTGGTGCTTCGGATCCGCCCTGGAAGGCATCACCTAACACCACGTCCATCCACATCCATGGTCAAGGATCCGCACACCCACAGCCTAACCAAACCATCGAGTACCCCACAAAATTGATAAATATCGAAAGCCAACATTTTAAAAAACCAACAACATCACAAGGATCCTTTTTGATGCACCTTCAGCCGATCTGGTGTTTGCCACCCCATCTAAGGCCACTTCAGGACGATCAACCGTGTCTTAGTGCTTCGGCTCCGCCCCGAAGGCATCTACTAACACTAAGTCCTTCCCCAACCAAGGTCGAGGAGCCACACACCCACAACCTCGCCACACCATCGAGTACCCCACGAAATGGATAAATATCGTAAGCCAACATTTTTAAAAACCACCAACATCACGAGGATCCTTTCCGATGCGCCTTCTGCCGATCTGGAGTTTGCCACCAATACCAAGGCCACTTCAGGACGATCACCCGTCTCTTGGTACTTCGGCTCCGCCCCGGGAACAATCACCTAACACCACGTCCATCCACAGTCAAGGTCGAGGATCCACACACCCTCAGCCTCACCTCGCCATCGAGTACCCCACAAAATTGATAAATATCGAAAGCCAACATTTTTAAAAACCAACCACATCACGAGGATCCTTTCCGATGCGCCTTTTTGGCGATCTGGTGTATGCCACCCCTTCCAAGGCCACTTCAGGACGATGACCCGTCTCTTGGTGCTTCGGTTCCGCCCCGGAAGGCATCACCTAACACCACGTCCATCCACAACGAAAGTCGAAGCCGTGCACCACCTGACCTCGCCACACCATCGAGTACCCTACAAAATTGATAAATATCAAAGCCTATATTTTAAAAACCAACAACATCAAGGGATCCTTTACGATGCGCCTTGACCCCGGTGTTTGCCAACCCTTCCAAGGCCACTTCAGGACAATCACCAGTCTCTTGGTGCTTTGGCTTTGCCCCGGCAGGCATCACCTAACACCACGTCCATCCACAGCCAAGGTTGAGGATCCGCACATCCACAACCTCACCAGACCATCGAGTAGCCCACAAAATTGATAAATATCGAAAGCCGACATTTTTAAAAACCAACCACATCACGATGATCCTTTACGATGCGCCTTCAGTCGATCTGGTGTTTGCCACCCCTTCCAAGGCCACTTTAGGACGATCACCCATCTCTTAGTGCTTCGGCTCCACCCTGGAAGGTATCACCTAACACCACGTCCATCCACTCCCAGGGTCGAGGAGCCGCGTACCCACATCCTCGCCACACCATCGAGTACCACACAATATTGATAAATATCGAAAGCCAACATTTTTAAAAACCAACAACATCACGAGGATCTTTTATGTTGCACCTTGACAGATCTGGTGTTTGCCACCCTTTCCATGGACACATCAAGAAGATCACCCATCTCTTGGTGCTTCTTCTCGACCGGATGGCATCACCTAACACCACGTCCATCCTGACCAAGGTCGAGGGCCGCTCACCCACAGTCTCGCCACACCATCGAGTATCCCACGAAATTGGTAAATATCAAAAGCCAACATTTTTAAAAACCAACTACATCGCAAGGATCCTTTCCGATGCGCCTTCAGCCGATCTGTTGTTTGCCACCCCTTACAAGGTCACTTCAGGACGATCACCCGTGTCTTGGTGCTTCGGTTCCGCCCTGGAAGGCATCACCAGACACCACGTCCATCCACATCCAAGGTCGAGGATCCGCATACCCACAGCCTCACGACACCCTCGAGTACCCCACAAAATTGATAAATATCGAAAGCCTACATTTTAAAAAACCAACAACATCACAAGGATCCTTTCCGATGCACCTTCAGTCGATCTGGTGTTTACCACCCCATCTAAGGCCACTTCAGGACGATCACCCGTGTCTTGGTGCTTCGGCTCTACCCCGGAAGGCATCTACTAACACTACGTCCTTCCACAACCAAGGTAGAGGAGCCGCACACCCACAACCTTGCCACACCATTGAGTACCCCACCAAATGGATAAATATCGTAAGCCAACATTTTTAAAAACCAACAATATTGTAAGGATCCTTTCCGATGCGCCTTCAGGCTATCTGATGTTTGCCACCTCTTCCTAGGCCACTTCAGGACGATCACCCGTCTCTTGGTGTTCCAGCTCAGCCCCGGAAGGCATCACCTTACACCTCCTACATCCACAGAAAAAGTCGAGGAGCCGCGCCCCCACAGCCTCACCACACTATCGAGTACCCCACGAAATTGTTTAATATCGAAAGCCAACATTTTTAAAAACCACCAACATCACGAGGATCCTTTCCGATGCGCCTTCAGCCAATCTGGTGTTTGCCACCCTATCCAAGGCCACTTCAGGATGATCACCCGTGTCTTGATGCTTCGACTCCGCCCCGGAAGGCATCTACTAACATCACGTCCTTCCCCAACCAAGGTCGAGGAGCAGCGCACCCACAACCTCGCCACACCATCGAGTACCCCACAAAATTGATAAATATCGAAAGCCAACATTTTTAAAAACCATCAACATCACAAGGATCCTTTCCGATACGCCTATAGGGGCGATCCGGTGTTTGCCACCCCTTCCAAGGCCACTTCAGGACAATGACCCATGTCTTGGTGCTTGGTTCCCCAAAAGCATCACCTAACACCACGTCCATTCACAACGAATGTCGGAAGCCGCGCACCCACAACATCGCCACACCATCGATTACCCCACGAAATTGATAAATATCGAGAGTCAAAATTTTTAAAAACCGACAACATCAAGAGGATCCATTCCGATGCGCCTTTTGCCGATGTGGAGTTTGCCACCACTACAAGGCCACTTCGAGACGATCACCGCGTCTCTTCGTACTTCGGCTCCGCCTCGGGGGCAATCACCTAACACCACGTCCATCCACAGTCAAGGTCGAGGATCCACACTCCCTCAGCCTCACCAGACCATCGAGTAGCCCACAAAATTAATAAAAATCGAAAGCTGACATTTTTAAAAACCAACCACATCACGAGGATCCTTTCCGGTGCGTCTTCAGCCGATCTGGTGTTTGCCACCCCTTCCAAGGCCACTTTAGGACGATCACCCTTAACGTAGTGCTTGACTCCACCACCGAAAGGCATCTTCCTAACACCACGTCCATCCACACCCAAGGTCGAGGAGCCGCGCGCCCATATCCTCGCCACACCATCGAGTACCCCTCAATACTGATAAATATCGAAAGCCAACATTTTTAAAAACAAACAACAACACGAGGATCTTTTTCGTTGCACCTTCATCCGACCTGGTGTTTGCCACCCCTTCCAAGGCCACTTCAGGATGATCACCTGTCTCTTGGTGCTCGTAATCTGCACCGGAAGGCATCACCTAACACCACGTCCATCAACAACCAAGTACGAGGATCCGCACACACCCTGACCTCACCACAGCATCGAGTACCCTACAAAATTGATAAATATCGAAAGTAAACATTTTTAAAAACCAACAACGTCATGAGGATCCTTTCCGATGCGCCTTCAGTCGATCCGTTGTTTTGCCACCCCTCCAAGGCCACTTCTGGACGATCACCCGTCTCTTGGTGCTTCGGCTCCGCACCGGAAGGCATCACCTAACACCACGTCCATCCACAACGAAAGTCGAGAAACCGCGCACCCACAGGCTCGCCACACCATCGAGCACCCCATGAAATTGATAAATATCGAAAGCCGGTATTTTAAAAAACCAACAACATCAAGAGGATCCTTTACGATGCGCCCTTAGCGATCTGGTGTTTGCCAAACCTTCCAAGGCCCCTACGGGACAATCACCGAGCCCTCTTGGTGCTTCGGCTTTGGCTCCGGGAGGCATCACCTAACACCGCGCCCATCCACGGCCAAGGTCGAGGATCCACACACCACAACCTCACCACACCATCAGTACCCCACAAAATTGATAAATATCAAAAGCCAACATTTTTAAAAACCAACAACATCACGATGATCCTTTCCGAGGCGCCTTCTGCCCGATCTGGTGTTTGTCACCCCCTTCCAAGGCCAATTTAGGAAGATCACCCATCTCTTAGTGCTTCGGCTCCACCCGGAAGGTATCACCTAACACCATGTCCATCCACTCCCGGGGTCGAGGAACCGCGCACTCCACATCCTCGCTACACCATCGAGTACCACACAATATTGATAAATATCGAAAGCCAACATTTTTAAAAACCAACAACATCACGAGGATCTTTTAGTTGCACCTTCACCCGATCGGTGTTTGCCACCCCTTCCATGGACACTTCGGAAGATCACCCGTCTCTTGGTTCTTCTTTCTCCACGCCGGAAGGCATCACCTAACACTACGTCCATCCACAACCAAGGTCGAGGAGCCGCGCACCACAGCCTCGCCACAACACCGAGTATCCCACGAAATTGATAACTATCAAAAGCCAACAATTTTAAAAACCAACAACATCGCAAGGATCCTTTTCAGATGCGCCTTGACCGATCTGGTGTTTGCCATCCTTACAAGGCCACTTCGGGATGATCACCCGGGTCTTGGTGCGGCTCCGCCGGAAGGCATCACCTAATACCACGTCCATCCACATCCAAGGTCGAGGATCCGCATACCCCAAAGCTCACCACACCCCTCAGTACCCTACAAAATTGATAAATATCAAAGCCAACATTATAAAAACCAACAACATCACAAGGATCCTTTCCGATGCACCCCCCGCCCCGATCTCGTGTTTGCCACCCCATCTAAGGCCACTTCACGACGATCACCCGTGTCTTGGTGCTTCGGCCCGCCCGAAGGCATCTACTAACACTAAGTCCTTCCATAACCAAGGTCGAGGAGCCTCACACCCACAACCTCGCCACACCATCGAAAACCTACGAAATGGATAAATATTGTAAGCC
>JAUPTC010000012.1:1814073-1836175 GCA_030762895.1 Sophora flavescens | reverse complement strand
CCCGAAGCACGAAGAGATGGGTCATTGTCCTGAAGTGGCCTTGGAAGGGGTGGCAAACACCAGATCGCCCTATAGGCGTATCGGAAAGGATCCTTGTGATGTTGATGGTTATTAAAAATGTTGGCTTTCGATATTTATCAATTTCGTTGGGGTACTCGATGGTGTAGCGAGGTTGTGGGTGCGCTGCTCCTCGACCTTGGTTGGGGAAGGACGTGATGTTAGTAGATGCCTTCCGGGGCGGAGCCGAAGCATCAAGACACGGGTGATCATCCTGAAGTGGCCTTGGATAGGGTGGCAAACACCAGATCGGCTGAAGGCGCATCGGAAAGGATCCTCGTGATGTTGGTGGTTTATAAAAATGTTGGCTTTCGATATTAAACAATTTCGTGGGGTACTCGATAGTGTGGTGAGGCTGTGGGGGCGCGGCTCCTCAACCTTATCTGTGGATGTAAGAGGTGTAAGGTGATGCCTTTCGGGGCTGAGCTGGAACACCAAGAGACGGGTGATCATCCTGAAGTGGCCTAGGAAGAGGTGGCAAACACGAGATCGCCTAAAGGTGCATCGGAAAGGATCCTTGCAATATTGTTGGTTTTTAAAAATGTTGGCTTACGATATTTATCCATTTGGTGGGGTACTCGATGGTGTGGCAAGGTTGTGGGTGCGCGGCTCCTCTACCTTGGTTGTGGAAGGACGTAGTGTTAGTAGATGCCTTCCGGGGCAGAGCCGAAGCACCAAGACACGGGTGATCGTCCTGAAGTGGCCTTAGTTGGGGTGGTAAACACCAGATCGACTGAAGGTGCATCGGAAAGGATCCTTGTGATGTTGTTGGTTTTTTAAAATGTTGGCTTTCGATATTTACAAATTTTGTGGGGTACTCGAGGGTGTCGTGAGGCTGTGGGTATGCGGATCCTTGACCTTGGATGTGGATGGACGTGGTGTCTGGTGACGCCTTCCAGGGCGGATCCGAAGCACCAAGACACGGGTGATCGTCCTGAAGTGGCCATGTAAGGGGTTGCAAACAACAGATCGGCTGAAGGCGCATCGGAAAGGATCCTTGCGATGTAGTTGGTTTTTAAAAATGTTGGCTTTTGATATTTACCAATTTCGTGGGATACTCGATGGTGTGGCGAGACTGTGGGTGCGCGGCTCCTCGACCTTGGTTGTGGATGGACGTGGTGTTAGGTGATGCCATCCGGGGCTGAGAAGAAGCACCAAGAGATGGGTGATCTTCCTGATGTGTCCATGGAAGGGGTGGCAAACACCAGATCTGCTGAAGGTGCAACGGAAAAGATCCTCGTGATGTTGTTGCTTTTTAAAAATGTTGGCTTTCGATATTTATCAATATTGTGTGGTACTCGATGGTGTGGCGAGGATGTGGGTACGCGGCTCCTCGACCCTGGGAGTGGATGGACGTGGTGTTAGGTGATACCTTCCGGGGTGGAGCCGAAGCACTAAGAGATGGGTGATCGTCCTAAAGTGGCCTTGGAAGGGGTGGCAAACACCAGATCGGCTGAAGGCGCATCGGAAAGGATCATCGTGATGTTGTTGGTTTTTAAAAATGTTGGCTTTTGATATTTATCAATTTTGTGTTGTACTCGATGGTGTGGTGAGGTTGTGGATGTGCGGATCCTCAACCTTGGTTGTGGATGGACGTGGTGTTAGGTGATGCCTCTCGGGGCAAAGCTGAAGCACCAGGAGACTGGTGATTGTCCTGAAGTGGCCTTGGAAGGGTTGGCAAACACCAGATCGGCTGAAGGCGTATCGTAAAGGATCCCCTTGATGTTGTTGGTTTTTTAAAATATAGGCTTTCGATATTTATCAATTTTGTGGGGTACTCGATGGTGTGGCGAGGTTGTGGGTGCACGGCTTCTCGACTTTCGTTGTGGATGGAAGTTGTGTTAGGTGATGCCTTCCGGTGCGAAAAAGAAGCACCAAGAGACGGGTCATCGTCCTGAAGTGGCCTTGGAAGGGGTGGCATACACCAGATCCCCAAAAAGGCGTATCGGAAAGGATCCTCGTGATGTGGTTGGTTTTTAAAAATGTTGGCTTTCGATAATTATCAATTTTGTGGGGTACTTGATGGCGAGGTGAGGCTGAGGGTGTGTGGATCCTCGACCATGACTGTGGATGGACGTGGTGTTAGGTGATTGTTCCCGGGGCGGAGCCGAAGTACCAAGAGACGGGTGATCGTCCTGAAGTGGCCTTGGTAGTGGAGGAAAACTCCAGATCGGCTGAAGGTGCATCGGAAATGATCCTCGTGATGTTGGTGGTTTTTAAAAATGTTGGCTTTGGATATTAATCAATTTCGTCGGGTACTCGATCGTGTGGTGAGGCTGTGGGGGCGCGGCTTCTCGACCTTTGCTGTGGATGTAGGAGGTGTAAGGTGATGCCTTCCGGGGCTGAGCCGAAACACCAAGAGACGGGTGATCGTCCTGAACTGGCCTTGGAAGAGGTGGCAAACACCAGATCGCCTGAAGGCGTATCGAAAAGGATCCTTGCAATATAGTCGGTTTTTAAAAATGTTGGCTTACAATATTTATCCATTTCGTGGGGTACTCGATGGTGTGGCGAGGTTGTGGGTGTGAGGCTCCTCGACCTTGGTTGTGGAAGGACTTAGTGTTAGTAGATGCCTTCGGGGCGGAGCCGAAGCACCAAGACACGGGTGATCGTCGTGAAGTGGCCTTAGATGGGGTGGCAAACACCAGATCGCTGAAGGTGCATCGGAAAGGATCCTTGTGATGTTGTTGGTTTTTTATAATGTTGGCTTTCGATATTTATCAATTTTGTGGGGTACTCGAGGGTGTGGTGAGGCTGTGGGTATGCGGATCCTCGACCTTGGATGTGGATGGACGTGGTATTAGGTGATGCCTTCCAGGGCGGAGCCGAAGCACCAAGACACGGGTGATCATCCTGAAGTGGCCTTGTAAGGGATGGCAAACACCAGATCGGCTGAAGGCGCATCGGAAAGGATCCTTGCGATGTTGTTGGTTTTTAAAATTGTTGGCTTTTGATAGTTATCAATTTCGTGGGATACTCGATGTTGTGGCGAGGCTGTGGGTGCGCGGCTCCTCGACCTTGGTTGTGGATGGACGTGGTGTTAGGTGATGCCTTCCGGGGCGGAGAAGAAGAACCAAGAGACGGGTGATCTTCCTGAAGTGTCCATGGAAGGGGTGGCAAACACCAGATCGGCTGAAGGTGCAACGGAAAAGATCCTCGTGATGTTGTTGGTTTTTAAAAATGTTGGCTTTCGATATTTATCAATATTGTGTGGTACTCGATGGTGTAGCGAGGATGTGGGTGCGCGGTTCCTCGACCCTGGGAGTGGATGGACATGGTGTTAGGTGATACCTTCCGGGGTGGAGCCGAAGCACTAAGAGATGGGTGATCTTTCTAAATTGGCCTTGGAAGGGGTGACAAACACCAGATCGGCTGAAGGCGCCTCGGAAAGGATCATCGTGATGTTGTTGGTTTTTAAAAATGTTGGCTTTTGATATTTATCAATTTTGTGGGGTACTCGATGGTGTGGTGAGGTTGTGGGTGTGTGGATCCTCGACCTTGGCTGTGGATGGACGCGGTGTTAGGTGATGCCTCCCGGGGCAAAGCCGAAGCACCAAGAGACTGGTGATTGTCCTGTAGGGGCCTTGGAAGGTTTGGCAAACACCAGATCGGCTGAAGGCGCATCGTAAAGGATCCCCTTGATGTTGTTGGTTTTTTAAAATATAGACTTTCGATATTTATCAATTTCGTGGGGTACTCGATGGTGTGGCGAGGCTGTGGGTGCGTGGCTTCTCGACTTTCGTTGTGGATGGACGTGGTGTTAGGTGATGCCTTCCGGGGCGGAACCGAAGCACCAAGAGACGGGTCATCGTCCTGAAGTGGCCTCGGAAGGGGTGGCAAACTCCAGATCGACAAAAAGGCGCATCGGAAAGGATCCTCGTGATGTTGTTTGTTTTTTAAAATGTTGGATTTCGATATTTATCAATTTTTTGGGGTACTCGATGGTGTGGTGAGGCTGTGGGTGTGCGGATCCTCGTACTTGGTTGTGGATGGACGTGGTGTTAGGTGATGCCTTCCGGTGCAGATACGAAGCACCAAGAGACAGGTGATCATCCTGAAGTGGCCTTGGAAGGGGTGGCAAACACCAGGTCGGATGAAGGTGCAACGAAAAAGATCCTCGTGTTGTTGTTTGTTTTTAAAAATGTTGGCTTTCGATATTTATCAGTATTGAGGGGTACTCGATGGTGTGGCGAGGATATGGGCGCGCGGCTCCTCGACCTTGGGTGTGGATGGACGTGGTGTTAGAAGATGCCTTTCGGGGTGGAGTCGAAGCACTACGTTAAGGGTGATCGTCCTAAAGTGGCCTTGGAAGGGGTGGCAAACACCAGATCGGCTGAAGACGCACCGGAAAGGATCCTCGTGATGTGGTTGGTTTTTAAAAATGTCAGCTTTCGATTTTTATTAATTTTGTGGGCTACTCGATGGTCTGGTGAGGCTGAGGGAGTGTGGATCCTCGACCTTGACTGTGGATGGACGTGGTGTTAGGTGATTGCCCCCGAGGCGGAGCCGAAGTACGAAGAGACGGGTGATCGTCCTGAAGTGGCCTTGGTAGTGGTGGCAAACTCCACATCGGCAAAAGGCGCATCGGAATGGATCCTCTTGATGTTGTCGGTTTTTAAAAATTTTGACTCTCGATATTTATCAATTTCGTGGGGTAATCGATGGTGTGGCGATGTTGTGGGTGCGCGGCTTCTCGACATTCGTTGTGAATGGACGTGGTGTTAGGTGATGCTTTTCGGGGGGAACCGAAGCACCAAGACATGGGTCATTGTCCTGAAGTGGCCTTGGAAGGGGTGGCAAACACCAGATCGCCCTATAGGCGTATCGGAAAGGATCCTTGTGATGTTGATGGTTTTTAAAAATGTTGGCTTTCGATATTTATCAATTTTGTGGGGTACTCGATGGTGTGGCGAGGTTGTGGGTGCGCTGCTCCTCGACCTTGGTTGGGGAAGGACGTGATGTTAGTAGATGCCTTCCGGGGCGGAGTCGAAGCATCAAGACACGGGTGATCATCCTGAAGTGGCCTTGGATAGGGTGGCAAACACCAGATTGGCTGAAGGCGCATCGGAAAGGATCCTCGTGATGTTGGTGGTTTTTAAAAATGTTGGCTTTCGATATTAAACAATTTCGTGGGGTACTCGATAGTGTAGTGAGGCTGTGGGGGCGCGGCTCCTCGACTTTTTCTGTGGATGTAGGAGGTGTAAGGTGATGCCTTCCGGGGCTGAGCTGGAACACCAAGAGACGGGTGATCGTCCTGAAGTGGCCTAGGAAGAGGTGGCAAACACCAGATCGCCTGAAGGCGCATCGGAAAGGATCCTTACAATATTGTTGGTTTTTAAAAATGTTGGCTTACGATATTTATCCATTTGGTGGGGTACTCAATGGTGTGGCAAGGTTGTGGGTGTGCGGCTCCTCTACCTTGGTTGTGGAAGGACGTAGCGTTAGTAGATGCCTTCCGGGGTAGAGCCGAAGCACCAAGACACGGGTGATCGTCCTGAAGTGGCCTTAGATGGGGTGGTAAACACCAGATCGACTGAAGGTGCATCGGAAAGGATCCTTGTGATGTTGTTGGTTTTTTAAAATGTTGGCTTTCGATATTTATCAATTTTGTGGGGTACTCGAGGGTGTCGTGAGGCTGTGGGTATGCGGATCCTCGACCTTGGATGTGGATGGACGTGGTGTCTGGTGATGCCTTCCAGGGCGGAACCGAAGCACCAAGACACGGGTGATCGTCCTGAAGTGACCTTGTAAGGGGTGGCAAACAACAGATCGGCTGAAGGCGCATCGGAAAGGATCCTTGCGATGTAGTTGGTTTTTAAAAATGTTGGCTTTTGATATTTACCAATTTCGTGGGATACTCGATGGTGTGGCGAGACTGTGGGTGCGCGGCTCCTCGACCTTGGTTGTGGATGGACGTGGTGTTAGGTGATGCCATCCGGGGCTGAGAAGAAGCACCAAGAGATGGGTGATCTTCTTGATGTGTCCATGGAAAGGGTGGCAAACACCAGATCTGCTGAAGGTGCAACGGAAAAGATCCTCGTGATGTTGTTGCTTTTTAAAAATGTTGGCTTTCGATATTTATCAATATTGTGTGTTACTCGATGGTGTGGCGAGGATGTGGGTACGCGGCTCCTCGACCCTGGGAGTGGATGGACGTGGTGTTAGGTGATACCTTCCGGGGTGGAGCCGAAGCACTAAGAGATGGGTGATCGTCCTAAAGTGGCCTTGGAAGGGGTGGCAAACACCAGATCGACTGAAGGCGCATCGGAAAGGATCATCGTGATGTTGTTGGTTTTTAAAAATGTCGGCTTTTGATATTTATCAATTTTGTGGTGTACTCGATGGTGTGGTGAGGTTGTGGATGTGCGGATCCTCAACCTTGGCTGTGGATGGACGTGGTGTTAGGTGATGCCTCCCGGGGCAAAGCCAAAGCACCAAGAGACTGGTGATTGTCCTGAAGTGGCCTTGGAAGGGTTGGCAAACACCAGATCGGCTGAAGGCGCATCGTAAAGGATCCCCTTGATGCTGTTGGTTTTTTAAAATATAGGCTTTCGATATTTATCAATTTTGTAGGGTACTCGATGGTGTGGCGAGGCTGTGGGTGCACGGCTTCTCGACTTTCGTTGTGGATGGACGTGGTGTTAGGTGATGCCTTCCGGGGCGGAACCGAAGCACCAAGAGACGGGTCATCGTCCTGAAGTGGCCTTGGAAGGGGTGGCATACACCAGATCGCCAAAAAGGCGCATCGGAAAGGATCCTCGTGATGTGGTTGGTTTTTAAAAATGTTGGCTTTCGATATTTATCAATTTTGTGGGGTACTCGATGGCGAGGTGAGGCTGAGGGTGTGTGGATCCTCGACCTTGACTGTGGATGGACGTGGTGTTAGGTGATTGTTCCCGGGGCGGAGCCGAAGTACCAAGAGACGGGTGATCGTCCTGAAGTGGCCTTGGTATTGGTGGCAAACTCCAGATCGGCAGAAGGCGCATCGGAAAGGATCCTCGTGATGTTGGTGGTTTTTAAAAATGTTGGCTTACGATATTTATCCATTTCGTGGGGTACTCGATGGTGTGGCGAGGTTGTGGGTGTGTGGCTCCTCGACCTTGGTTGTGGAAGGACTTAGTGTTAGTAGATGCCTTCGGGGCGGAGCCGAAGCACGAAGACACGGTTGATCGTCCTGAAGTGGCCTTAGATGGGGTGGCAAACACCAGATCGGCTGAAGGTGCATCAAAAAGGATCCTTGTGATGTTGTTGGTTTTTTAAAATGTTGGCTTTCGATATTTATCAATTTTGTGGGGTACTCGAGGGTATGGTGAGGCTGTGGGTATGCGGATCCTCGACCTTGGATGTGGATGGACGTGGTGTTAGGTGATGGCTTCCAGGGCGGATCCGAAGCACCAAGACACGGGTGATCGTCCTGAAGTGGCCTTGTAAGGGGTTGCAAACAGCAGATCGGCTGAAGGCGCATCGGAAAGGATCCTTGCGATGTTGTTGGTTTTTAAAAATGTTGGCTTTTGATAATTATCAATTTCGTGGGATACTCGATGGTGTGGCGAGACTGTGGGTGCTCGGCTCCTCGACCCTGGTTGTGGATGGACGTGGTGTTAGGTGATGCCTTCCGGGGCAGAGAAGAAGCACCAAGAGACGGGTGATCTTCCTGAAGTGTCCATGGAAGGGGTGGCAAACACTTGATCGGCTGAAGGTGCAACGGAAAAGATCCTCGTGATGTTGTTGGTTTTTAAAAATGTTGGCTTTCGATATTTATCAATATTGTGTGGTACTCGATGGTGTAGCGAGGATGTGGGTGCGCGGTTCCTCGACCCTGAGAGTGGATGGACGCGGTGTTAGGCGATACCTTCCGGGATGGAGCCGAAGCACTAAGAGATGGGTGATCTTCCTAAAGTGGCCTTGGAAGGGGTGGCAAACACCAGATCGGCTGAAGGCGCATCGGAAAGGATCATCGTGATGTTGTTGGTTTTTAAAAATGTTGGCTTTTGATATTTATCAATTTTGTGGGGTACTCGATGGTGTGGTGAGGTTGTGGGTGTGCGGATCCTCGACCTTGGCTGTGGATGGACGTGGTGTTAGGTGATGCCTCCCGGGGCAAAGCCGAAGCACCAAGAGACTGGTGATTGTCCTGAAGTGGCCTTGGAAGGGTTGGCAAACACCAGATCGGCTGAAGGCGCATCGTAAAGGATCCCCTTGATGTTGTTGGTTTTTTAAAATATAGGCTTTCGATATTTATTAATTTCGTGAGGTACTCGATGGTGTGGCGAGGCTGTGGGTGCATGGCTTCTCGACTTTCGTTGTTGATGGACGTGGTGTTAGGTGATGCCTTCCGGGGCGGAACCGAAGCACCAAGAGACGGGTCATCGTCCTGAAGTGGCCTCTGAAGGGCTGACTACACCAGATCGCCAAAAAGGAGCATCGGAAAGGATCCTCGGGATGTTGTTTGTTTTTAAAAATGTTGGCTTTCGATATTTATCAATTTTGTGGGGTACTCGATGGTGTGGTGAGGCTGTGGGTGTGCGGATCCTCGTACTTGGTTGTGGATGGACGTGGTGTTAGGTGATGCCTTCCGGTGCGGAGACGAAGCACCAAGAGACGGGTGATCATCCTGAAGTGGCCTTGGAAGGGGTGGCAAACACCAGGTCGGCTGAAGGTGCTTGAAAAAGATCCTCGTGTTGTTGTTTGTTTTTAAAAATGTTGGCTTTCGATATTTATCAGTATTGAGGGATACTCGATGGTGTGGCGAGGATGTGGGCGCGCGGATCCTCGACCTTGGGTGTGGATGGACGTGGTGTTAGAAGATGCCTTTCGGGGTGGAGTCGAAGCACTAAGTTAAGGGTGATCGTCCTAAAGTGGCCTTGGAAGGGGTGACAAACACCAGATCGGCTGAAGACGCATCGGAAAGGATCGTCGTGATGTGGTTGGTTTTTAAAAATGTCGGCTTTCGATATTTATCAATTTTGTGGGCTACTCGATGGTGTGGTTAGGCTGAGGGTGTGTGGATCCTCGACCTTGACTGTGGATGGACGTGGTGTTAGGTGATTGCTCCCGGGGCGGAGCCGAAGTACCAAGAGACGGGTGATCGTCCTGAAGTGGGCTTGGTAGTGGTAGAAAACTCCAGATCAGTTGAAGGCGCATTGGAAAGGATCCTCTTGATGTTGTCGATTTTTAAAAATATTGGCTTTCGATATTTATCAATTTCGTGGGGTAATCGATGGTGTGGCGATGTTGTGGGTGCGCGGCTTCTCGACATTCGTTATGAATGGACGTGGTGTTAGGTGATGCCTTCCGGGGGGAACCGAAGCACCAAGAGATGGGTCATTGTCCTGAAGTGGCCTTGGAAGGGGTGGCAAACTCCAGATCACCTGAAGGCGCATCGGAAAGGATCCTTGCGATGTTGTTGGTTTTTAAAAATGTTGGCTTTCGATATTTGTCAATTTCATGGGGTACTCGATGGTGTGGCGAGGTTGTGGGTGCGCGGCTCCTCGACCTTGGTTGGGGAAGGACGTGATGTTAGTAGATGCCTTCTGGGGCGGAGCCGAAGCACCAAGACACGGGTGATCGTCCTGAAGTGGCCTTGGATAGGGTGGCAAACACCAGATCGGCTGATGGCGCATCGGAAAGGATCCTCCTGATGTTGGTGGATTTTAAAAATGTTGGATTTCGATATTAATCAATTTCGTGGGGTACTCGATAGTGTGGTGAGGCTGTGGGGGCGATGCTCCTCGATCTTTTCTATGGATGGAGGAGGTGCAAGGTGATGCCTTCCGGGGCTGAGTCGAAACACCAAGAGATGGGTGATCGTCCTGAAGTGGCCTTGGAAGAGGTGGCAAACACCAAAACTCCTGAAGGCGCATCGGAAAGGATCCTTGCAATATTGTTGGTTTTTAAAAATGTTGGCTTATGATATTTATCCACTTCGTGGGGTACTCGATGGTGTGGCGAGGTTGTGGGTGCGCGACTCCTCGACCTTGGTTGTGGAAGGACGAGGTGTTAGTAGATGCCTTCCGGGGAGGAGCCGAAGCACCAAGACACGGCTGATCGTCCTGAAGTGGCCTTCGATGGGTTGGCAAACACTAGATCGGCTGAAGGTGCATCGGAAAGGATCCTTGTGATGTTGTTGGTTTTTTAAAATGTTGGCTTTCGATATTTATCAATTTTGTGGGGTACTCGATAGTGTGGTAAGGCTGTGGGGGCGCGGCTCCTCGACCTTTTCTGTGGATGGACGTGGTGTTAGGTGATGCCTTCCGGGGCGGAGTCGAACCACCTAGGGACGGGTGATCGTCCTGAAGTGGCCTTGGAAGTGGTGGCAAACTCCGGATCGATTGAAGGAGCATCAGAAAGGATACTTGCGATGTTGTTGGTTTTTAAAAATGGTGGCTTTCGATATTTATCAATTTTATAGGGTACTTGATGGTGTGGTGAGGTTGTGGGTTTACGGATCCTCGACCTTGGCTGTGGATGGACGTGGTGTTAGGTGATACCTTCCAGGGCGGAGCCGAAGGACCAAGAGACGGGTGATCGTCCTTAAATGCCCTTGGAAGGGGAGGCAAACACCAGATCGGCTGAAGGCGCATCGGAAAGGATCCTTGCGATGTTGTTGGTTTTTAAAAATGTTGGCTTTCGATATTTATCAATTTTGTGGGGTACTTGATGGTGTGGTGAGGTTGTGGGTGTACGGATCCTCGACCTTGGTTGTGGATGGACCTGGTGTTAGGTGATACCTTTCGGGGTGGAGCCGAACCACTAAGAGACGGGTGATCATCCTGAAGTGGCCTTGGAAGGGGTGGAAACACCAGATCGGCTGAAAGCGCATCGGAAAGGATCCTCTTGATGTTGTTGGTTTTTAAAAATATTGGCTTTCGATATTTATCAATTTCGTGGGTTACTCGATGGTGTGGCGAGGCTGGCGGTGCACGGCTTCTGGACTTTCGTTGTCGATGGACGTGGTGTTAGGTGATGCCTTCCGAGGCGGAACCGAAACACCAAGAGATGGGTCTCGTCCTGAATTGGCCTTGGAAGGGGTGGCAAACACCAGATCACCTGAAGACTCGTCGGAAAGGATCCTTGCGATGTTGTTGGTTTTTAAAATGTGGGCTTTCGGTATTTAACAATTTCTTGGGGTACTCGATGGTGTGGCGAGGTTGTGGGTGCGTGGCTCCTCGACCTTGGTTGTGGAAGAACGTGGTGTTAGTAGATGCCTTCCGGGGCGGAGCCGTAGCACAAAGACACGGGTGATTGTCCTGAAGTTGCCTTGGAAGGGGTGGCAAATACCAGATCGGCTGAAGGCGCATCGGAAAAGATCCTTGTGATGTTTATGGTTTTTAAAAATGTTGGTTTCGATATTTATCAATTTTGTGGGGTACTCGATGGTGTGGTGAGGTTGTGGCTGCGTGGCTCCTCGACCTTGGTTGTGGATGGACGTGGTGTTAGGTGATGCCTTCCGGGGTGGAGACGAAGCACCAAGAGACGGGTGACCGTCCTGAAGTGGCCTTTGAAGTAGTGGTAAGCACCAGATCACCCGAAGGCGCATCGAAAAGGATTCTTGCGTTGTTGTTGGTTTTTAAAAATGTTGGCTTTCAATATTTATCAATTTCGTGGGGTAATCGATGGTGTGGCGAGGTTGTGGATGAGCGGCTCCTCGACCTTGGTTGTGGAAGGACGTGGTGTTAGTATATGCCTTCCAGGGCGGAGCCGAAGCACCGAGACACGGGTAATCGTCCTGAAGTGGCCTTGGATGGGGTGGTAAACACCAGATCAGCTGAAGGCGCATCGGAAAGGATCCTCGTGATGTTGTTGGTTTTTAAAAGTTGGCTTTCGATATTAGTCAATTTTTTGGGGTACTCGTTGGTGTGGTAAGGCTCTCGGTGCACGGCTCCTAGACCTTTTCTGTGGATGGACGTGGTGTTACGTGATACCTTCCAGGGTGGAGCCGAAGCACCAAGAGACGGGTGATCGTCCTGAAGTGGCCTTGGAAGTGGTGGCAAACACCGGATCGACTGAAGGCGCATCGAAAAGGATCCTTGCGATGTTGTTGGTTTTAAAAATGTTGGCTTCTGATAGTTATCAATTTCGTGGGGTACTCGATGGTGTGGCGAGGCTGTGGGTGTGCGGCTCCTCGACCCTGGTTGTGGATGGACGTGGTGTTAGGTGATGCCTTCCGGGGCGGAGACGAAGCACCAAGAGACGGGTGATCGTCCTGAAGTTTCCTTGCAAGTGGTGGCAAACACCGAATCAACTGAAGGCACATCGGAACGGATCCTTGCGAAGTTGTTGGTTTTTAAAAATGTTGGCTTTCGATATTTATCAATTTTGTGGGGTACTCGATGGTGTGGTGACACTACAACAGATTAGACTTTAGATAGCGTTTCCGTATGCCTTTTAATAGCGTTTGTAACCGCTATCTATTCTACCGCTATTAAAACTCGTTAGCAAAGATAGCATTTAGGAACTGCTATTAATAGGTGACTTTAGATAGCGTTTGTACACGGAAACGCTATCTAAAGTCTGAGTTTAGATAGCGTTTCCTTATACAAACGCTATCTAAAGTCTGACTTTAGATAGCGTTTGTACAAGGAAACGCTATCTAAAGCCCCTTTTTTTTTTTAATTTTATTTCTTAACTTTTACATCCATTATTCCTGCATATTTACACAAAAAAACCACAATTGTTGCAGTCAACACAATTGTTCAAAATGTGTTCAAAATATAAGTGTTCAATGCAGCACTGCATGTGTTTGTGCAGCAAAACATTAACTAAACAATCAAAGAGCAACAATCTATACAAAGCAACTATATATATATATACCCAGATATAAGTACACCACTCTGTTTCTAAAGTATTCAAATTCACACGAGTAAGACAAAATCAAAGTGCAGCAACTAGACCTGATCTCTATCCTTAAGAAACCAAAATCAGAAACCCAACCTACATCTACAATTACTCTACATTTACAGCTTCTGTTTGTTTTTCATGAGACCAAGACAACACCAAAGTAATGTGTCGAAATGTGATCCAAAGACTCGTGAGCATACATACTGCATTTCCACCACAAAGACTATCCTGTTACATTGGGATACAGCAGACTAATTAGGTAAATACCACTGTAGCAAGAAACAGAATTCAAATCAAGCATTAACAAAGTGTAACAAAAATAATAAGTTTGAACTTATTTTCTCCTAGCAATGCACATCAACTCGAAGGCATGTACCAAGGAAAAACAAATACATATATAGTTTGGGGTTGATAAATATAAAGCATTATTCACATACCAATGAGTATTGTTGCAACTCATCGTGATCAATTTGACATAATCAAACGAACTTTTCAACAATATAGCGACACCACTCTTCCTTGACTTCGATAGCTGAGCGGTGGAGTATGTGGAGCATTTGAAGTCGAGGAAGTATTTGCGACATAAAAATTAAATAAAGTAAGTTACAATTGCTAAAACATTTGAACAGATCACGATTAAAAGCTAAGTAAACAACATACCGCCATTGGTATTTTAACTTGGTTCGCAAGATAGTCTCCTTCATGAAACGCATGACATAGTACCCACAATCTGTATCTTGTTGGGTTGTCTTGGGCACTATAAAAAATAAAATAGTAAATCAATATAGTTTTTTTTATCTAATTGCGCATTAAGTTTTTGCAAATATACCGTATTCTGAATCCATTTAATGTTGGTTGCCTTTAAACGCGGCACCTTAGCTCCGATATTTGCGCGATAAACTTGCAAACCACTAATCACAAAATCAAATAGACTTCATTAAGAAACATATTTTCAATCATCACAAACACACGCATGCTCACGTATCGAACAGAATCATAGAAAATCAGAAATATAAAAACATGCTTACGTATCGAACAGATTCTTTAATTCTGGGCGATCCCTAGGATCAACATACAAGTGATCCAGATAGTAAATAATCTCTTCAACAATATTTATCGCGAACAGCACCCAATGATTCCTACAAAAATGTTGAGATAACAAATCCTAAGCACCTCAACTTTTATGTAATTCATTATTGTGAATTAAGTCCTATAGGATAAGCGACTCACCCAACATTGCACGGCGCTAAAAACAAGGGCTGATATTCTCTTTCTTTAGTTGCAAACCGGTCAGCTAGATACGTTGTCTGTGAATCCCTCCCGAAGTAGCCGTATGTATTTGTTTGGTGTGGGGACAAGAACAGAAACCTCCTCGTTATTTCCTTTGGAAGCAACAATTCTTCATACAAATACCTTCAATTAAAATATAAAAATGGATTACACCAATGACATACATCAATATTTAAATGGAAAGACTAAAAAATTATTGTACACTTTAAACCTGATTTATGCGGAAATAACGGAGGCAGATACCCATTCATGATTTACAACTTCTCTGATATTTTCAGTATTGAGCATCTCAATGAAATGGAGACCAAAAATATTTTCTTCCATCTCTACGTACAATTGGTCAGCATTTTTCATATTCTTTCGTTCATGTATTTTAAGGAAATTCAAATATTCCAGAGAAGTTGTAGTTGAACCAGCTGTAGGTGGGTTGGCCTCAGAGTTACCTCCTTTATTTTCTGGGGTTGTAATTGACTCCTTTGTATATCCAGACACTCTGCCCTTGCCTTTAGCTTTTGCGGGTGCCTGGAAATTTTGCATTTCAATATGCCAGTTAGTGATCAACTAATGTAATGCATATATGCCGTATATGAAAAGGTGGAAAAATGCAATTACATACTATATTAATTACAACCACGAGATCAATTGGCCATGCCACATAAGTACCTATTGCATCTCCTACTGTCATCACATCTGCATCAACGATAGGTACCGGCAATGGCGCATCCCCCTCAGTTGCAACATCAACTCCAACTTTCACATGGTTAAGGGGTACTGGTCCAGTGTGCAGTGTAACACCCGGCTCATTGTATACTTTACCCATAGCAACCATACGATAGTTTGGGGTCGATAAATATAGCTGACATGAGTTGACGCCCTAATCCAATGATAGATGAATAAGCTGTGAATTAAGGCATCCAATTGAATGTATTTAACTGCGAATGCAATACTAGTACATCCATCATACAATGGTTGCTCTGCATCACTTACCAACCTCCCAAACATTTGTGGACAATCCCGAAGATCCTCTTCAACAGCATTTGCAATGTCTTCAAAACGATCGCCCTCATAAGTATTTGTGTCGGTATCGTATGATGAATATCTCACACGATTCCTCATTTCACTAGACTCAGCTCTTGTCTCACCATGTTTTGTCCAACATGTATAACTTTGATCGATTCCATTACACACTAAATGTTCTTCCAAATCGGCTGCACTAACTCGCCTTGCATAACAACAATCTAAACAAGGACATATGATTGTATTAGGGTTTTTCGCATGCCGAACTGCAAAACTAATGAACTCTTTCACCCCATCCTCATACTCCTTCGTTAAACGATTGGCAGACATCCATTTCCGATCCATGCTTTTCCGATCTACAAAAATATTTATTAAACATATTTACTTTGAGTTTAGAGTGGTTGAGGTATACATGCAATGTATACAGATTAAAGGAATGAAAGGCTGCAAACAAAACACATTGTCGCCGAGTATTCTTTGAAGGAACCAAGTGTCGACTTGTTGATGAGTGTGATTCCACATCATCTTTGTCTATCATTTTGCATGCATTTTCATGTAGTTTAGGAATATTTTTATTAGATTTTAGGTTAATTTTCCTTTGGAACGGGTAAGGCGGTTTTCGTGTGTTGTTTTGCAGATATCAAGGGTAAAATGCTCGAGATCAACCATGATGAAGTTTGGATAAAGATAGGGCTTTAAAAGTGCAGAAAATGAGCCAAAAGAGTCCATCACGGCCTAGCCGTGATGCCCATCACGACCATGATCGAGCAAAACTGAAAAAGAAGAAAGGTGAAGTCGAGTCGTCACGGCCTGGCCGTGATATCCATCACGGCCGTGACCCAAAACCACCACAAGTCGAGCACATCACGGCCCAGCCAGTGAAATTCTTCACGGCCATAACGAGACCGTCACGGCCTGGCCGTGATATCCATCACGCCGTGACCCAAAACCACCACAAGTCGAGCACATCACGGCCCAGCCGTGAAATTCTTCACGCCATAACAGAGACCGTCACGGCCTGGCCGTGATGGCCATCACGCCGTGACGCGCATTACTTGGACCTGAAGAAACCGAAATAGATCAGATTTTGAGTTGGTTTGGGACTCTAACTTCCCAATTTCTATAAATAAGGATCAAGGCATCAGATCGGGGGATACACAATACACATTGGATGAGATCCATAACAACTAGGACTTAGGCATAGGACTAAGGCAAACTTGCTCACTCTCTAAAAACACCAAAAATCGAGCACAGTAACATTAAATTAAATGATATATAAAGGGAAAGGATCAACAAACTGAAGCAACAAAAACAAACATATGAACCCATTCTTCACATTCCGAAAAACATTGAAACAAAACAAAACAGATAGAAAGCAGACATTAGGTTCAAAATGCATACAGTCAATCCGTCAATCCATATTCATATTTTCAAATAATGATTGACACACAAACAAGTCACATTCCATTCAACACCAATCAAACCGAAAATTAAAGAGCAAGTAAAATAAAACCTTGAACACAGATTGTGAACTTGGATAAAAACACACTCCCACAAATATTAAGAATGTCCGGAAATAAAATTTGTAAATGATAGAAAATCACCCGAACACAGATCGTGAACTTGGAAGTGGGTTCCACTAAAGCTGCAAACTTGGAACCGGGTTCAACCGGGAATGCGCCCCGTGATCGTGTCACGCACTCGAGCCAGAGTGTGAAGCTCTTAGTATGAGACTTAATCATATTTAAAAAGGGACAGATTGGCAAACAAATTTGTCTTGCATTTCCACGATTTAACACTAATAAGAAATGTGATGAATTAATGTTAGCACAATCAAGGACCATTTAAACATATTTCAGTTCTAAAAGTAAGACAATGCTGAAACGCGCACAGCCAAAGCATTCATACTCAAGTATAATATCAGGATACTTTTGACACAAAATGCACAAAACCCATTCTGACCATTCATACTCAAACTTTCCAAAATGAATTTATGAAGTTAAATCATATAAAAATAATCTCATAACAAATATAAAATCAAAATAACTAATTTCTGACCATTCATACTCACTTTCACTTTGTCTGTCATCTATCTATCTGAGTTTGTGCAGTGTCAAAGTGTGAAGTGATGGGGGTATGGAGAGAACTCGCGGTGGCAAAAGGAGCATCATGAGAAGAATATGGAATGAAAAAATCAAGCACTACTTTGCTCTATAGTGTGGGTCGCATCAAGAACAAACAACATTAAACATTAAATTGACATACAAAACGACACATGAAGCCAATTGTAGTTTGAACCCTCCGGCATTAGAAATCATAACCATAATCAACCATACAAAATCTATTTACCATTCCAGATATAATGGTGAAATTTTAGCTTTTGGGATATAATCATCAAAGCCTCAATGACTCATTACTAAGACAGCCTAAAAATACAAACTTCTGAGCAAGAAGCTTCACCTTGCAAGGTATTAATGAAGCTCAGCACTCAGAAGACATGACTTCACTAGCAATCAACTAAAAAACAAAAACAAAAAATTGACATTTATTCATATAGAGGCAGGAATCCAGAAATCCAATGTCTTAAAAAGGACAATACCTAACAACTGATAGAGAGAAATAATAGAACCCAAAAAATGCCACAAAGAGTAAAAAACAAAACACAAAAAAAGAATCTGAACAAGCAAAATGTAAAATGGTGAAACAAAGAGAGATGCACCCAAAAGGACAATAAGAAGGAACAACAAGCATAATAAGCGGAAGGAACACCAACCCACTATTGTAATGAAGAAGAAAAACACTGGGTATACCATTTTTTCCACTCTTCTTCCTTGTGTTGTCTCCTTCTAGAGCTTGATTATCTTCCACTCCACAGAACACACACACACTTTCTTTCTAAACTATGAAAGTGTGAAACTAAAACTACAATGGTATGATTTAAGTTCTTTCTCTTTCGGAGTAGCAGCGATGCGAGCAATGGCGAAGGTGAGGGAAGAAAAAAAGAGATGGCATGCGAGAGGGAAGGAAACATAGAGAATGAAAATGAGGAAGAAACAGAGAGAGGAAGGCCGAGCGCGCGTCTAATTTTATGGGAAGACCTAAGATAGCGTTTCCTACAGAAACGCTATCTTAGGTGATACCTAAGATAGCGTTTCTGAAGGAAACGCTATCTTAGGTATCACCTAAGATAAGCGTTTTGTGTGGAACCGCTATCTTTTCCTAAGTGACACTTTTAATAGCGGTTCCACACGGAAACGCTATCTTAGGTGATACCTAAGATAGCGTTTCCCTTAGGGAAACGCTATTAAAAGTCCCCCATCACTTTTAATAGCATTTCCACACGGAAATGCTATTAAAGGTGCGTTATTAAAAGTCTATTATGTTGTAGTGTGAGGCTGTGGGTGCACGGCTCCTCGACCTTTTCTGTGGATGGACGTGGTGTTAGGTGATACCTTCCAGGGTGGAGACGAAGCACCAAGAGACGGGTGATCGTCATGAAGTGGCCTTGGAAGTGGTGGCAAACACCGGATCGACTGAAGGCGCATCAAAAAGGATCCTTACGATGTTGTTGGTTTTTAAAAATGTTGGCTTATGATTGTTATCAATTTCGTGGGGTACTCGATGGTGTGCTTGAGATTATGGGTGTACGGATCCTCGATTTGGCTGTGGATGGACGTGGTGTTAGGTGATTCCTTCCGGGGCGGAACCAAAGCACCAAGAGACGGGTGATTGTCCCGAAGTGGCCTTGGTGTTGGTGTAAGCCCTAGAGGCCAGTGTATTTCTTAGACTTACATTTGTATCTTGCTATTATATATATATATATATATATATATATATATATATATATATATATATGAGGCATTCCAGTTTATTGTGTTACTTGTTTAAACATAATAAAGTCCTTAGAATAGAAATTTAAGTTTAATAGAATATCAAGTATATGACTTGATCGTGAGACACTATTGAACAATGAAATCCTACTCTTAAATATCCGTAGTCAAGTATTTTATTAATAAGGACAATGATAATACATTGAGACTATTATGTGTGCAGACTGATGACCATATCTCATGGGTCATGGATATGAGATATCGAGTCGCCACGTTGGTACACATTAGAGTAATGATGTACTGGATTGACCCACTATGAGAACACTACATGGAGCGTTATGTGAGTGTCATAAGTAGTTCTCATAGTGACAATGGTGTATGCAATCCTTCGACCTAAAATCGCTACGATCCCTACATGAGGAGTCGTGTGCTTTAATATCGTCAAACGTCATCTGTAATAGGATGATTATAAAGACGGTCATTGGGCATACCACGAGCCATGCAGAGGGATGTGAGTGACCTAGATGGAATTTGTCCCTCCTACATAACAGGAGTAATATCTGTGGGCCCCCTGATAGAGTGAGACTGTAAAATGCATGGCCGTGCTGAAATGAGTCAATATGAGATATTGACCTCATTTGTTGTTAAGTCTACTCGGGTATCAGGGAACATGATATTGAACCATACAAGGGTGACACATTCCATGTCATGTGTTCAATATAGATATATGGACAAAGGGATAATAATGCACATGAATATTTGTCACAAAGGTTTCGTCAAATCACTGACTTTCTCACTACTTAGGTAGCAGTGATGTATTGCTAGATACCGCTCACTGTTTGTAATATTAAATGGGATTTAATATTACTGCTAACGTTTTGGGAACCTATAGGGTCACACACATAAGAGCGGATTAAAAGAAGCATTAAAAGGAGAGTTGGACTTTTCTATTGGGCCTAGCGCATAGTACATGGGGCTTAGGTCAAACGCTGCTCACTAACTCACTTAAGGAGGTGCTACTATAAGTAGACCACTTAAGCTATTGTGCCTACACGGTTTTGTTTTACCCTAGCCGCACATAGAGAGTGATAGTGAGCAGCAGGTCTCGATTTTCGAAGCTAGCACTGTGAGACAGAGACGCTTCGGTTCGTGACGTTGGACGTTCATGGAATCTGCTCCTCTGGATACCTTAGAGACATCGTTCGTGCGGTGTTCGTGATAGACGATTTTAATCAACTGTCATCGCTTCAAGAGGTAAATCTTCTAACCATGAATCATGACCATTCGCAAGGATCCTTCGATGGGAATTTTTCCGCTGCGTTATTTTTTTTTATACGCAAATTCCCAACACTTGGAAGGGGTGGCAAACACCAGAACGGCTGAAGGCGCATCGGAAAGGATCCTCGTGATGTTGTTGGTTTTTAAAATTGTTGGCTTTCGATATTTATCAATTTTGTGATGTACTCGATGGTGTGGTGAGGCTATGGGTGTGCGGATCCTCGACCTTGGCTGTGGATGGACGTGGTGTTAGGTGATGCCTCTTGGGGCAGTGCTGAAGCACAAGGAGACGGGTGATCGTCCTGGAGTGGCCATTGAAGGGGTGGCAAACACCAGATCGGCCGAAGGCACATCAGAAAGGATCCTCTTGATGTTGTTTGTATTTAAAAATATTGGCTTCCGATATTTATCAATTTCGTGGGGTACCCAATGGTGTGGCGAGGATGTGGGTGCGCGGCTGCTCGACTCTCGTTGTGGATGGACGTGGTGTTAGGTGATGCCTTCAGGGGCGGAACCAAAACACCAAGAGATGGGTCGTCGTCCTGAAGTGGCCTTGGAAGGGGGGGACAAACACCAGATCACCTGAAGGCGCATCGAAAAGGATCCTTGCGATGTTGTTGGTTTTTAAAAATGTGGGCTTTCGATATTTATCAATTTTGTGGGGTACTCAATGGTGTGGCGAGGTTGTGGGTGCACGACTTCTCGACCTTGGTTGTGGAAGGATGTGGTGTTAGTAGATACCTTCCGGGGTGATCGTCCTGAGACGGGTGACCGTCCTGAAGTCGCCTTGGATGGGGTGGCAAACACCAGATCGGCTGAAGGTGCATCGGAAAGGATCCTCGTGATATTGTTGGTTTTTAAAAATGTTGGCTTTGGATATTTATCAATTTCGTGGGTTACTCGATGGTGTGGTGAGGCTATGGGGGCGCAGCTCCTCGACCATTTCTGTGGATGGACGTGGTGTTAGGTGATGCCTTCCGGGGCGGAGCCGAACCATCAAGAGACGGGTGATCGTCCTCAAGTGGCCTTCGAAGAGGTGGCAAACACCAGATCGACCGAAGGCGCATCGGAAAGGATCCTTACGATGTTGTTGGTTTTTAAAAATGTTGGCTTTTGATATTTATCAATTTCGTGGGGTACTCGATGGTGTGGCGAGGGTGTGGGTGCGTGGCTCCTCGAATTTGGTTGTGGATGGACGTGGTGTTAGGTGATGACTTCCGGGGAGGAGACGAAGCACCAAGAGACGGGTGATCGTCCAGAAGTGGCCTTGGGAGGGGTGGAAAACACCAGATCGACTGTTGGCACATCGTTAAGGATCCTCTTGATGTTGTTGGTTTTTAAAATATTGGCTTTCGATATTAATCAATTTCGTGGGGTACACGATGGTGTGGTGAGACTGTGGGTACGCGGCTTCTCGACTTTCGTTATGGATGGACGCGGTGTTAGGGGATGCCTTCCTTGGCGGATCCGAAGCACCAAGAGACGTGTGATCGTCCTGAAGTGGCCTTGGAAGGGGAGGCAAACACCAAATCGGCTGAAGGCACATCGGAAAGGATCCATGCGATGTTGTTGGTTTTTAAAAATGTTGGCTTTCAATATTTTTCAATTTCGTAGGGTACTCGATGGTGTGGCGAGGTTGGGAAGTGCACCTCCACAACCCCGGTTGTGGAAGGACGTGGTGTTATTAGATGCCTTAGGGGCGAGCCGAAGCATCAAGAGACGGTGTCGGCCTTGGATGGGGTGGCAAACACCAGATCGGTGAAGGCCCATCGGAAAGGATCCTCTTGATG
>JAUPTC010000012.1:1743224-1813573 GCA_030762895.1 Sophora flavescens | reverse complement strand
TGAGATACACGAGGTCCGAAGTTCTCGTGGACCGTTCCAAATTTGAATTTAAGTTTTGCAACTATAGTGTCATTGCTATGCATGAGCACCCTTGATAGAGAGGAGAGAGAGAACTGTGGTGTGCACCTGCAGATCTTGTGCAGCTATTGTGGTCATTGCTTTGCATGAGCATTCTCACCATGGATGAGAATGTGCACCTGCGTTGGGAACGTGTCAATTGGACGATCGACCGACATTCCTAACGAGGGATGTGTGACAGGATTAGCAAATGGCCACGTCGAGATAAAGGTTTAGTTGCATGAGTTGGAGGGTAGAGGATGATACTTGAGTTTGAGGATGTTTTGTTAGGTGTTGAATGATGTTTTGTCTGTGACAGTTATTGTATAATTTACTATTACTCTTTTCCGCTTTTTGATGATAGAACTGTTTCTTATTCCCTATATCTTTATGTGTGTTGTATTTTATTTCTGATGTGATCGTACGAGAAGACCCGATGGAGGAACCAGTTGCTGAGGAGTTAGATGAAACTCCTTACGAACCAGATGCTGGAGGTCGAGCTGTGATTCATGGCGAATAGAATATAGGCATTATGGCTAGTGTGTCTAAGGAGTATTTATATTTCCGCTAAGTATGTTTGTAGTGAAGTTTATACCTATGTGGGATCCTACTGAGATGATACCCTAAACAGTGTTGTGCAAAATAAGGATACTTATGTGTGTATTTATGTAATATAGTTTTGGTGTGTTTTATATTTGTAGAAGTTATATGATTATTATTTAAGTTTTAATTTTTACGTATTTTCAACGATAAGCGCGCGATTAAGTCAAAAAATATTAAGGTTTTAATTTAATAATACAATGGGGCACAACGGGGTGTCTCAAACCGCGCACCCACAGCCTCACCACACCATCGAGTACCCCACGAAATTGATAAATATCGAAAGCCAACATTTTTAAAAACCAACAACATCGCAAGGATCCTTTCCGATGCGCCTTCAGTCTATCCGGTGTTCGCCACCATTTCCTAAGCCACTTTAGGACGATCACCTGTCTCGTGGTGCTTCTCCACCCACCTAAGGCAACACCTAACACAATATCCGTCCACAGAAAAGGTCGAGGAGTCGCACACCCACAGCCTCACCACACCATCGAGTGCCCCACGAAATTGATAAATATCAAAAGCCAACAATTTTAAAAACCAACAACATCACGAGGATCTTTTCCGATGCGCTTTCAGCCGATCTGGTATTTGCCACCCTTTCGAAGGCCACTTCAGGACGATCACCCGTCTCTTGGAGTTTCGTCTCCGCCCCGGAAGGCATCACCTAACACAACGTCCATCCACCGAAAAGGTCGAGGAGACGCACACCCACAGCCTCACCACACAATCGAGTACCGCACAAAATTGATAAATATCGAAAGCCAACATTTTTAAAAACCAACAACATCACAAGGATCCTTTTTGATGCGCCTTCAGTCGATCAGGTGTTTGCCACCACTTCCAAGCCCACATCAGGACCGTCACCAGTCTCTTGGTGCTTCGGCTCCGCCCCGGAAGGCATCACCTAACACCACGTCCATCCCTAGAAAAGGTCGATGAGCCACGGACTAACAGCCTCACCACACCAACGAGTACCCCACGAAATTGATAAATATCGAAAGCCAACATTTTTAAAACCATCAACATCACGAGGATCCTTTCCGATGCGCCTTCAGTCGATTTGGTGTTTGCCACCCCTTCCAAGGCCACTTCAGGACGATCTCCCGTCTCATGTTGCTTCGGCTCCACCCCGGAAGCAATCACCTAACAACACGTCCATCCATAGAGAAGGTCGAGGAGCCGCGCACCCACAGCCTCACCACACCATCGAGTACCCCACGAAATTGATAAATATCGAAAGCCAACATTTTTAGAAACCAACAACATCACGAGGATCCTTTCCGATGCGCCTTCAGTCGATCTGGTGTTGGCCACCCCTTCCAAGGTCACTTCAGGACGATCTCCCGTCTCTTGTTGCTTCAGCTCCGCCCCGAAAGGAATCACCTAACACCACGTCCATCCATAGAGAAGGTCGAGGAGCCGCGCACCCACAGCCTCACCAGTCCATCGAGTACCCCACGAAATTGATAAATATCGAAAGCCAACATTTTTAAAAACCAAAAAGATCACGAGGATCCTTTCCGATGCGCCTTCAGTCGATCTGGTTTTTGCCACCCCATCCAAGGTCACTTCAGGACGATCACCCGTCTCTTGGAGCTTCGTCTCTCTCTCCGGAAAGGCATCACCTAACACAACGTCCATCCACAGAAAGGGTCGAGGAGACGTACACCCACAGCCTCATGATAGTGTGATTTTACATGATGTTTCATATACACTTTTGCATGCATTTTTCATATAGATTAGGCATTCTTTATTTGATTTTAGTTAGTTTTTCCCTTGGAACGGGTGAAGCGGTTTCTTGGTGTTGTTTTGCAGGAATTAATGTAAAAATGATCAAAATCAGCCATGATGGAGCCTGGATGAAACAGAGCTTGAAAAGTGAAGAATATGAGCCAAACAGAGCCCATCACGGCCTGGCCGTGATGACCATCACGGCCATGATCAAGCAGAGCAGAAGGCAAAAGTCAGAGGTTGTCACGGCCTAGCCGTGATAGGCATCACGGCCATGGAAGACTAGAAATTAAAGTCTCGCCTCGCGAATCTTCAGCTCACCTCGAGAGAATCCGATTTTGAAAGCGCGCCCACTCCAAAATGCGTCACGGCCTGGCCGTGATGGCTATCACGGCCGTGACGCGCAGCAGATCTATATATAGAAGCGCAGCAGACAGAACAAAAGGGGCTGAGAGGCTGAGAGCTGGGAACCCTAGTGGAGACCAGAAACCACAGAAAAGGAAGGGGCACTTGGAGGCACTTGGAGGCTGCGGCTGGACTAGGGTTCCAACCCTAAAAGGGAGCAGAGTTAGGGAGTTGCTGTGACGACAGTGGGAAGCTTCAATGGAGTTCTCCCTTTCTTCCTTTCTCTACTGCTTTTCTGGTTTGGTTTTCTCTTTTATGTGTAGCTAATCCCAGTTTGTTGGGATTAGATGTAATCAATCTGATCATTATGTATTTGCCTTGACTGATTATTCTGTGTTTATGCCTTCATAATAGTGATTGATTTTCCATGCTTAATGCTTGTTGTGGCTAGCACCCCTATGACTTGATTTGTGTTTTGGTATGCAATTGGGAAATTCGTATTAGAACTGGAATTGAATTTAATCACCTAGTAACCCTTGCATCTAGGAATGGAGTTTGGTTTACTAGTAATCGCGTAATCCCTAATCCTAATGCAAATTCATTAATCTAGGCCACCTAAGGAATTGGGGTCTATTAGTGGATTTAGGCTCTTGTCATCCGAGGAATCGGGGCTTGAGTAGTGTAGTGGATTGATTTTAATATTTGAAGCATGAATGAGAGGTATCTAGTCCTGGTATTGCATGAGGTAAAGGTTTGGTGAAGTCTAGTCCCAACATATCCTTTCTGCACTCCAAGTGTTTGTTAAAAGTCCCCAAAAAGACAAAAATATTTTATTCCTTCTGTTTTGTTTATTTTGATTTCTCTTCACAGTCTAGATAGTTGCTGAGTTTGTGAATTAGTAATTGACATCCAATCCCCGTGGATACGATAACCGGTCTCACCACCGTATTACTTGCACAACTGGGTATAGTTGCCCAGAGCCGTCCAACAAGTTTTTGGCGCCGTTGCCGGGGATTGGTTTTGCCAATATCATTAGTAACAAATGAGGCAACTAATTTAGACATTTTTAATTTTTTTTATTTTTCTGTATATATTTGATCTTTTTGTTTTGAGTTCTATTGTGTCGTGGATGGAATTCATGGACAACTATCATTACCCATCCGATGAGGAAGCCTCAAGTCACACTTGGGAGGACAATTGGTGTTGGGAAGATTACCTGAATTGGTAAATTTTGATAACCCAGCACACATTGATTCTGTGGACGGGTAGGCTTGTATATAGTTGCTCCAAGGAGGAATGGGAAACCCTCTCGTTCATATTTACCACCTCCACCACTCATGTATGATTCCCATAGAGCCACACGAAGCAGAGTTTGAACAGAATATGGCTGTGGGAATGGATCAAATTGAAGATGAAGTGGTGGTGGTAAGCGAATCACAAGAAGAGGAATTGCCTTTCACGCATCCTTGGGGAGGAACAAGTGAGAAGGCAGGGCATTTGGAAAGCATTCCCTCCACCATGCTTGCTGAGCAATCTGATTTTTCTGCATTGGACAAATATGTCGGCTTGCATGCATGTGTGGACGCTGCTAAGTTAGTCCCTTCCACTTGTCTGGCACACTTCCTCGTGAAAACACCATTTGACCCGAGAGGAAGTGAGTTCATAATTGCAGAGGTCAATGGAGTTTTCACACACTGGTTTGGTGGAGTTGTGGATAGAGCCGTATTGCTTCTGCAGTTTCCACTCCATAAGCCATGGGATCCGGGTGGAGGATCTCACATCTTGAGCACCCCTTGGTCCTTATACCATAAGCTTTGGGATCCAGGTGGATGCTTTTCAATAAGTCAAGCTAGTGACGTTAAAGAAGCGCTTATTGGGAGGCAACCCAAATTTTCTTATCCTTTTCCCTTTTGTTTTTGATTTTTAACTCTTGAATAATTTGAGAAGATCAAGATTTTTATTTTTCTAATAAAATTGCCAAGTGATTTCAGGGAAAGAAGGAAGGGAGAGCAAGAAGACAAGGAAAAGAGCAGAGGCAGCAATCATCACGCCCAGGCCGTGACACTGTTCACGGCCGTGATGAGCCAGAATTGAAGATTAGAAAGGATCACGTCCTAGCCGTGATCCACATCATGGGTGTGATGAGAAGACCCTGAGGAGCAGAGAGTGTCATGGCCTAGCCGTGAAGGAGTTCACGGCCGTGACAGGCCAACACCCATGGATCAGAATTGATCACGGCCTGCCCGTGATGCATTTCCCAACAAGTTTCTGACTGGAATGAGAGCCAACACCCGCTACCGCCTCGGTAAGTCGTTCCAATTTTATTCCCTCTCCAACTTGATTGTTTACATTGGGGACAATGTAAATTCTTAAGCTTGGGGTAGGGGTATTTTTGTATTTGTTCATGTTGCATTCATTCATATAGTTTTGCATGATAGCTTTGCATGATCACACAATTAGATTGCCCTTGTTTAGATGTTGCATCCAATTGTGAGAACTGAGTGCCAATTAAATTGAGATAGTGAATTCTTGAACCCAATTTTTTATTTTTTTTATTCTTGTGATAAGGCTGCAAATGAAAAATGCTTGAGATGATCTGTGATAGTTGATAATTATCATGTGGTTCCGTAGACTTGTGTTTCTCATTGATTTCTGAACTACTAAAATGTGAGATTTTGAGCCATAAAGGGGTACTCACTAAATTTACCCCATTCTTTGTGTTAGAGTGTTATTCCTCTTGGATTATTTCTCTAGAACTTGACTTGAAACCACTTTGAAGCTTAAAAATTTTTGAAAACATTTTTGAAAATGATTGAGGCACTAGGTATTTTTCCGGCCTTCTGAGCTTTGAATGACTAAATGGTACCCCTTAGTTTCCCAATTTTGAGCCTAAAAAAATAAAATACTTTTCTTGGTACCCTGAAATATTTTGATGAATGACGCTGTAGGGACCTTCTAAAGTATTACAAAAAGGGTAAAAAGGTAGTTGAAAAAAGTATGGGAAAGAATCAGAAAAATATTTCTCTCGAGTTGAAAAATCTCCCCTTCTCCAAGCAATAGAAAAATAAAAAGAAAAAGAAAACAAAAATATAGAGAAGGGGATGACAAAAGAAATGAGAAATAAAAGAAAAAGAAAGAAAGAAAGGTGGAAAAAGTGAATCGAAACCCAAAAAGGTATTTTAGAAGGTGTCATGATTTGCAATGCTTGATGTTTTGTTTAGCCTTTTGAAATTTCCTTTTCTTGATTTCCCCACCCGACGATTAATCCCATGGCCCCGTTACAACCGAAGTAAAGACATCTTGATTCTTAGTTGCTTTCATTAATGAAGTAGAGATTTGGTTGATAGTCAAGCCTATGGTAGAAATCATTCCTTGAGGAAAACGGAGCGAATTGTCTTACATCCCTAAACACTTGAGTGAGGTGAAAAAGAGAGCCAAGCAAATGAATAAGCTTGGGGTAATCTTCAGGTGAGAAAGAGTGCTCGAATAAGTGAGAATATGAGTCTAAGAAACCTAAGCGTCTAATTGGACTTGAATTGATTGTCTCTTGCGGAATTATTTGAAATGCCTATTACTTGGATTAGTATTTACTCGGGTTCTTGGTTCACTATCCATGTTTTGATTATTATTTTTCTGGTCTTAGTGATTGCTTGAGGACAAGCAATTGAATAAGCTTGGGGTGATTTGATAGGGTGATTTTACATGATGTTTCATATACACTTTTCCATGCATTTTTCATATAGATTAGGCATTCTTTATTTGATTTTAGTTAGTTTTTCCCTTGGAACGGGTGAAGCGGTTTCTTGGTATTGTTTTGAAGGAATTAATGTAAAAATGATCAAAATCAGCCATGAGGGAGCCTGGATGAAACAGAGCTTGAAAAGGGAAGAATATGAGCCAAACAGAGCCCATCACGGTCATCACGGCCATGATCAAGCAGAGCAGAAGGTAAAAGTCAGAGGCTGTCACGGCCTAGCCGTGATAGGCATCACGGCCGTGACAGACTAGAAATTAAAGTCTCGCCTCGCGAATCTTCAGCTCGCCTCACGTGAATCCAATTTTGAAAGCTTGCCCACTCCAGAACCCGTCACGGCCTGGTCGTGATGGCCATCACGACCGTGACGCGCAGCAGATCTATATATAGAAGCGCAACGGACAGAACAAAAGAGGCTGAGAGGCTGAGAGCTGGGAACCCTAGTGGAGACCAGACCACAGAAAAGGAGGGGGCACTTGGAGGCACTTGGAGGCTGCGGCTGGACTAGGGTTCCAACCCTAAAAGGGAGCAGAGTTAGGGGGTTGCTGTGACGACAGTGGGAAGCTTCAATGGAGTTCTCACTTTCTTCCTTTCTCTACTGCTTTTCTGGTTTGGTTTTCTCTTTTATGAGTAGCTAATCCCAGTTTGTTGGGATTAGATGTAATCAAACTAATCATTATGTATTTGCCTTGACTGATTATTCTGTGTTCATGCCTTCATATTAGTGATTGATTTTCCATGCTTAATGCTTGTTGTGGCTAGCACCCCCATGACTTGATTTGTGTTTTGGTATGCAATTGGGAAATTCGTATTAGAACTGGAATTGAATTTAATCACCTAGTAACCCTTGCATCTAGGAATGGAGTTTGGTTTACTAGTAATAGCGTAATCCCTAATCCTAATGCAAATTCATTAATCTAGGCCACCTAAGGAATTAGGGTCTATTAGTGGATTTAGGCTCTTGTCATCCGAGGAATCGGGGCTTGAGTAGTGTAGTGGATTGATTTTAATATTTGAAGCATGAATGGGAGGTATCTAGTCCTGGTATTGCATGAGGTAGAGGTTTGGTGAAGTCTAGTCCCAACATATCCTTTCTGCACTCCAAGTGTTTGTTAGACGTCCCCAAAAAGACAAAAATATTTTATTCCTTCTGTTTTGTTTATTTTGATTTCTCTGCACAGTCTAGATAGTTGCTGAGTTTGTGAATTGGTAATTGACATCCAATCCCCATGGATACGATAACCGGTCTCACCACCGTATTACTTGCACGACTGGGTATACTTGCCCAGATTCGTCAACACCTCACCACACCATCGAGTGCCCCACGAAATTGATAAATATCAAGAGCCAACATTTTTAAAAACCAACAACATCATGAGGATCTTTTCCGATGCGCTTTCAGCCAATCTGGTATTTGCCACCCTTTCCAAGGCCACTTTAGGACGGTCACCCATCTCTTGGATCTTCGTCTCCGCTCCGGAAGGCATCACCTAACACAACGTCCATCCACAGAAAAGGTCGAGGAGACGCACACCCACAGCCTCACCACACTATTGAGTACCGCATGAAATTGATAAATATCAAAAGCCAACATTTTTAAAAACTAACAACATCGCAAGGATCCTTTATGATGCGCCTTCAGTCGATCAGGTGTTTCCCACTGCTTCCAAGGCCACATCAGGACGGTCACTAGTCTCTTGGTGCTTCGGCTCCGCCTCGGAAGGCATCACCTAACACCACGTCCATCCCCAGAAAAGGTCGAGGAGCCGTGCACCCGCAGCCTCACCACACCAACGAGTACCCCACGAAATTGGTAAATATCGAAAGCCAACATTTATAAAAACCAACAACATCACGAGGATCCTTTTCGATGCACCTTCAGACGATCTGGTGTTTGCCACCCCTTCCAAGCCCACTTTAGGACGATCACCCGTCTCTAGGTGCTTCGGTTCCGCCCCGGAAGGCATCACCTAACACCACGTCCATCCAAAACGAAAGTCGAGAAGCCGCACACCCACAGCCTCGTCACACCATCGAGAACCCCACGAAATTGTTAAATAACGAAAGCCAACATTTTTAAAAACCAACAACATCGCAAGGATCCTTTCCGATGCGCCTTCAGTCTATCCGGTGTTTGCCACCGCCTCAAAGGCCACTTCAGGACGATCACCCGTCTCTTGGTGCTTCGGCTCCGCCCCGGAAGGCATCTACTAACACCACGTCCTTCCACAACCAAGGTCGACTAGCCGCGCACCTACAACCTCGCCACACCATCGAGTACCCCACGAACTTGATAAATATCGAAAGCCATCAATTTTAAAACCAACAACATCGCTAGGATACTTTCTGATACGCCTTGAGGCGATCTGATGTTTGCCACCCCTTCCAAGGCCACTCCAGGACGATGACCCATCTCTTGGTGCTTCGGTTCCACCTCGGAAGGCATCACCTAACACGACGTCCATCCATAGGAAAGGTCGAGGAGCAGCGCACCCACAGCCTCACCACACCATCGGGTACCCCACGAAATTGATAAATATCGAAAGCCAACATTTTTAAAAATCAACAACATCACGAGGATCCTTTCCGATGCGCCTTCAGCCGATCTGGTGTTTGCCACCCCATCAAAGGCCATTTCAGGATGATCACCCATCTCTTGGTGCTTCGGCTCCGCCCCGGAAGACATCTACTAACACCACGTCCTTCCACAACCAAGGTCGACTAGCCGCGCACCCACAACCTCCCCACACCATCGGGTACCCCACGAACTTGATAAATATCGAAACCCAACATTTTTAAAACCAACAATATCACGAGGATCCTTTCTGATGCGCCTTCAGTCGATATGGTGTTTGCCACCCCTTCCAAGGCCACTTCAGGTCGATCTCCTGTCTCTTTATGCTTCGGCTTCGCCCCGGAAGGAATCACCTAACACAACGTCCATCCATAGAGAAGGTCGAGGAACCGCGCACCCACAGCCTCACCACACCATCGAGTACCCCACGAAATTGATAAATATCGAAAGCCAACATTTTTAAAAACCAACAACATCACGAGGATCCTTTCAGATGCGCCTTCAGTTGATCTGGTGTTTGCCACCCCTTCCAAGGCCACTTCTGGATGATCACCCGCCTCTTGGTGGTTCGGCTCCGCCACGGAAGGAATCAACTAACACCACATCCATCCACAACCAAGGTCGAGGAGTCGCGCACCCACAACCTTGCCACACCATTGAGTACCCGACGAAATTGATAAATATCGAAAGCCAGCATTTTTAAAAACCAACAAAATCGCAAGAATCCTTTCCGATGCGCCTTCAGTAGATCCGGTATTTGCCACCACTTCCAAGGCCACTTCAGGACGATCACTCGTCTATTGGTTCTTCGCCTCCGCCCCGGAAGGCATCACCTAACACCACGTACATCCACAAAAAAGGTCGAGGAGCAGCGCACCCACAGCCTCACCACACCATCGAGTACCCCACGAAATTAAAAAATATCGAAAGCCAACATTTTTAAAAACCAACAGCATCGCAAGGATCCTTTCCGATGCGCCTTCAGTCGATCGGGTGTTTGCCACCCCTTCCAAGGACACTTCGGGACGATCACCCGTCTCTAGGTGCTTCGGTTTCGCCCCGGAAGGCATCACCTAACACCATGTTCATCCACAACGAAAGTCGAGAAGCCGCACACCCACAGCCTCGCCACACCATCGAGTACCCCACGAAATTGATAAATATCGAAAGCGAACATTTTTAAAAACCAACAATACCACAAGATCCTTTCCGATGCGCCTTCAGTTGATCCGGTGTTTGCCACCACTTCAAAGGCCATATCAGTTCGATCACCCATCTCATGGTGCTTCGGCTCCGCCCCGGAAGGCATCATCTAACACCACGTCCATCCACAGAAAAGGTCGAGGAGCCGCGCACCGACAGCTTCACCACACCATCGAGTACCCCCACGGAATTGATAAATATCGAAAACCAACATTTTTAAAAACCAACAACATCATGAGGATCCTTTCCGATGCGCCTTCAGTCGATCTGGTGTTTGCAACACCTTCCAAGGCCACTTCTGGACGATCACCCGTCTCTTGGTGCTTGGACACCGCCTTGGAAGGCATCACCTAACACCACATCCATCCACAACCAAGGTCGATGAGCCGCGCATGCACAACCTCGCCACACCATTGAGTACCCCACGAAATTGATAGATATCGAAAGCAAGCATTTTTAAACACCAACAACATCGCAAGGATCCTTTCCGATGCGCCTTCAGCCGATCCAGTGTTTGCCACCACTTCCAAGGCCACTTTAGGAGGATCACCCGTCTCTTGGTGCTTCGGCCCCGTCCCGTAAGGGCAACACCATACACCCCCACCATCCACATAAAAGGTCGATGAGCCGCGCACTCACAATCTCTCCACACCATCGTGTACCCCACGAACTTGATAAATATCGAAAGACCACATTTTTTAAAACCAACAACATCACGAGGATCCTTTCCGATGCGCCTTGATCGATCCGTGTTTGCCACCACTTCCAATGCCACATCGGACGGTCACCGATCTCTTGGTGCTTCGCCTCCCTTAAAGGCATCACCTAACACCAAGTCCAACCACAGAAAAGGTCGAGGAGCCGCTCACCCACAGCCTCGCCAAACCATCGAGTACCCCACGAAATTGATAAATATCGAAAGCCAACATTTTTAAAAACCAACAACATCGCAAGGAACTTTTCACATGCGCCTTCAGTCGATCCGAAGTTTGCCACCACTTCCAAGGCCACTTCAGGACGATCACGGTCTCTTGGTGCTTCCGCTCCGCCCCGGAAGGCATCACCTAACACCACGTCCTTTCACATATAAGGTCGAGGAGGCGCGCACCCACACCCTCACCACACCATCGAGTACCCCACGAAATTGATCAATATCGAAATCCAATATTTTTAAAAACCAACAACATCACGAGAATCCTTTCCGATGCGCCTTCAACCGATCTGGACTTTGCCACCCCTTCCAAGGCCACTTTAGGACGATCACCCGTCTCTTGCTGTTTCGGCTCCGTCGTGGAAGGCATCATCTAACTTCACGTCCATCCACAGCCAGGGTCGAGGATACGCACACCCACAGCCCCACCACACCATCGAGTACCCCCACCAAATTGATAAATATCGAAAACCAACATTTTTAAAAACCAACAACATCACAAGGATCCTTTCCGATGCGCTTTCAGCCAATCTGGTGTTTGCCACTCCTTCCAAGGCCACTTCAGGACGATCACCCGTGTCTTGGTGCTTCGGCTCCACCCCGGAAGGCATCACCTAAAAACACGTCCATCCAAAGAAAACGCCGAGGAGCAGTGCACCCACAGCCTCACCACTCCATCGAGTACCCCACGAAATTGATAAATATCGAAAACCAACATTTTTAAAAACCAACAACATCAAGAGGATAATTTTCGATGCGCCTTCAGTCAATCTGGTGTTTGCCACCCCTTCGACGGCCACTTCAGGACGATCACCTGTCTCTTGGTGCTTCGGCTCCGCCGCAGAAGGCATATATTAACACCTCGTCCTTCCACAACCAAGGTAGACTAGCCGCGCACCCACAACGTTGCCACACCATCGAGTACCCCACGAACTTGATAAAAGTCGAAAGCCAACATTTTTAAAACCAACAACATCACGAGGATCCTTTCTAATGCGCCTTCAGTCGATTTGGTGTTTGCCACCCCATCCAAGGCCACTTCAGGACGATTACCCGTGTCTTGGTGCTTCGGCTCCGCCATTGAAGGCATATACTAAAACCACGTCCTTCCACAACCAAGGTCGAGGAGCCGCGCACCCACAACCTCTCCATACCATCGAGTACCCCACGAAATTGATAAATATAGAAAAACAACATTTTTAAAAACCAACAACATCGCAAGGATTCTTTCCTATGCGCCTTATGGTGATCTGGTATTTGCCACCCCTTCCAAGGCCACATCAGGACGATGACTCGTCTCTTGGTGCTTCGGTTCCACCCCGGAAGGCATAACCTAACACCAGGTCCATCCACAACGAAAGTCGAGAAGCCGCACACCCACAGCCTCGCCTCACCATCGAGTACCCCACGAAATTGATAAATTTCGGAAGCCAATATTTTTAAAAACCAATAACATCACGATCTGGTGTTTGCCACCCCTTCCAAGACCACTTCAGGATGATCAGCCGTCTCTTAATGCTTCGGCTTCGCCCCGGAAGGCATCACCTAACACATTGTCCATCCACAGAAAAGGTCGAGGAGCCGCACACCCACAGCCTCACCACACCATCGAGTACCCCACGAAATTGATAAATATCGAAAGCCAACATTTTTAAAAACCAACAACATCACGAGGATTTTTTCGATACACTTTAAGCCGATCTGGTATTTGACACCCCTTCCAAGGCCACTTCGTACGATGACCCGTCCCTTGGAGCTTCGTCTCCGGCCCGGAAGGCATCACCAAACACAATGTCCATCCACAGAAAAGGTCGAGGAGACGCACACGCACAGCCTCACCACACCATCGAGTACAGCACGAAATTGATAAAAATCAAAAGCCATCATTTTTAAAAACAAACAACATCGTAAGGATCCTTTCAGATGCGCCTTCAGTCGATCAAGTGTTTTCCACCAGTTCCAAGGCCACATCAGGACGGTCACCAGTCTCTTGGTGCTTCGGCTCAACCCCGGAAGGCATCACCTAACACCACGTCCATCCCCAGAAAAGGTATGGAGCCGTGCACCCACGGCCTCACCACACCATCGAGTACCCCACGATATTGATAAATATCGAAAACCAACATTTTTAAAAACCAAAAACATCAAGAGGATCCTTTTCGATGCGCTCGCATGATCTCGATGTTTGCCACCCCTTCCAAGGACACTTCAGACGATCTCCCGCCTCTCTTGTTGCTTCTCCCGCCCGGAAAGAATTACCTAACACTATGTCCATCCATAGAGAAGGTCGAGGAACCGCGCACCCACAGTCTCACCACACCGTCGAGTACCCCACTAAATAGATAAATATCGAAAGCCAACATTTTTAAAAAGAAAACAACATCATGAGGATCCTTTTCGATGCGCCTTCTGTCGATCTGGTGTTTGCCACCCCTTCCAAGGCCACTTCTTGATGATCACCCGTCTCTTGGTGCTTCGGCTCTGCCACGGAAGGCATCAACTAACACCACATCCATCCACAACCAAGGTCGAGGAGCTGCGCACCCACAACCTCGCCACACCATTGAGTACCCCACGAAATTGATCAATATCGAAAGCCAGCATTTTTAAAAACCAACAACATAGCAAGGATCCTTTCCGATGCGCCTTCAGGCGATCTGGTGTTTGCCACCCCTTCCAAACCCACTTCAGGACGATCACCCATCTCTAAGTGCTTCTGTTCCACCGTGGAAGGCATCACCTAACACCATGCCCTTCCACATCGAAAGTCGAGAAGCTGCACACCCACAACCTCGTCACACCATCGAGAACCCCACAAAGTTGACAAATATCGAAAGCCAACATTTTTAAAAACCAATAACATCGCAAGGATCCTTTCCGATTAGCCTTCAGTCTATCCGGTGTTTGCCACCAATTCCAAGGCCACTTCAGGATGATCACCCGTCTCTTGGTGCTTCGGCTCTGCCCCGGAAGGCATCACCTAACACAATGTCCAACCACAGAAAAGGTCGAGGAGCCGCACACCCACAGCCTCACCACACCATCGAGTACCATACGAAATTGATAAATATCGAAAGCCAACATCTTTAAAAACCAACAACATCACGATGATCTTTTCCGATGCACCTTCAGTCGATCAGGTGTTTGCCACCACTTTCAAGGCCACATGAGGACGGTCACCAAGTCTCTTGGTGCTTCGGCTCCGCCCCGGAACGCATCACCTAACACCAAGTCCATCCCCAGAAAAGGTCGAGGATCCGTGCACCCACAGCCTCACCACACCATCGAGTACCCCACGAAATTGATAAATATCGGAAGCCAACAGTTTTAAGAACCAACAACATCAGGAGGTTCCTTTCCGATGCACCATCAGTCGATTTGGTGTTTGTCACCCCTTCCAAGGCCACTTCAGGACGGTCACCCGTCTCTAGGTGCTTCACTTTCGCCCCGGAAGGCATCACCTAATACCACGTCCATCCACAACGAAAGTCGAGAAGCCGCCCACCCACTGCTTCGCCACACCATCGAGTACCCCACGAAATTGATAAATATCGAAAGCCAACATTTTTAAAAACCAACAACATCACGAGGATCCTTTCCGATGCACCTTCAGTCGATCTGGTGTTTGCCACCCCATCCAAGGCCACTTCTGGATGATCACCCGTCTCTTGGTACTTCGGCTCCGCCACGGAAGGCAACTACTAACACCACATCCATCCACAACCGAGGTCGAGGAGCCGCGTACCCACAACCTTGCCACACCATTGAGTACCCCACGAAATTGATAAATATCAAAAGCAAGCATTTTTAAAAACCAACAACATTGCAAGGATCCTTTCCGATGCGCCTTCAGGCGATCTGGTGTTTGCCGCCCCTTCCAAGCCCACTTGAGGACGATCACCCGTCTCCAAGTGCTTCGGTTCCGCCCCGTAAGGCATTACCTAACACCATGTCCTTCCACAACGAAAGTCGAGAAGCGGCACACCCACAACCTCGCCACACCATCGAGAACCCCACAAAATTGATAAATATCGAAAGCCAACATTTTTAAAAACCAACAACATCGTAAGGATCCTTTCCGATTAGCCTTCAGTCTATCCGGTGTTTACCACTAATTCCAAGGCCACTTCAGGATGATCACCCGACTCTTGGTGCTTCGGCTCCGCCGCGGAAGGCATCACCTAACACAATGTCCAACCACATAAAAGGTCGAGGAGCCGCACACCCAAAGCATCACCACACCATCGAGTTCCCCACGAAATTGATAAATATCGAAAGCCAACATTTTTAAAAACCAACAACATCACGAGGATCTTTTCTGATTCACCTTCAGTCGATCAGGTGTTTGCCACCACTTCCAAGGCCACATCAAGACAGTCACCAATTCTCTTGGTGCTTCAGCTCCGCCCTGGAAGGCATCACCTAACACCACGTCCATCGCCACAAAAGGTCGAGGATCCTCGCACCCACTACCTCACCACACCATCGAGTACCCCACGAAATTGATAAATATCGAAAGCAAACATTTTTAAAAACCAACAACATCAGGAGGATCCTTTCCGATGCACCTTCAGTCGATCTGGCGTTTGCCACCCCTTCCAAGGCCACTTCAAGACGATCACCCGTCTCTAGGTGCTTCCGTTTCGCCCCGGAAGGTATAAGCTAACACCACGTCCATCCACAACGAAAGTTGAGAAGCCGTACACCCACAGCCTCGCCACACAATTGAGTACCCCACGAAATTGATAAATATCGAAAGCCAACATTTTTAAAAACCAACAACATCGCAAGGATCCTTTCCGATGCGCCTTCAGTGGATCCGGTATTTTCCACCACTTCCAAGGCCACTTCAAGACGATCACCCGTCTCTTGGTTCTTCGGCTCCGCCCAGGAAGGCATCACCTAACACCACGTCCTTCCATAGAAAAGGTCGAGGAGCGGCGCACCCACAGCCTCACCACACCATCGAGTACCCTACGAAATTCATAAATATCGAAAGGTAACATTTTTAAAAACCAACAACATCGCAAGGATCCTTTCTGATGCTCCTTCAGTCGATCTGGTGTTTGCCACCCCTTCCAAGGCCACTTCGACACGATCACCCGTCTCTAGGTGCTTCGGTTTCGCCCCGGGAGGCATCACCTAACACCACGTTCATCCACAACGAAAGTCGAGAAGCCGCACACCCACAGCCTCGCCGCACCATCGTGTGCCCCACGAAATTGATAAATATCGAAAGTAACATTTTTAAAAACCAACAACATCACAAGGATCCTTTCGGATGCGCCTTCAGTTGATCCGGTGTTTGCCACCACTTCCAAGGCCATATCAGTTCGATCACTCGTCTCATGGTGCTACGGCTCCGCCCTGGAAGGCATCACCTAACACCACGTCCAACCACAGAAAAGCTCGAGGAGGCGTGCACACACAGCCTCACCACACCATCGAGTACCCTATGAACTTGATAAATATCGAAAGACAACTTTTTTTAAAACCAACAACATCATGAGGATCCTTTTCGATGTGCCTTCAGTCGATCCGAAGTTTGCCAACACTCCCAAGGCCACTTCGGGACGATCACCCGTCTCTTGGTGCTTCAGCTCCGCCCCGGAAGGCATCACCGAACAGCACGTCCAACCATAGAAAAGGTCGAGGAGTCGCGCACCCACAGCCTCACCACACCATCGAGTACCCCTCGAAATTGATAAATATCGAAAGACAACATTTTTTAAAACCAACAACATCGCAAAGAACCTTTTCGATGCGCCTTCAGTCGATCCGAAGTTTGCCACCACTTCCATGCCCACTTCAGGACGATCACCCGTCTCTTGGTGCTTCAGCTCCGCCCCGGAAGGCATCACCTAACACCATGTCCACTCACATATAAGGTCGAGGAGCCGCGCACCCACAGCCTCACCACACCATCGAGTACCCCCACGAAATTGATAAATATCGAAAGCCAATATTTTTACAAAACAACAACATCAAGAGGATCCTTTCGGATGTGCCTTCAGCCGATCTGATGTTTGCCACCCCTTCAAAGGCCACTTCAGGACGATCACCCGTATATTGGTTCTTCGCATCCACCCCGGAAGGCATCACCTAACACCACGTCCATCCATAGAAAAGGTCGAGGAGCCGCGCACCCACAGCCTCACCACACCATCGAGTACCCCACGAAATTCATAAATATTGAAATACAACATTTTTAAAAACCAACAACATCGCAAGGATCCTTTCCGATGCTTCTTCAGTCGATCTGGTGTTTGACACCCCTTCCAAGGCCACTTCAGGACGATCACCCGTCTCTAAGTGCTTCGGTTTCGCCCCAGAAGGCATCACCTAACACCACGTTCATCCACAACGGAAGTCGAGAAGCCGCACACCCACAGCCTCGCCACACCATGGAGTACCCCACGAAATTGATAAATATAGAAAGCCAACATTTTTAAAAACCAACAACATCGCAAGGATCCTTTCCGATGCGCCTTCAGTCGATCCGATGTTTGCCACCACTTCCAAGTCCACTTCAGGATGATCACCCGTCTCTTGGTGCTTTAGCTCCACCCTAGAAGGCATCACCTAACACCACGTCCATCCACAACGAAAGTCGGGAAATCCGCGCACCCACAAACTCTCCACACCATCGAGTACCCTACGGAATTGATAAATATCGAAAGCCAATATTTTTAAAAACCAACAACATCAAGAGGATCCTTTCCGATGCGCCTTCAGTCGATCTGGTGGTTGCCACCCCTTCCAAGGCCACTCGTCATGATACGGTCTCCACACCATCGAGCATTACCTAACACCACGTTCATCCACAACGGTAAGGTCGCAACGCCACACCATCGAGTTTTAAAAACCGGTAAATATCAAAAGCCAATTTTTAAAAACCAACAACATCACAAGGATCCTTTCCGATGCGCCATCAATTGATCTCATTGTTTGCCACCACTTCAAGGCAGGCACATCGGTTCGATCACTTCGGCTCCACCCCGAAGGCATCACCTAACACCACGTCCATGCACGAAAAGGTCGAGGCGTGCACCAACACACCTTACACACCATCAAGTACCCCACGATATTGATAAATATCAAAAGCCAATATTTTTAAAAACAAACAACATCACGAGGATCCTTTCCGACGCGCCTTTAACCGATCTGGTGTTTTCCACCCCTTCCGAGGCCACTTCAGGACGATCACCCGTCTCTTGGTGCTTCGCTCGAAGGCATTACCCAACACCACCACACATCCATCCACAACCAAGGTCGAGGAGCCGCACATCCACAACCTCCGCCCCCACATCACCACCCCGAAATTGATAAATATCGAAAGCCAACATTTTTAAAAACCAACAACATCGCAAGGATCCTTTCCGATGCGCCTTCAGTCGATCCGGTGTTTGCCACCACTTCCAAGGCCACTTCAGGACGATCACCCGTCTCTTGGTGCTTCGGCTCCGCCCCGGAAGGCATCACCTAACACCACGTCCATCCACAGAAAAGGTCGAGGAACCGCGCACTCACAGCCTAGCAACACCGTCGAGTACCCCACGAACTTGATAAATATCGAAAGACAATATTTTTTAAAACCAACAACATCACGAGGATCCTTTCTGACGCGCCTTCAGTCGATCCGGTGTTTGTCACAACTTCCAAGGTCACTTCAGGTTATCACCCGTCTCTTGGTGCTTCGGCTCCGCCCCGGAAGGCATCACCTAACACCACGTCCTACCACATAAAAGTCGAGGTGCCGCGCACCCACAGCCAAGGTCGAGGAGCCGAGCAACCACAACCTCTCCACACCATTGAGTACCCCACGAAATTGATAAATATCGAAAGCCAACATTTTTAAAAACCAACAACATCGCAAGGATTCTATCCTATGCTCCTTATGGTGATCTCGTATTTGCCACCCCTTCCAAGACCACTTCAGGACGATGACCGTCTCTTGGTGCTTTGGTTCCACCCCGAAGGCATAACGTATCCCCGGGGTCCATCCACAACGAAAGTCGAGGAGCCGTTCACCCACAACCTCGCCACACTATCGAGTACCCCACGAAATTGATAAATATCGAAAGCCATTATTTTTAAAAACCAACAACATCAAGTGGATCCTTTTCGATGCGCCTTCAACCGATCTGGTGTTTGCCAGCCCCATCCAAGCCCACTTCAGGACGATCACGCGTCTCTGGTTCTTCACTCTGCTAAGGAGGCATCACCTAACACCACGTCGATCCACCGCCAAGTTCGAGGATCCGAACACCCACAGAATCACCACACCATCGAGTACCCCACTAAATTGATAAATATCGAAAGCCAACATTTTTAAAAACCAACAACATCGCAAGAAAACTTTTCGATGCGCCTTCCGATCGATCAGGTTTACCACCACTTCCAAGGCCACTTCGGGAAGATCACCCGTCCCTTGGTGCTTCAACTCCGCCTCGGAAGGCATCACCTAACACCACGTCCATTCACATATAAGGTCGAGACACCCACCTCACCTCACCACACCATCGAGTACCCCACGAAATTGATAAATATCGAAAGCCAATATTTTTACAAAACAACAACATCAAGAAGATCCTTTCCGATGCGCCTTCAGCCGATCTGGTGTTTGCCACCCCTTCCAAGGCCACTTCAGGACGATCACCCGTCTCTTGCTTCTTCGGCTCCGCCGCGGAAGGCATCACCTAACTTCACGTCCATCCACAGCCAAGGTCGAGGATACGCACACCCACAGCCTCACCACACCATCGAGTACCCCACAAAGTTGATTAATATCGAAAGCCAACATTTTTAAAAACCAACAACATCACGATGATCCTTTCCGATGCGCCTTCATCCGATATGGTGTTTGTCACTCCTTCCAAGGCAACTTTAGGACGATCACCCGTCTCTTCGTGCTTCGGCTCCACCCCGGAAGGCATCACATAAGACCACGTCCATCCACACCCAAGGTCGAGGAGCCGCACCCCCACAGACTCCCCGCACCATCGAGTAACCCACAATAGCGATAAATATCGAAACCAACATTTTTAAAAACCAACAACATCATGAGGATCTTTTTCGATGGGCCTTCAGCCGATCTGGTATTTACAACCCCTTCCAAGGTCACTTCAGGACGATCACCCGTCTCTTGGTGCTTCGTCTCCGCCCTGGAAGGCATCATCTAAAACCACGTCCATCCACAACCAAGGTCGAGGAGCCGCGCACCCACAGCCTCACCAGACCAACGAGTATCCCACGAAATTGATAACTATCAAAAGCCAACATTTTTAAAAACCGACAAAATCGCAAGGATCCTTTCCAATGCGCCATCAGTCGATCCGGTGTTTCCCACCACTTCCAAGGCCACTTCAGGACGATCACCCGTCTCTTGGAGCTTCGGCTCCGCCCCGGAAGGCATCACCAAACAGCACGTCCATCCAGAGAAAAGGCCGAGGAGCCGCGCACCCGCAGCCTCACCACTCCATCGAGTACCCCACGAAATTCATAAATATCGAAACCAACATTTTAAAAACCAACAACATCACGAGGATCTTTTCCGATGTGCCTTCAGCCGATCTCGTATTTGCCACCCCTTGCAAGGCCACTTCAGGACGATCACCCGTCTCTTGGTGCTTCGTCTCCGCCCCGGAAGGCATTATCTAAAACCACGTCCATCCACAACCAAGGTCGAGGAGTCGCGCACCCACAGCCTCACTACACCATCGAGTACCACACGAAATTCATAAATATCGAAAGCCAACACTTTTAAAAACCAACAAAATCACAAGGATCCTTTCCGATGCGCCTTCAGTTGATCTGGTGTTTGCCACCCCTTCCAAGGCCACTTCAGGACGATCACCCGTTTCTAGGTGCCTCGGTTTCACCCCAGAAGGCATCACCTAACACCACGTCCATCCACAGCCAAGGTCGAGGATCCACACACCCACAACCTCACCACACCATCGAGTACCCCACAAAATTGATAAATATCGAAAGCAAATATTTTTAAAAACCAACAACATCACAAGGTCCTTTCCGATGCGCCTTCAGTCGATCTGGTGTTTGCCATCCCTTCCAAGGCCACTTCATGATGATCACCCGTTTCTAGGTGCTTCGGTTTCACCCCGGAAGGCATCACCTAACACCACGATCATCCACAACGAAAGTCGAGAAGCCGGACACCCACAGCCACGCCACACCATGTCCAACCACAGAAATGGTCGTGGAGCTGTACACCCACAGCCTCACCACACCATCGAGTACCCCACGAAATTGATAAATATCAAAAGCCAACATTTTTTAAAACCAACAACATCATGAGGATCTTTTCTGATGCGCCTTCAGTCGATCAGGTGTTTGCCGCCACTTCCAAGGCCACACCAGGACGGTCACCAATCTCCTGGAGCTTCGGCTCCGCCCCGGAAGGCATCACCTAACACCACCTCCATCCCCAGAAAAGGTCGAGGAGCCGCACTCCGACAGCCTCACCACACCATCGAGTAACCCACGAAATTGATAAATATCGAAATCCAACATTTTTAAAAACCAACAACATCAGGAGGATCCTTTCCGTTGCGCTTTCAGTCAATCTGGTGTTTGGGACCCCTTCCGAGGCCATTTCAGGACGATCACCCATCTCTAGGTGCTTCGGTTTCGCCCCGGAAGGCATCACCTAATACCACATCCGTGCACAACCAATGTCGAGGAGCTGCACATCCACAACCTCGCCACACCATTGAGTACCCCACAAAATTGATAAATATCGATTGCCGGGATTTTTAAACACCAACAACATCGCAAGGATCCTTTCCGATGCGCCTTCAGTCGATCCAGTGTTGGCCACCACTTCCAAGGCCACTTCAGGACGATCACCCGTCTCTTAGTGCTTTGGCTCCGCCCCTGAAGGTATCACCTAACACCACGTCCATCCACAGAAAAGGTCGAGGAGCCACGTACCCACAGCCTCGCAACACCATCGAGTACCCCACGAAACTGATAAATATCGAAAGCCAACATTTTTAAAAACCAACAACATCAGAAGGATCCTTTCCGATGCACCTTCAGTCTATCCGATCTTTGGCACCACTTTCAAGGCCACTTCCGGACGATCACCCGTCTCTTGGTGCTTCAGATCCGCCCCAGAAGGCATCACCGAACACCACGTCCATTCACATAAAATGTCGAGGAGCCGCGCACACACAGCGTCACCACACCATCGAGTTCCCCACGAACTTGATAAATATCGAAAGACAACATTTTTTGAAACCAACAACATCACGAGGATCCTTTTCGATGTGCCTTCAGTCGATCCGGTGTTTGGCAAAACTTCCAAGGCCACTTCAGGACGATCACCCATCTCTTGGTGCTTCGGCTTCCCCCCCGAAGGCATCACATAACACCACGTCCGACCACAGAAAAGGTCGAGGTGCCGCGCACCCATAGCCTCGCCAAAGCATCGAGTACCCCATGAAATCGATTAATATCGAAAGCCAACATTTTTAAAAACCAACAACATCGCATGGATCCTTTCCAATGCGCCTTAAGTCGATCCGGTGTTTCCCACCAGTTCCAAGGCCACAACCTCGCCACACCATCGAGTACCCCGGGGAATTGATAAATATCGAAAGCCAACATTTTTAAAAACCAACAACATCAAGAGGATCCTTTCCGATGCGCCTTCAGTCGATCTGGTGTTTGCCACCCCTTCCAAGTCCACTTCAGGATGATCACCGGTCTCTAGGTGCTTCGGTTTCGCCCCGGCAGGCATCACCTAACACCATGTTCATCCACAACGCATTACCGACAACCACGCCACCATCCACAACCCGAAATTGATAAATATCGAAAGCCAACATTTTTAAAAACCAACAACATCACAAGGATCCTTTCCGATGCGCCATCAGTTGATCCGCTGTTTGCCACCACTTCCAAGGCCACATCGGTTCGATCACCCGTCTCATGGTGCTTCGGCTCCGCCCCGGAAGGCACACCTAACACCACGTCCATGCACAACCAAGGTCGACGAGCCGTGCACCCACAACCTTGCCACACCATTGAGTACCCCATGAAATTGATAAATATCGAAAGCCAGCATTTTTAAAAACCACAACATCGCAAGGATCCTTTCCGATGCGGCTTCAGGCGATCTGGTGTTTGTCACCCCTACCAAGCCCACTTCAGGACGATCACCCGTCTCTAGGTACTTCGGTTCCACTCCGGAAGGCATCAGCTAACACCACGTCCATCCACAATGAAAGTCGAGAAGACGCACATCCACGATCACCAGTCTCTTGGTGCTTCAGCTCCCCCCAGAATGCATCACCTAACACCACGTCCATTCACAGAAAATGTCGAGGAGCCGCACACACACAGCTTCACCACACCATCGAGTACCCCACGAACTTGATAAATATCGAAAGACAACATTTTTTAAAACCTACAACATCACGAGGATCCTTTCCGATGCACCTTCAGTCGATCCGGTGTTTTCTACCACTTCCAAGGCCACTTCAGGACGATCACCCGTCTCTTGGTGCTTCGGCTCCGCCCCCGAAGGCATCACCTAACACCACGTCCGACCACAGAAAAGGTCGAGGTGCCGCGCACCCACAGCCTCCCCAAACCATCGAGTACCCCATGAAATTGACTAATATCGAAAGCCAACATTTTTAAAAACCAACAACATCGCATGGATCCTTTCCAATGCACCTTAAGTCGATCCGGTGTTTCCCACCAGTTCCAAGGCCACAACCTTGCCACACCATCGAGTACCCCAGGGAATTGATAAATATCGAAAGCCAATATTTTTAAAAACCAACAACATCAAGAGGATCCTTTCCAATGCGCCTTCAGTCGATCTGGTGTTTGCCACCCCTTCCAAGGCCACTTCTGGATGATCACTCGTCTCTTGGTGCTTCGGCTCCGTCATGGAAGGCATCACCTAACACCACATCCATCTACAACCAAGGTCGACGAGCCGCGCACCCACAACCTCGCCACACCATTGAGTACCCCACGAAATTGATAAATATCGAAAGCTAACATTTTTAAAAACCACAACATCGCAAGGATCCTTTCTGATGCGGCTTCAGGCGATCTGGTGTTTGTCACCCATACCAAGCCCACTTTAGGACGATCACCCGTCTCTAGGTACTTCGGTTCCGCACCGGAAGGCATCACCTAACACCACGTCCATCCATAACGAAATTCGAGAAGCCGCACATCCACGATCACCCGTCTCTTGGTGCTTCAGCTCCCCCCCAGAATGCATCACCTAACACCACGTCCATTCACAGAAAATGTCGAGGAGTCGCGCACACACAGCTTCACCACACCATCGAGTACCCCATGAACTTGATAAATATCGAAAGACAACATTTTTTAAAACCAACAACATCACGAGGATCCTTTCCGATGCACCTTCAGTCGATCCGGTGTTTGCCACCACTTCCAAGGCCACTTCAGGACGATCACCCGCTCTTGGTGCTTCGGCTCCGCCCCGGAAGCAATCATCTAACCCCACGTCCAACCACAGAAAAGGTCGAGGAGCCGCGTACCCATAGCCTCGCCACGCCATCTAGTACACCACGAAATTGATAAATATCGAAAGCCAACATTTTTAAAAACCAACAACATCATAGGGAACCTTTCCGATGTGCCTTCAGTCGATCCGAAGTTTGCCACCACTTCCAAGGCCACTTCAGGACGATCACACGTCTCTTGGTGCTTCAGCTCCGCCCCGGAAGGCATCACCTAACACCACGTCCATTCACATATAAGGTCGAGGAGCCGCGCACCCACAGCCTCACCACACCATCGAGTACCCAACGAAATTGATAAATATCGAAAGCCAATATTTTTACAAAACAACAACATCAAGAGGATCCTTTCCGATGCACCTTCAGCCGATCTGGTGTTTGCCACCCTTCCAAGGCCACTTCAGGGAGATCACCGATGAGTGTGATTTCACCTCATATTTGTTTTTAATTTTGGATGCATTTTCATATAGTTTAGGCATTTTTAATTTGATTTTTGGTTAATTTTACCATGGAACGGGTAAGGCGGTTTTGTGGTGTTGTTTTGCAGGAATTAAGGATTAAATGCTCAGGATTAGCCATGATGGAGCTTGGATGAAGGTGGGGCTTGAAAAGTGAAGAAAATGAGCCAAACAGAACTGATCACGGCCTAGCCGTGATGCCCATCATGGCCGTGACATTTCAGCTGAACTAGACCCGCACAGGCAGAACTGATCACGACCTAGCCGTGATGAGCATCACGGCCGTGACAGACCAATCAGAGAAGCAGAGCCCAAGGCAGAATCCATCATGGCCGTGACGCGCATTACTTGGATCTGAAGCAACTGATTTTGGTCTGACTTTGTGTTTGATTGGGTTCAAACTTCCCTAATCTATAAATATGGCATCAGGCAGAGACTTTTAGAGGATTTTTGGGGGCTGCTACACTTAGGCAAATTTTTAGGATCTCTCTTCTTTTTCCTCTCTTCTCTTAGGATTTATTTTATGTTGTTGTTAATCAAGCTTGTCATCACCATGACAATGTTTGAGTAGTAGCTTAATTTCTAGGGATTGGGGCTATGCCCAAGATTTGATTTATGTTGTTTAATTGATGTTTTACCTTTGTTAATTTCAAATTCGCTTTAGATCTGATTTCTATTGTTTTAATCACTTGTAAATCCGGTGCGCACTTATTTGCATGTCATAGATATTCTATGGAGGAACCTAGCGGTGAACTTAGGTATCGGATCTATAGAATCAGACTTAGGACTTAAATCACGAGAGTTAGAAGCGGTCCTTCGAGGATTAACGAATTGTCATAGAGCGTAAAGGGTTCAATCTAAATTCAACAACCACGAGATTAGGGATTGGTTTAATTGGGCACGGTTTTTGTAACCCGAGAGGGAGCATTAACTAATTTAGGATAAATTCGCCTTCAAAGCAATTTAGATAATTAACAAGGGGTAGTCAATTTAGTAACATAAACAATCTTGTTGGTAACCCAATTCCTAGGAATCCCTTTTGAATTTGAAAACCCCCAATTTGAATTGCTTTCCTGTTTTGTTTAATTGCGATAATAAATTTGATTGTTACTTGATTATTATTTCGAAAATCAAAATCTTTTCAAATCCCCTTCCTTATAGTCCAGTTTAATCGATTTAGTAATTAGTTGTGATTCGAGATCACGGTCCCTGTGGGATCAATATCTTTTTATTACTTGGCAACGAATCCGGTGCACTTGCCGGAATCTATCACAATCAAGTTTTTGGCGCCGTTGCCGGGGGCTGTGCTTTCTCGAATCTCAATTTGATTTTTTAATTGAATTTTCTGGACTTTTTATTTTTATTTAATTTTTATTAAAAAAACATATTTCATCTCTTTTCCTTCTAGAGTATCTATCTCGCTTGTTTTTCTCTTTTATGCAAAGATCCCTAAGTCTTGGAAGTCTTATTGAGGTTGACCCCGAAATCGAGAGAACCTTTCATAGACGTAGGAGACTACAAAGAGAGAGAGAGGTTGATTCCCATTCCACTCATGGCGAATCTACCGGATACGAAGCCACTGAAGGACTACGCAGCCCCAAATGCTAGGGGTTTACGAACTGGGATTGCTAGGCCAGAGATCGAGACCGAGAACTACACTATACCGCCTATGCTAATTAGCATGATTAGGCAACATCAATTCGGAGGATTGCCCTCGGAGGACCCGACTGATCACGTGGAGACATTCTTGGAGTTCACCGATGCAATTAGGATTCATGGTGCCCCGGTCGATGCTATACGTTTGAGGTGATTCCCCTCCTCTCTGACTGGAAAGGCCAAGGCTTGGTTGAAGAAAGTGCCCGCTAATACCTTGTCGACTTGGGACCAACTGGAGCAGGCATTCTTGGAGAAATTCTTTCCTCTATCCAAGACGGCTTACCTACCAACCCAGATCACCGGCTTCTTTCAAAAGGACGGAGAATGCTTATCCGAAGCTTGGGATCGCTACTAGGGATTGCTGGAGTCTTTCCCACATCATGGACTCGAGAGGTGGTTGTTAGTGCACACCTTCTACAACGGATTGGACTACTCTTTGAAGGTGTCACTTGACTCCGCAGCTGGTGGAGCATTTATGAATAGGCCTCTGACTGAAGCATTCAACATCATTGAAAACGTAGCCACCAACTACCACCAACGGGGCTCGGAAAGAGGCAATAACCCGAAAAAGATTTTTGGGGGTAAGTTTGAGATGAATAGAACCGATCTTATTATGTCTAAAATTGACTCCCTGAATAAACGTTTTGATCAGCTTGAAAGAGCTAATATGAGTTCAATAGGTGCTACTAACATTGTTTGTGAGATTTGTGGAATGCAGGGACATGACATAATGGAGTGCCCACATGGTATTGCTCATGGATCCGGGCCACGGGGGAACAAGTGAACTCTTGTCACAACTTCTACGACACGAACCCAAAGTTGCCAAACTATGCTCCCCCAAATCCTTACAACCTAGGAAGGAAGAACAGCCCTTACCTCTCCTACGGGAACTACATCAACACACTGAACCATGAATTCCAAGAAGGCCAAGGTAATAGGAAACCCGCATCGGGGTATCCTCAGGTACAAAAGTCTAAACTTGAGGTTCTTTTGGAAAGTTTTCTTGAAACTCAAACAAAACAAAATGAAGAGTTTAGGCAACAAGGTAGGGTAGCCAACGAGGCAATAAAAGAGTTAGCATCTAAGGTAGATAACTTTGCCATCCATAATAAGGTGTTAGAAACTCAAATTGCCCAACAAGGCAGCACATATTCTAGACCTAAGGGTACGTTTCCGGGACAACCCGAAGTTAATCCCAATGAACATTGTAATGCCATATACTTGAGGGATGATAAACTTGGGGTAGCTGAAAAGGATGTGGAATGTGAGGAGGACACGAGCAAAGATGATGAGATAGAGCCAAAGTATGTCCCTCCACCACCTTACCAACCCCCAATACCTTTCCCACAAAGGTTGGTCAAGAGAAAGCAAGTAGAAATAGAAACTAAGAGCTTAATTGAGGAGCACAATGTCATGATGAAAACTAATATGCCTCCTAAACTAAAAGATCCAGGTAGTTTCTCTATTGCTTGCTCAATTGGAGAAGTGAAAATAGACCAAGCCTTATGTGACTTAGGGGCTAGTGCGAGCTTGATGCCGCTTTCTATATTCGAGAGGTTAGGAACCAAGGAATTGAGTCCATCCAAATTCTCTTTACAATTTACGGATGGCTCAACTAAAACTCCTCTAGGCATACTAGAGAATGTCCCCGTAAAGGTAGGGAAAATTTTCATTCCCACCGATTTCATGGTGTTGGTTATGAACGGCAATTCTAAATTCCCCATCATTCTAGGAAGGCCATTCTTGGCCACTGCTAGAGCGATAATAGATGTAAAGAATGGCAAACTTTCTTTGAATGTAGAGGAAGGTAGGGTAGATTTTGATTTGACTAACTCATATAACAACCCTCCTTTTGAGAGTCATGTGTGCAGGATCGATATAAAGTCTCCTGATGTGAAGGAAGAGCTTAACATGGAAGCGACTCCGAAGCTTTTCAAGACAAATGATGCACCAAATGATGCACCAAATGTGGAAACAAAACTTCCGCCGGGAGGGAATAAGGCCATGAAACTCAGTGAAAAGAGCAAAGCAAAAGCGCAACTGGCCATATGAACAAAATCGGCTCTTTGAAGGACTTCCATGGAAGAGAAGTGTTCTTGCACTTCCAAACCCAGTCGATCCCAGTTGATTGAAGGGAGTATGGTCAGGCTTAGGACCGTAAATAAGCGCTTCTTGGGAGGCAACCCAAGCTTTCTTTCCCTTAGTTTGTTTTTGAATTTTTGTTTTTGAATAATTGAGAAGATTTAGAGAAAAAAAGATCATAAATTAATAGATTTGCCAAGTGTTTTTAGGTTATGAAGGAAGGAAGAGCAAAAAGGGCAAGGACAAATAAAGTCAGAAGTCATCACGCCCAGGCCGTGATAGTAGTCACGGTCGTGATTAGCTAATGAAATAAGATCAGAAAGGATCACGGCCCAGCCATGATATCCATCACGGGCGTGATGAGAAGGACCACAAGACTAGAATTGGTCACGGCCTAGCCGTGATGAACATCACGGTCGTGACAGGCCAGCTCCTATGGACCAGAATTGATCATGGCCAGGTCGTGATGGTGGTCACGGTCGTTACACATTTTTTTCAGCATCTCTATGATTGGCATTTGAGCTAGCACACTCTACCTCCTCGGGGAGTTGTTGCATTTTTCTCCTCTCTCCGACTTGATTATTTATATTGGGGACAATGTAAGTTTTTAAGCTTGGGGTAGGGGTATTTTTGAATTTTTTTTCAATTTTCTTGTTGCATTCTTATAGGCATAGTTTCGTATGATCACATGATTAGATTACCCCCTTGCTTAGAGTATGCATCCAATTGTGAAAACTTGGTGCCAAATGAATTGAGATAGTGAATTTTTGAACCCAATTTTTGTATTCTAGTGATAAGGCTAAAAATAAAAATTCTTGAGATGATCTTTTGATAGTTGATAATTAGCATGTGGTTCCTTAGACTTGTGTTTCTCATTGATTTTTGAACTACTAAATGTGAGATTTTTGAGCCTAAAAGGGGTACTCACTAAATCTACCCCATTCTTTGTGATAGAGTGTTTTATTCCTCTTGGATTGTACTCTCTAGAACTTGACTTGAAACCGTTTTGAAACTTACAATTTTTTTTGAAAACATTTTGGGAATGATTGAGGCACTAGGTATTTTCCTGGCCTTCTGAGCTTTGATTGATTAAATGCTACCCCTTAGTTGCCCAAATTTGAGCCTAAAAGAATAAAATACTTTTCTTGGTACCTTGATTTGTTTTGATGAATGATGCTTGGAATGAGACCTTTTAAAGTATTGTACAAAGGGTAAAAAGGTAGTTTGAAAAATTGTGGGATGAAAAAAAAAATTTCTCTTGAATTGAAAATCTCCCCTTCTCCAAATAAATTAAATAAAAAAAACAAAAAAGGGAGAAGGGGACGACAAAAAGAAAGTGAGAAATAAAATTAAAAGAAAGAAAGAAAGGTGGAAAAGTGATCTAAAGCCCAAAAATGTATTTTAGGAGGTGTCATGCTTTGCAATGTTTGATATTTTATTTAGCCTTCTTGAAATTTCCTTTTCTTGATTTCCCCACCTAACGATTAATCCCATGGCCTCAATACAACCAAAGTAAAAGACCTCTTGATTCTTATGTGTTTTCATTAATAAAGTAGAGATTTGGTTAATAGTCAAGCTTACGGTAGAGTACCTTCCTTGAGGAAATTGAGCGAATTGTCGTATACCCAAAAAACACTTGAGTGAGGTGAGAAGAGTGCCCGAATCAGTGAAAATATGAATTTAGGAAACCTAAGCTTCTAATTGGACTTGAAATTGATTATCTCTTCGGTACTTATTGAATATGCATGTCACTTGGATTAGTTACTCTGGTTCTTGGTTCACTATCCATGCTCTGATTATTTCTATCTTCTGGCCTTGGTGATTGCTTGAGGACAAGCAAAGTCTTAAGCTTGGGGTGATTTGATGAGTGTGATTTCACCTCATATTTGTTTTTCTTTTTGCATGCATTTTCATATAGTTTAGGCATTTTTAATTTGATTTTTGGTTAATTTTACGTTGGAACGGGTAAGGCGGTTTTGTGGTGTTGTACTGTAGGAATTAAGGATTAAATGCTCAGGATTAGCCATGAAGGAGCTTGGATGAAGGTGGGGCTTGAAAAGTGAAGAAAATGAGCCAAACAGAACTGATCACGGCCTAGCCGTGATGCCCATCACGGCCGTGACATGTCAGCTGAACCAGACCCTCACAGGCAGAACTGATCACGGCCTAGCCGTGATGAGCATCACGGCCGACGATGACCAATCAGAGAAGCCCTGCCCAAGGCAGAATCCATCATGGCCGTGACGTGCTTTACTTGGATCTGAAGCAACTGATTTTGGTCTGAATTTGTGTTTGATTGGGATTCAAACTTCCCTAATCTATAAATATGGCATCAGGCAGAGACTTTTAGAGGACTTTTGGGGGATGCTAAACTTAGGCAAATTTTTAGGATCTCTCTTCTTCTTCCTCTCTTCTCTTAGGATTTATTTTATGTTGTTGTTAATCAAGCTTGTCATCACCATGACAATGTTTGAGTAGTAGCTTAATTTCTAGGGATTGGGGCTATGCCCAAGATCTTATTTATGTTGTTTAATTGATGTTTTACCTTTGTTAATTTCAAATTCGCTTTAGATCTGATATCTATTGTTTTAATTACTTGTAAATCTGGTCCGCACTTATTTACATGTCATAGATATTCTAAGGAGGAACCTAGCGGTGAACTTAGGCATCGGATCTATAGAATCAGACTTAGGACTTAAATCACGAGAGTTAGAAGCGGTCCTTCGAGGATTAACGAATTGTCACAAAGCGTAAAGGGTTCAATCTAAATTCAACTACCACGAGAGTAAGGATTGGTTTAATTGGGCACGGTTTTTGTAACCCGAGAAGCAGCATTAACTAATTTAGGATAAATTAGCCTTCAAAGCAATTTAGATAATTAACAAGGGGTAGTCAATTTAGTAACATAAACAATCTTGTTGGTAACCCAATTCCTAGGAATCCCTTTTGAATTTGAAAACCCCCAATTTGAATTGCTTTCCTGTTTTGTTTAATTGCGATATTAAATTTGATTGTTACTTGATTATTATTTCGAAAATCAAAATCTTTTCAAATCCCCTTCCTTATAGTCCAGTTTAATCGATTTAGTAATTAGTTGTGATTCGAGATCACGGTCCATGTGGGATCGATATCTTTTTATTACTTGGCAACGAATCCGGTGCACTTGCCGGAATCTATCACGATAAATCACCAGTCTCTAGCTGCTTCAGCTCCGCCACGGAAGGCATCACCTAACTTAACATCCATCCACAGCTAAGGTCGAGGATCCGCACACCCACAGTCTCACCACACCATCGAGTACCCCACAAAATTGATTAATATCGAAAGTCAACATTTTTAAAAACCAACAACACCACGAGGATCCTTTCCGATGCCCCTTCAGCCGATCTGGTGTTTGCCACTCCTTCCAAGGCCACTTTAGGACGATCACCCGTATCTTCGTGCTTCGGCTCCACCCCCGAAGGCATCACCTAACACGACGTCCATCCACACCCAAGGTCGAGGAGCCGCACCCCCACAGTCTCCCCACACCATCGAGTACCCTACAAGAGTGATAAATATCGAAACCAACATTTTTAAAAACCAACAACATCACGAGGATCTTTTTTGTTGCGCCTTCAGTCGATCTGGTATTTGCCACCCTTTCCAAGGCCACTTCAGGACGATAACCCGTCTCTTGGTGCTTCGTCTCCGCCCCGGAAGGCATCATCTAAAACAACTTCCATCCACAGCCAAGGTCGAGGAGCCGCGCACCCATAACCTCGCCAGACCAACGAGTACCCCACGAAATTGATAACTATAAAAAGCCAACATTTTTAAAAACCAACAACATCGCTTGGATCCTTTCCAATGTGCCTTCAGTCGATCAGGTGTTTCCCACCACTTCCAAGGCCACTTCAGGACGATCACCCGTCTTTTGGTGCTTCGGCTCCGCCCCGGAAGGCATCACATAACAGCACGTGCATCCAGAGAAAAGGCCGAGGAGCCACGCACCCACAGCCTCACCACTCCATCGAGTACCCCACGAAATTGATAAATATGGAAAGCCAACATTTTTAAAAACCAACAACATCAAGAGGATACTTTCCGATCCGCCTTTAGCCTATCTGGTGTTTGCCACCCCATCAAAGGCTACTTCAGGACGATCACCCGTCTCTTGGTGCTTCGGCTCCGCCCCGGAAGGCATCTACTAATACCTCGTCCTTCCACAAACAAGGTCGACTAGCCACGCACCCACAACCTCGCCACACCATCGAGTACCCCCACGAACTTGATAAATATCGAAAGCCAACATTTTTAAAACCAACAACATCAGGAGGATACTTTCCGATACGCCTTCAGGCGATCTGATGTTTGCCAACCCTTCCAAGGCCACTTCAGGACGATGACCCATCTCTTGGTGCTTCGGTTCCGCCTCGGAAGGCATCACCTAACACGACGTCCATCCACAGAAAAGGTCGTGGAGCGGCGCACCAACAGCCTCACCAGACCATCGAGTTACCCACGAAATTGATAAATATCGAAAGCCAACATTTTTAAAAACCAACAACATCACGAGGATCCTTTCCGATGCGCCTTCACCGATCCGGTGTTTGCCACCCCATCCAAGGCCACTTCAGGATGATAACCCGTGTCTTGGTGCTTCGGCTCCGCCCTGGAAGGCTTATACTAACACCACGTCCTTCCACAACCAAGGTCGAGGAGTCGCGCACCCACAACCTCTCCACACCATCGAGTACCCCACGAAATTGATAAATATCAAAAGCCAACATTTTTAAAAACAACAACTTCGCAAGGATCCTTTCCTTTGCTCCTTATGGTGATCTGGTATTTGTCACCCCTTCCAAGGCCACTTCATGACGATCACCCGTCTCTTGGTGCTTCGGTAACTCCCCGGAAGGCATAACCTAACACCACGTCCATCCACAACGAAAGTCGAGAAGCCGCGCACCCACAGCCTCGCCACACCATCAAGTACCCCACGAAATTGATAAATATCGAAACCAATATTTTTAAAAGCCAACAACATCAAGTGGATCATTTTCGATGCGCCTTCAGCCGATCTGGTGTTTGCCATCCCCATCCAAGCCCACTTCAAGACGATCACCCGTCTCTGGTGCTTCGGCTCCGCCCCGGAAGGCATCACCTAACATCACGTCCATCCACAGCCAAGGTCGAGGATCCGCACACCCATAGCCTCACCACACCATCGAGTACCCCACAAAATCGATAAATATCAAAAGCCAACATTTTTAAAAACCAACAACATCACAAGGATCCTTTTCGATGCGCCTTCAACGGATCTGGTGTTTGCCACCCCTTCCAAGAGCACTTCAGGATGACCACCCGTCTCTTAATGCTTCAGCTCCACCCAGTAAGGCATCACTTAACACCACGTCCATCCACACCCATGGTCGAGGAGCCGCGCACCCACAGCCTCGCCACACCATCGAGTACCACACAATATTGATAAATATCGAAAGCCAAAATTTTTAAAAACAAACAACATCACGAGGATCTTTTCCGATGCGCCTTCAACCGATCTGGTGTTTGTCACCACTTCCAATGCCACTTCAGGACAATCACCCATCTCTTGGTGCTTCGGCTCCGCCCTGGAAGGCATCACCTAACACCACGCCCATCCACGTAAAAGGTCGAGGAGCCCCGCACCCACAGCCTCACCACACCATCGAGTACCCCGTGAAATTGATAAATATCGAAAGCCACCATTTTTAAAAACGAACAACATCACGAGGATCCTTTCCGATGCGCCTTCAGCCGATATGGTGTTTGCCACCCCATCCAAGACCACTTCAGGATGGTCACCCGTCTCTTGGTGCTTCCGCTCCACTCCAGAAGGCATCTACTAACACCACGTCCTTACACAACGAAAATCGAGAAGCCGTGCACCCACAGCCTCGCCACACCATTGAGTACCCCACGAAATTGATAAATATCGAAAGCCAACATTTTTAAAATCCAACAACATCAAGAGGATACTTTCCGATGCGCCTTCAATCGATCTGGTGTTTGCCACCCCTTCCAAGGCCACTTCAGGACGATCAACCGTCTGATGGTACTTGGCTCGCCTCAAGGTATCACCTAACACCACGTCCATCCACAGCCAAGGTTGAGGATCCGCATACCACAGCCCCAGTACACCATCGAGTACCCCACAAAATTGACTAATATCGAAAGCCAACACTTTTAAAAACCAACAACATCAGGAGGATCCTTTCCGATGCGCCTTTAGTCGAATCTGGTGTTTGCCACTCCTTCCAAGGCCACTTTAGGACGATCACCCGTCTCTTAGTACTTCGGCTCCACCCCGGAAGGGATCACCTAACACCACGTCCATCCACACCCATGGTCGAGGAGTCGCGCACCCACAGCCTCGCCACACCATCGAGTACCCCACAATACTGATAAATATCGAAACCTACATTTTTAAAAACCAACAACATCACGAGGATCTTTTCTGATGCCCCTTCATCCGATCAGGTATTAGCCACCCTTTCCAAGGCCACTTCAGGACGATCACCCGTCTCTTGGTGCTTCGTCTCCGCCGCCTAAGGCATCACCTATCCCACGTCCATCCACCCCAAGGTCGAGGAGTCGCGCACCCATAGCCTCGCCACACCATCGAGTACCCCACAATATTGATAAATATCGAAAGCCAACATTTAAAAAAAAAACATCACGAGGATCTTTTCATATGCGCCTTCAACCAATCTGGTGTTTGTCACCCCTTCCAATGCCACTTCAGGACAATCACACGTCTCTTGGTGCTTCTGCTCCGCCCCGGAAGGCATCACCTAACACCATGGCCATCAAGGGAAAAGGTCGAGGAGCCCTGCACCCTCAGCCTCACCACACAATTGAGTACCCATGGAAATTGTTAAATATCGAAAGCCACCATTTTTAAAAACAAACAACATCACGAGGATCCTTTCCGATGGGCCTTCAGCAGATCTAGTGTTTGCCACCCCTTCCAAGGCCACTTCATGACGATCACCCGTCTCTTGGTGCTTCAGCTCCGCCCCGGAAGGTATCCCCTAACTCCACGTCCATCCACAGCTAAGGTTGAGGATCCGCACACCACAGCCTCACCACACCATCGAGTACCCCACAAAATTGACTAATATCGAAAGCCAACATTTTTAAAAACCAACAACATCACGAGGATCCTTTCTGATGTGCCTTTAGTCGATCTGGTGTTTCCCACTCCTTCCAAGGCCACTTTAGGACGATCACCCGTCTCTTCGTGCTTTGGCTCCACCCCGGAAGGGATCACCTAACACCACGTCCATCCACACCCATGGTCGAGGAGTCGTGCACCCACAGCCTCGCCACACAATATTGATAAATATCGAAACCAACATTTTTAAAAACCAAGAACTTTGCAAGGATCCTTTCCTTTGCGCCTTATGGTGATCTGGTATTTGCCACCCCTTCCAATGCCACTTCATGACGATCACCCGTCTCTTGGTGCTTCGGTAACTCCCCGGAAGGCATAACCTAACATCACGTCCATCCACAACGAAAGTCGAGAAGCCACACACCCACAACCTCGCCACACCATCGAGTACCCCACGAAATTGATAAATATCGAAAGCCAATATTTTTAAAAACCAACAACATCAAGTGGATCGTTTTCGATACGCCTTCAACCGATCTGGTGTTTGCCATCCCCATCCAAGCCCACTTCAGGACGATCACCCGTCTCTGGTGCTTCGACTCCGCCCCGGAAGGCATCACCTAACATCATGTCCATCCACAGCCGAGGTCGAGGATCCGCACACCCACAGCCTCACCACACCATCGAGTACCCCACAAAATTGATAAATATCGAAAGCCAACATTTTTAAAAACCAACAACATCACAAGGATCTTTTCCGATGGCCCTTCATCCGATCAGGTATTAGCCTCCCTTTCCAAGGGTACTTCAGGACGATCACCCGTCTCTTGGTGCTTCGTCTCTCTCCCGGAAGGCATCACCTAACACCACGTCCATCCACCCCAAGGTCGAGGAGTCACGCACCCATAGCCTCGCCACACCATCGAGTACCCCACGAAATTGATAACTATCAAAAGCCAACATTTTTAAACACCAACAACATCGCAAGGATCCTTTCCGATGCTCCTTCAGTCGATCCGGTGATTCCCACCACTTCCAAGGCCACTTCAGGAGGATCACCCATCTCTTGGTGCTTCGGCTCCGCCCCGGAAGGCATCTCCTAACACCACGTCCATCCTCAACGAAAATCGAGAAGACACGCACCCACAACCTCGCCACACCACCGAGTACCCCGCGAAATTGATAAATATTGAAAGCCAACACTTTTAAAAACCAACAACATCGCATGGATCCTTTCCGATGCGCCTTCAGGCGATTTGGTGTTTGCCACCCCTCCCAAGGCCACTTCAGGACGATCACCCGTCTCTTGGTGCTTCGGTTCCGCGCAGGAAGGTATCACCTAACACCTCGTCCATCCACAACGAAAGTCGAGAAGCCGCGCACCCACATCCTCGTCACACCATCGACTACCCCACGAAATTGATAAATATCGAAAGCCGATATTTTTAAATACCAACAACATCAAGAGGATCCTTTCCATTGTGCCAATAGCCGATCTGGAGTTTGCCACCCCTTCCAAGGCCACTTCAGGACGAGCACCCGTCTCTTGGTGCTTCTAATCCGCCCCGTAAGGTATCACGTAACACCACGTCCATCCACAGCCATGGTCGAGGATCCGCACATCCACAACCTCACCACACCGTCGAGTACCCCATAAAATTGATAAATATCAAAAGCCAACATTTTTAAAAACCAACAACATCGCAAGGATCTGTTCCGATGCGCCTTCAGTGGATCCGGTGTTTGCCACCACTTCCGAGGCCACTTCAGGACGATCACCCATCTCTTGGTGCTTCGGCTCTGCCGGGGAAGGCATCACCTAACACCACGTCCATCCACAACCAAGGTTGAGGAGCCGCGCACCCATAGCCTCGCCACACCATCGAGTACCCCACGAAATTGATAAATATTGAAAGACAACATTTTTAAAAACCAACAACATCAAGAAGATCCTTTCCGATGTGCCAACAGCCGATCTGGTGTTTGTTACCCCTTCCAAGGCCGCTTCAGGACAATTACCCGTCTCTTGATGCTTCGGCTCCGCCCCGGAAGGCAACTACTAACACCACGTCCTTCCACAACGAAAGTCGAGAAGCCGCCACCCCACAGCCTTTGACACACCATCGAAGTTCCCCACGAAATTGATAAATATCGAAAGCCAACATTCTTAAAAATCAACAACATCACGAGGATCTTTTCCGATGCGCCGTCATCAAATCTGGTAATTGCCACTGCTCCCGTGCCATCTCGGGACGATCACCCGCCTCTTGGTGCTTCGGCTCCGCTCCGGAAGGCATCACCTAACACCACGCCCCATCCACAGAAAAGGCCGATGAGCCGAGCACCCACAGCCTCATCACACCATTGAGTACTCCACAAAATTGATAAATACCGAAAGCCAACAATTTTAAAAACCAACAACATCATGAGGATCATTTCCGATGCGCCTTCAGCCGATCTGGTGTTTGCCACTCCTTCCAAGGCCTCATCAGGACGATCACCCATCTCTTGGTGCTTCGGCTCCGCCCCGGAAGGCATCTACTAACACCACATCCTTCCACAACCAAGTTCGAGGAGCCACGTACCCACTACCTCGCCACACCAACGAGTACCCCACGAAATTGATAAATATTGAAGGCCAACATTTTCAAAAACCAACAACATCGCATGGATTCTTTCCGATGCGCCTTCAGGCAATTTGGTGTTTGCCCCCCCTTCCAAGGAAACTTCAGGACGATCACTCGTCTCTTGGTGTTTCGATTCCGCCCAGGAAGGAATCACCAAACACCACGTCCATCCACAACGAAAGTCGAGAAGCCGCGCACCCACAGGCTTGCCACACCATCGAGTACCCCATGAAATTGATAAATATCGAAAGCCAATATTTTTAAAAACCTACAACATCAAGAGGATCCTTTCCATTGTGTTAACAGCCGATCTGGTGTTTGCCACCCGTTCCAAGGCCACTTCAGGACGATCACCCGTCTCTTGGTGCTTCTGCTCCACCCCCTAAGGCATCACCTAACACCACGTCCATCCACAGCCAAGGTCGAGGATCCGCACACCCACAACCTCACCACACCATCGAGTACCCGACAAAATTGAAAAATATCAAAAGCCAACATTTTTAAAAACCAACAACATCGCAAGGATCTGTTCCGATGCTCCTTCAGTCTATCCGGTGTTTGCCACTACTTCCAAGGCCACTTCAGGACGATGACCCGTCTCTTGGTGCTTCGGCTCCGCCGCGAAAGTTATCACCCAACACCACATCCATCCACAACCAAATTCGAGGAGCTGCGCACCCACAGCCTCGATACACCATCGAGTACCCCACGAAATTTATAAATATCGAAAGCCAACATTTTTAAAATCCAACAACATCATGAGGATCATTTCTGATGCGCCTTCAGCCGATCTGGTGTTTGCCACCCCATCGAAGGCCACTTCAGGACGACTACCCGTCTCTCGGCTCCGCCCCGGAAGGCATCTACTAACACCACGTCCTTCCACAACCAAGGTTGAGGAGCCGCACGCCCACAACCTTGCCACACCATCGAGTACCCCATGAAATTGAAAAATATTGAAAGCCAACATTTTTAAAACCAACAACATCGCATGGTTCCTTTCCGATGCGCCTTCAGGTGATTTGGTGTTTGCCACCCCTTCCAAGGTCACTTCAGGACGATCACCCGTCTCTTGGTGCTTCGTTCCACCCAGGAAGGTATCACCTAAAACCACGTCCATACACAACGAAAGTCGAGAAGCCGCGCACCCACAGCCTCGCCACACCATCGAGTACCCAACGAAATTGATAAATATCGAAAGCAGATATTTTTAAAAATCAACAACATCAAGAGGATCCTTTCCGATGTGCCAACAGTCGATCCGGTGTTCGCCACCCCTTCCAAGGCCACTTCAGGACGATCACCCGTCTCTTGGTGCTTCTGCTCCGCCCCAGAAGGCATCACCTAACACCACGTCCATCCACAGCCAAGGTCGAGGATCCGCACACCCACAACCTCACCACATCATCGAGTACCCCACAAAATTGATAAATATCGAAAGCCGACATTTTTAAAAACCAACAACATCACGAGGATCTTTTCCGATGCGCCTTCAACAAATCTGGTATTTGCCAGCCCTTCCAAGGCCACTTTAGGATGATCACCCGTGTCTTGGTGCTTCGGCTCCGCCCCGGAAGGCATCCACAAACAATATTGCAAGGATCCTTTTCGATGCGCCTTCAGGCGATCTGGTGTTTGCCACCTCTTCCAAGGCCACTTCAGGACGATCAACCATCTCTTGGTGTTTCGGCTCAGCCCCGGAAGGCATCACCTTACACCTCCTCCATCCACAGAAAAGGTTGTGGAGCCGAGCCCCCACAGCCTCACCTCACTATCGAGTACCCCACGAAATTGATTAATATCGAAAGCCAACATTTTTAAAAACCACCAACATCATGAGGATCCTTTCCGATACGCCTTCAGCCGATCTGGTGTTTGCCACCCAATCCAAGGCCACTTCAGGATGATCACCCGTGTCTTGATGCTAAGGCTCCGCCCCGGAAGGAATCTACATCGACATCACGTCCTTCCCAACCAAGGTCGAGGAGCAGCGCACGTACAACCTCGCCACACCATCGAGTACCCCAAGAAATTGATACATATCGAAAGCCAACATTTTTAAAAACCAACAACATCGTAAGGATCCTTTCCGATACGCCTATAGGGCGATCTGGTGTTTGGCACACCTTCCAAGGCCACTTCAGGACAATGACCCATCTCTTGGTGCTTCTTTCCCCCGGAAGGAATCACCTAACACCACGTCCATTCACAACGAAAGTCGAGAAGCCACGCACCCACAGCCTCGCCACACCATCGATTACCCAACGAAATTGATAAATATCGAAAGCCAATAATTTTAAAAACCAACAACGTCAAGAGGATCCTTTCCGTTGTGCCTTCAGCAAATTTGGTGTTTCCCACCCCTACCAAGGCCACTTCAGGACGGGCCACACGTCTCTTGGTACTTTGGCTCCGTCCGGGAGGCATCCCCTAACACCACGTCCATCCACAGTCAAGGTCGAGGATCCACACACCCACAACCTCACCTCACCATCGAGTACCCCACAAAATTGATAAATATCGAAAGCCAAAATTTTTAAAAACCAACCACATCACGAGGATCCTTTCTGATGCATCTTCAGCCGATCTGGTGTTTGCCACCCCTTCGTAGGTCACTTTAGGACGATCACCCATCTCTTTGTGCTTCGGTTCCACCCCGAAGGCATCACCTAACACCACGCCCATCCACACCCAAGGTCGAGGAGCCGCACACCCACATCCTCGCCACAACATCTACTACCCTCAATATTGATAAATATCGAAAGCCAATATTTTTAAAAACCAACAACAACACGAGGATATTTTCCATTGCACCTTCAACCGATCTGGTGTTTGCGACCCCTTCCAAGGCCACTTCAAGACGATCACCCATCTCTTGGTGCTTCATCTCGCACCGAAGGCATCACCTAACACCACGCCCATCCACAGCAAGGTCGAGGAGCCGCGTACTCCACAACCTCGCCACACCATCTAGTACCCAACTAAATTGATAACTATCAAAAGCCAACATTTTTTAAAACAAACAACATCGCAAGGATCCTTTCCGATACGCCTTATGCCGAGCCGGGGTTTGCCACCCCTTCCAAGGCCACTTCAGAATATCACCCATGTCTTTAGGCTTCGGATCCGCCCCGAAGGTATCACCTAACACCACGCCCCATCCACAACCAAGGTCGAGGATCCGCATTCCCACCGCCTCACCACACCATCGAGTACCCCACAAAATTGATAAATATCGAAAGCCAACATTTTTAAAAACCAACAACATCACGAGGATCCTTTCCGATGCGCCTTTTTTGGCGATCTGGTGTTTGCCACCCCTTCCAAGGCCACTTCAGGACGATGACCCGCCTCTTGGTGCTTCGGTTCCTCCCCGGAAGGCATCACCTAACACCACGTCCATCCACAATGAAAGTCGAGAAGCCGCACACCCACAGCCTCGCCACACCATTGAGTACCCCACGAAATTGATAAATATCGAAAGCCTATATTTTAAAAAACCAACAACATCAAGGGGATACTTTACGATGCACCTTCAACCGATCTGCTGTTTGCCAACCCTTCCAAGGCCACTTTAGGACGATCACCCGTCTCTTGGTGTTTCGACTTTGCCCCGGGAGGCATCACCTAACACCACGTCCATCCACAGCCAAGGTTGAGGATCCGCACACCCACAGCCTTACCACACCATCGAGTACCCCACAAAATTGTTAAATATCAAAATTCAACATTTTAAATAACCAACAACATCAGAAGGATCCTTTCCGATGCGCCTTCAGCCGATCTGGTGTTTGCCACCCCTTACAAGGCCACTTCAGGACGATCACCCGTGTCTCGGTGCTTCGGCTCCGCCCTAGAAGGCATCACCTAACACCACGTCCATCCACATCCAAGGTCGAGGATCCGCACACCCACAGCCTCACCACACCATCGAGTACCCCACAAAATTGATAAATATTGAAAGCCAACATTTTTTAAAACCAACAACATCACAAGGTTCCTTTCCGATGCGCATTCAGGCGATCTGTTGTTTGCCACCCCCTCAAAAGCTACTTCAGGATGATGACCAGTCTCTCGGTGCTTCGTTCCCCGCCCCAGAAGGCATCACCTAACACCACGTCCAACCACAACGAAAGTCGAGAAGCCGCGCACCCACTGCCTCGCCACAGAATTAATAAATATCGAAAGCCAACATTTTTAAAAACCAACAACATCACTAGATCCTTTCCGATGGGCCTTCAGTTGTTCTGGTGTTTGCCACCCCTTCCAAGGCCACTTCAGGACGATCACCCGCCTCTTAGTGCTTCGGCTCCACCACGGAAGGCATCACCTAACACCACGTCCATCCACACCCATGGTCGATGAGCCGCTCATTGACACGCTGTCGCGCATGTGTCAAAAAGCGAGTGATTTGTAAAAATATGTAGATAGGGAGCGACAACTCGAGTATCGTCTCACAAGGACTCTCGGATTGTTGTTAACATTAAAAGTCAGTTTGGGGGGGCGCGGGCGTTTGGATTTGAAACTAAATAAAGAAAACAAAACAAAAAACTATCCAAACTAGATAGTTATCAAATAAGCTAAACGATCAACCTACTGCTTTCGGTTTCCCACTATCATCGATTCAAATAATTCCAAGCCCTAAGCGGATTCTAATCTCTTTTCGATTGTAACATCAATTAACAAGCGAAACCGACGCTACGAGACATATGTTCCTAATTCCGAATTAAGCAAACAGATTAAGCCCTTCGTGAATTAAGCAAACACGAATTGAACACACGCGAATTAAGCAAACGCGATTAAGTTTAGGAACACACAATCATCGAAACAAATCAATACATATTCTATATAACCCTGAATTAAGCAAACAGAACATACAAAACAAATATTGAAAGAGAATAGCATTAAATCAGGAATTACAAAACCTCAAGTGGCAACTAAACCCGACATAAAGAGATTGATTAAAGGAGACTAGCTCTCCATTACAAAGGGAACACAAAACTCTAAACCTAAATTCGCAGCTTGTCCTACTCTAAAAGAAAAGAAGATGATGAGAAGATCCTCGCTTCGACCTAAAACATATATAAATACAGATTCTGGGTTGCGCTCGCTCGCTAGGCGAGACATGATTCACGAGGCGAATATTATGAACAGCTCTTCAGTGTTTGGCTTTCTCGCGAGGCGAGCTGATTATTCGCGAGGCGGGACTTCAAATTCCAATCTGTCACAGCCGTGAACTTCATCACGGCTAGGCCGTGATGGTCTCTGTCCTTCAGGGTTGGATTTCTCACGGGGCGAGACAGAGATTCGCGGGGCGAGACATAGAGGATGACATTTCTGGCACAGTAAGGCTTCAGGCTCGCGAGGCGAATAGCCTCTCGCGGGGCGAATAACTCCAGAACTGCTTCTCTTTATTAACCTGAAAACAAGAAATAGCAGTAAATGCTTTATTTGACTCTAAATCAGCTAAATTACCCTAAAACTACTTTAGAGACTCAAAATGATGCTTGAGGACAATTTAATCTAATTTGGGTGAAAACGAGATATAATTAGCACAAAGCCATGGTCTTTCTAGTTATAAAACTAGCCGAGCCAGAGGCTGATCAAAATACCCCAAACTTAAACTTTGCTTGTCCCCAAGCAAACTAAAACTCAAAAAGACTCAGACTTGGCAAGCTTAAAGGAATCAACCAAATTCGTACAAATTTCATGCAATTTATCAAAACAATTTTCCTTCAATGTTCCCCCCCCTTTGAATAATGTAATCCCCACAATCATTTACTTTAAACAATTGAGAATTCCATCAATTGAGAATTTACTGATTGAGAATGCAATCAGTAATCTAAGCTAGTAATCCACGTTACACACAAAAGGGAGATCACCAAATTCAAACAATCACCTTGCTCACAAGGGCATTTAGTGTTTCACTCATTCGCTCAGTTTGTCTAGGCTATCAACATTTCACTCAATTTCACTTTTAAGAGCACTTCCCATGAATTTGATTTTCATCTCAATCAAGGTTCCCACGAAAACATGCATGCAACATCAAAAGGTCTTTTAAGGTTGTAATGGGGCCTGGATAAGGGTAGGATATTCAAAGGTACTAGGCTTAAGTCCCTAGGAACTAAGAGAGCATGAGCATTTTGACACTTGAATTTCCACTCAAATTCCTTTTTCCATTGATTTTCTTTTATGCTTGGGTGACTACAGCCTTTTTCTTTTAATACCCTTTTTGCATTTTTTTTTTGTTCTTTTTATTTCCCCCTTTTTTTTCTTTCTTTTTTTTTCACCCTTTGGCTCTGATGAGCCTCTGTTTGACTGGTTTTATAACTAGTAAAGACCTTGGCTTTGTGCTTATTTTATATCATTTTTACCCAAATTAGACTTGATTGTCTCTAAGTAGTATTTTGAGTCTGTAAAGTGTTTTTAAGTTAATTTAGTTGATTTAGAGTGAATAAAGTATTTACTTTTATTTTCTTATTTTCAGGTAAATAAAAAGGAATAAACTGAGTCTTTCGCCCCGAAGATGTACTCGCCCGCGACCCCGAAGCTGACTGTTCCAAGAAAATGCAAGGTCTCTGGTTCGCCCCGCGAAGAAGAGCTCGCCTCGCGAGTCATCCAACCATGAAAAGTCAGAGACGATCACGGCTTGCCCGTGTGGAAGGTCACGGTCGTTGCAGTATTGGGAATTTGAAGAGTTCGCCTCGCGAAGATATGCTCGCCTCGCGAGAAGACCAAGAGTTGCAGACCTTTCGCATAATTCGCCTCGCGAGCAGTGCTTCGCCTCGCGAGGACTTGGATTCCAGAAACGTGTATATAAAACAGTCTTAGGCAGAACTGAAGGAGGGGTCAGAATTAGCCAGTTTTGGCTAGTTTCTGAGTTTGTATTCTTTTGTTTTCCTCGTAGTTTATTGTTTTCTTTTGTAATGGAGAACTAGTCTCCTAGATTAATCTACTGTAATTGGTTTCCATTACCACACTTGAGGTTCTGTGATTCCTCTTTCATTTGCTTTTCTCTTTTCAATGCAATGCTGTATGTTTCTGTTTGTTATTTCAGGAATATATAGTGTGGTATTGTTTCATTTCGGTGATGTTATGTTCCTATATATAATCGCGTTTGTTATTTCGCATGTGTTCATTCATGTTCGTTTGTTCATGAGAGCTTAACCCCGTTTGTTATTTCGGGAATAGGAACATACATCTGTAGTAGCGGTTTTCGTTTGTTAATTGTTGCTACAACCGGGAGGGGATTAGTATCTGCTTAGTAGAATATGCATGAACCGATGATAGTGGGGAAACCAAGAACACTAGGTTAATCGTTCTTTAGTTTATTTGATAATATTTTAACTGCTTGTTTTCTTACTCTGTTTTTATTTTGTTTTCTTTATTTTAATTGCACTCAATCCAAAACCCCCCAAAAACTAACTTTTGATTTTCTGTTAATAATAACAACAACTAAAGAGTCCTTGAGAGACGATATCCGAGTTGTCGCTCTATACTACATTATTTTAATAATCGCTCGTTCTTTTTGGTGCGTGGCGACAGCAACGTCGGCTCCAACCTTTATATTTTTCTTTTTCTCAATCCCAAACAACACATCATATCCTTGTAGCCACCCCAAACTTAGTTTCTTACAAACCTTGTCTTCTTAAGGATCCATGCTCTCCTGATCCTAAGATTGGGTTAACATGGTTTTTCCGATTTTTGGCTTATGACATAGGGTCATCAAGAAACAATAGGCTAATTAGGCTCAAAGGGGCTGACTAGGGAACATGCATTAGGGACTGGTTCAATTTAGGCCAACTAGCTAATTCAAAGAAAATTGCCTAAGTCATTTGATGCAAACACATAGACATGCAAACCATGGAGAGATTCAAGCAAATTCGGGAAAGTGCAACTTAAAGGTGATTCTCACAATTTAAAACATGTTGGAGGCTCAAATCCTCACCTGGACATTTTGCAACTATTTGACCGAGATTCTATCCCTAGTGTGTGCACCACTTTACCCCATACTTATCATAAATCATGCAATCATAACAGAATATCTCAAAGTTCAATTTTCAATTTCTCACATGGGGATCAATTTTAAATTTTCAAAACCTAGGGGAAAATCAGTCAACACATATCATGCAATCAATCTATGAAAAATTCAATCAAATTCCAGCAAACTTGCCGACACAAGACTCAACACACAAGCTCTTGATCTTCTCAAATTATTCAAGAGCTGAAAGAAAACAAAACAAAAACAAAGCAAAAAAAACTAACAAGAAAATAAAAATAGACTAAAGAGAAAGGGTTAAGAAAAACTCATTCAGAGGCTTCCGCCTGGATCCCATTGCTTGTAGCATAAGGCCCAAGTGATAGACGAAGGACGGAAGCTCATTCCATGCTTGCATAACTTGCAGCCTTGATATGGAAGTGGGCACTTGACAATTATGGTGACCTCGCCAAGTGTGGCGAACTTCTCACTTCCCTTTAGGTCAAAGATGACCACTTTGTCAACAAAGTCCTCCCAATAAAATTGGGGTTCAACCACTTGGACTGGCCATGGTGCAAAATCCAGTCTCTCTGGCAGAGGCTTGAACTCCATTTCCGGTTTTTCCACAGTGGGAGGTGGCAAACAGGTGTAGAGGGTCTCTGGTGCTGCTTCAACTTCTGCACGTTCTTCATTCACTGCATTATCAAATTTATCACCTGCTATACATGCGGAAATCTCAAAGACACACCACACAAAGGTTAGCGTTAGTACAATCAGCACAGTTAGTACAATAAACAGAATTAGAAAAAGCTTGAATGTCTGGAAATTCAACACACAGGTCATCCATCCCATCACTTTCAACACATGCATATGAATTAATTGAATCATCTAGTTCCAAAGGTTCTTCATCATCCCCAAGCATGGTGAAGCAGATGTCCTCCATACATCTCTTCCTCTCAATTTCCTTAGTCAAAGGTTCTGATCCTTGAGCTTGCAAAGATGGCATTCATCAAAGTGGCAAGCTGTCCAATCTGTGTCTGTAAGGTATGAATGCTAGCATCCGTTCGCTGCTGAAACTGTCCAACCTGTGTTTGCAAAGTATGAATACTAGCATTTGTTTGCTACTGAAACTGGAGATTTTGTGCAGCCATTTGCTTGACCAAGTCTTCTAATGAAGGTCCATAAGGTGCAGAAGTGGTCACTTGGGGAGGATTCTGTGGTGGTGCCATCGGTTGTTGTTGAGGTGATTCATAGACTTGCCTAATACCAAATATCTCTCGCCTGATTGATGCAGCTCTGAAGGCAGGAAAGTATCTCTCTAGGAAGACTTTCTTCAAATCAGTCCAGGTTGAAACGGAATTTGGCGCGAGATAGTACAGCCAATCCTTCGTGGCACCTTGAAGTGAGAAATGGAAGGCTCTCATCTTGATGTGGTCTTCTGTTATTCCTTCAGGTCTCAGCATTGTAGAACAAACAACCTGGAATTCCTTCAGATGCTCCTGCAGATTCTCACCTGCAAGACCACTAAACCTTGGCAACCAGTGTATTAAACCAGAAAAGTCAGGATAATATATGCATGGTGGTTGCTCATAATCAACATAAGGCATATGGTTTTCCATATAATTATCCATGGGAAGGTACTAGGATTTGTAACCAGACAAAACAACCATAACTAATTCATCAGATTTTTTTTAAAAAATTCTGTTAATAACAACAAGAGTCCCCGGCAACGGCGCCAATTTTGACACGCTGTCGCGCACGCGTCAAAAAGCGAGCGACTTGTAAAAATATGTAGATAGGGAGCGACAACTCGAGTATCGTTTCACAAGGACTCTCGGATTGTTGTTAACAGAAAAAGTCAGTTTTTTTGGGGGGAGGGTGTTTGGATTTGAAACTAAATAAAGAAAACAAAACAGAAAACTATGCAAACTAGATAATTATCAAATAAGCTAAACGATCAACCTACTGCTTTCGGTTTCCCACTATCATCGATTCATATAATTCCAAGTCCTAAGCGGATTCTAATCTCTTTTCGATTGTAACATCAATTAACAAGCGAAACCGACGCTACGAGACATATGTTCCTAATTCCGAATTAAGCAAACGGATTTAGCCCTTCGTGAATTAAGCAAACACGAATTGAACACACGCGAATTAAGCAAACGCGATTAAGTTTAGGAACACACAATCATCGAAACAAATCATTACATATTCTATATAATCCTGAATTAAGCAAACAGAACATACAGAACAAATATTGAAAGAGAATAGCATTAAATCAGGAATTACAAAACCTCAAGTGGCGGCGAAACCCGATTCTAGCAGATTGATCAAAGGAGACTAGCTCTCCATTACAAAGGGAACACAAAACTCTAAACCTAAATTTGCAGCCGTCCTATTCTAAAAGAAAAGAAGATGATGCGTAGATCCTCAGTTCTTCGCTAAAACAGATATAAATATAGATTCTGGGTTGCGCTCGCTCGTGAGGCGAGACATGATTCGCGAGGCGAATATTATGAATAGCTCTTCAGTGTTTGGCTTTCTCGCGAGGCGAGCTGATTATTCGCGAGGCGAGACTTCAAATTCCAATCTGCCACAGCCGTGACCTTCATCACGGCTATGGTCTCTGCCCTTCAGGGTTAGATTTCTCGTGGGGCGAGACAGAGATTCGCGGGACGAGACAGAGAGGATGACATTTCTGGCACAGTAAGGCTTCAGGCTCGCGAGGTGAATAGCCTCTCGCGGGGCGAATAACTCCAGAACTGCTTCTCTTTATTAACCTGAAAACAAGAAATAGCAGTAAATGCTTTATTTGACTCTAAATCAGCTAAATTACCCTAAAGCTACTTTAAAGACTCAAAATGATGCTTGAGGACAATTTAATCTAATTTGGGTGAAAACGAGATATAATTAGCACAAAGCCATGGTCTTTCTAGTTATAAAACTAGTCGAGCCAGAGGCTGAACACTCACCCACAGCCTCGCCACACCATCGAGTTCCCCACGAAATTGATAACCATGAAAAGACAACATTTTTAAAAACCAACAACTTCGCAAGGATCCTTTCCGATGTGCCTTCAGGTGATCTGGTGTTTGCCACCCCTTCCAAGGCCACTTCAGGACGATGACCCGTCACTCGGTGCTTCGGTTCCGCCCCGGAAGGCATCACCTAACACCATGTCCATCCACAGAAAAGGTCGAGGAGCCGTACACCCACAGCCTCACCACACCATCGAGTACCCTACGAAATTGATAAATATCGAAAGCCAACATTTTTAAAAACCAACAACATCACGAGGATCCTTTCCGATGAGACTTCAACTCATATGGTGTTTGTCACCCCATCCAAGGCCACTTCAGGACGATCACCCGTCTCTTGGTGCTTCGGTTCCGTCCTGGAAGGCATCTACTAACACCACGTCCTTCCACAACCGAGGTCGAGGAGCCGCGCATCCACAACCTCCCCACACCATCGAGTACCCCACGAAATTGATAAACATGGAAAGACAACATTTCTAAAAACCAACAACATCTCAAGGATCCTTTCCGATGCGCCATTAGGTGATCTGGTCTTTACTACCCCTTCAAAGGCCAATTCAGGACGATCGCCCGAATCCTGGTGCTTCGGTTCCGCCCCGGAAGGTATCACCTAACACCACGTCCATCCACAACGAAAGTCGAGAAACCATCCGCCCACAGCCTCGCCACACCATCGAGTACCCCGCGAAATTGATAAATATTGAAAGCCAACATTTTTAAAAACCAACAACATCGCAAGGATCCTTTCCGATGCGTCTTCAGCCGATATGGTGTTTGCCACCCCTTCCAAGGCCACTTCAGGACGATCATCCGTATCTTGGTGCTTCGGCTCCGCCCCGGAAGGCATTACCTAACACCACGTCAATCCACAGCCAAGGTCGAGGATCCGCACACCCACAACCTCACCACACCATCGAGTACCACACAAAATTGATAAATATCGAAAGCCAACATTTTTAAAAATAAACAAAATCACGAAGATCCTTTCCCATGCGACATCAGCCGACCTGGTGTTTGCCACCCCTTCCAAGGCCACTTTAGGACGATCACCCATCTCTTGGTGCTTCGGCTCCACCCCGGGAGGCATCACCTAACACCACGTCCATCCACACCCAAGGTCGAGGAGCCGCGCACCCACAGCCTAACCACACCATCGAGTACCCCACAACAATGAAAAATATCAAAAGCCAACATTTTTAAAAACCAACAACATCACGAAGATATTTTCCGATGCGTCTTCAGTCGATCTGGTGTTTGCCACCCCTTCCAAGACCACTTCAAGACGATCACCCCTCTCTTGGTGCTTCGTCTCCGCCCCAGAAGGCATCACCTAACACCACGTCCATCGACAACAAAGGTCGAAGAGCCGCCCACCCACATCCTCGCCACACCATCGAGTACCCCATGAAATTGATAACTATCAAAAGCCTACATTTTTAAAAACCAACAACATCGCAAGGATCCTTTTCGATGCGCCTTCAGTCGATCCGGTGTTTGCCACTACTTCCAAGGCCACTTCAGCACGATCACCCTTCTCTTGGTGCTTCAACTCCGCCTCAGAAAGCATCACCTAATACCACGTCCATCCACAGAAAAGGTCGAGGAGCCGTACACCCATAGCCTCACCACACCATCGAGTACCCCAAAAAATTGATAAATATCGAAAGCCAACATTTTTACAAACCAACAACATCACGATGATCCTTTCCGATGCACCTTCATCCGATATGGTGTTTGCCACCCCATCCAAGGCCACTTCAGGACGATCACTCGTCTCTTGGTGCTTCGGTTCCGCCCCGAAAAGCATCACCTAACACCACGTCCATCCACAACGAAAGTTGAGAAGCTGCGCACCCACAGCCTCGCCACACCATCCAGCACCCCACGAAATTGATAAATATCGAAAGCTAACATTTTTAAAAACCAACAACATCAAGAATATCCTTTCCGATGCGCCTTCAGCCGATCTGGTGTTTGCCACCCCTTCCAAGGCGACTTCAGGACGATCACCCGTCTTTTGGTGCTTTGGCTCCGCCCTGGAAGGCATCACCTAGCACCACATCCATCCATAGCCAAAGTCAAGAATCCGCACACCCACATCCTCACCACACCATCGAGTGCCCCACAAAATTGATAAATATCGAAAGCCAACATTTTTAAAAACAAACAAAATCACGAGGATCTTTTTCGATGCGCCTTCAGCCGATCTGGTATTTGCCACCCCTTCTGAGGCCACCTTAGGACGATCACCCGTCTCTTGGTCCTTCGTCTCCGCCCCGGAAGGAATCACCTAACCCCACGCTCCATCGCAAACCAAGGTCGAGGAGTAGCGCACCCACAGCCTCCCCACACAATCGAGTACCCCACAATATTGATAAATATAGAAAGCCAACATTTTTAAAAACCAACAACATCAAGGGGATCCTTGGCGATGCGCCTTCAGCCGATCTAGTGTTTGCCACCCCTTCCAAAGCCACTTCAGGACGATCACCCGTCTCTTGGTGCTTCAGCTCCGCCTTAAGGCATCACCTAACACCTCGTCCATCCACAGCCAAGGTCGAGGAGCCGTGCACCCACAACCTCGCCACACCATCGAGTACCCCACGAAATTGATAAATATCAAAAGCCAACATTTTTAAAAACCAACAACATCGCAAGGATCGTTTCCGATGCGCCTTCAGGCGATCTGGGGTTTGTCACCCCTTCCAAGGCCACTTCAGGACAATGACTCGTCACTCGGTGCTTCGGTTCCGCCCCGGAAGGCATCACCTAACACCAAGTCCATCCACGGAAAAGGTCGAGGTGCCGCACACCCACAGCCTCACCACACCATCGAGTACCCTACGAAATTGATAAATATCGAAAGCCAACATTTTTAAAAACCAACAACATCACGAGGATCCTTTCCGATGAGACTTCAGCTCATATGGTGTTTGCCACCCCATCCAAGGCCACTTCAGAACGATCACCCGTCTCTTGGTGCTTCGGATCCGCCCTAGAAGGCATCTACTAACACCACGTCCTTCCACAACCGAGGTCGAGTAACCGCGCATCCACAACCTCGCCACACCATCGAGTACCCCACGAAATTGATAAACATGAAAAGCCAACATTTCTAAAAACCAACAACATCGCAAGGATCCTTTCCGATGCACCTTTAGGTGATCTGGTCTTTACTACCCCTTCAAAGGCCACTTCAAGACGATCACCCGACTCTTGGTGCTTCGGTTCCGCCCCGGAAGGTATCACCTAACACCACGTCCATCCACAACGAAAGTCGAGAAACCATGCGCCCACAGCCTCGCCACACCATCGAGTACCCCACGAAATTGATAAATATTGAAATCCAACATTTTTAAAAACCAACAACATCGCAAGGATCCTTTCCGATGCGTCTTCAGCTGATCTGGTGTTTGCCACCCCTTCCAAGGCCACTTCAGGACGATCATCCGTATCTTGGTACTTCGGCTCCGCCCCGGAAGGCATCACCTAACACCACGTCAATCCACAGCCAAGGTCGAGGATCCGCACAGCCACAGCCTCACCACACAATCGAGTACCCCACAAAATTGATAAATATCAAAAGCCAACATTTTTAAAAATAAACAAAATCATGAAGATCCTTTCCGATGCGCCATCAGCCGACCTGGTGTTTGCCACCCCTTCCAAGGCCACTTTAGGACGATCACCCTTCTCTTGGTGCTTCGGCTCCACCTCGGGAGGCATCACCTAACACCACGTCCATCCACACCCAAGGTCGAGGAGCCGCGCACCCACAGCCTAACCACACCATCGAGTACCACACAATAATGATAAATATCGAAAGCCAACATTTTTAAAAACCAACAACATCACGAAGATCTTTTCCGATGCACCTTCAGTCGATCTGGTGTTTGCCACCCCTTCCAAGGTCACTTCAAGACGATCACCCCTCTCTTGGTGCTTCGTCTCAGCCCCAGAAGGCATCACCTAACACCACGTCCATCGACAACAAAGGTCGAAGAGCCGCCCACCCACATCCTCGCCACACCATCGAGTACCCCATGAAATTGATAACTATCAAAAGCCTACATTTTTAAAAACCAACGACATCGCAAGGATCCTTTTCGATACGCCTTCAGTCGATCCGTTGTTTGCCACCACTTCCAAGGCCACTTCAGCACGATCACCCTTCTCTTGGTGCTTCAACTCCGCCTCAGAAGGCATCACCTAACACCACGTCCATCCACAGAAAAGGTCGAGGAGCTGTACACCCATAGCCTCACCACACCATTGAGTACCCCATAAAATTGATAAATATCGAAAGCCAACATTTTTACAAACCAACAACATCACGATGATCCTTTCCGTTGAACCTTCAGCCGATATGGTGTTTGCCACCCCATCCAGGGCCACTTCAGGACGATCACCCGTCTCTTGGTGCTTCGATTCCGCCCCGAAAAGCATCACCTAACACCACGTCCATCCACAACGAAAGTTGAGAAGCTGCGCACCCACAACCTCGCCACACCATCCAGCACCCCATGAAATTGATAAATATCGAAAGCTAACATTTTTACAAACCAACAACATCAAGATGATCCTTTCCGTTGGGCCTTCAGCCGATATGGTGTTTGCCACCCCATCCAGGGCCACTTCAGGACGATCACCCGTCTTTTGGTGCTTTGCCTCCGCCGTGGAAGGCATCACCTAACACCACATCCATCCACAGCCAAGGTCGAGAATCCGCACACCCACATCCTCACCACACCATCGACTGCCCCACAAAATTGATAAATATCGAAAGCCAACATTTTTAAAAACAAACAAAATCACGAGGATCTTTTCCGATGCGCCTTCAGCCGATCTGGTATTTGCCACCCCTTCTGAGGCCACCTCAGGATGATCACCCATCTCTTGGTCCTTCGTCTCCGCAACGGAAGGAATCACCTAACCCCACGTCCATCAGCAACCAAGGTCGAGGAGCCGCGCACCCACAGCCTCGCCACATAATCGAGTACCCCACAATATTGATAAATATAGAAAGCCAACATTTTTAAAAACCAACAGCATCAAGGGGATCCTTGGCGATGCGCCTTCAGCCGATCTAGTGTTTGCCACCCCTTCCAAAGCCACTTCAGGACGATCACCCGTCTCTTGGTGCTTCGGCTCCGCCCCAGAAGGCATCACCTAACACCTTGTCCATCCACAGCCAAGGTCGAGGAGCCGTGCACCCACAGCCTCACCACACCATCGAGTACCCCACGAAATTGATAAATATCAAAAGCCAACATTTTTAAAAACCAACAACATCGCAAGGATCCTTTCAGATGCGCCTTCAGTCGATCCGGTGTTTGCCACCACTTCTAAAGCCACTGCAGGACGATCACCCGTCTCTTGGTGCTTTTGCTCCACCCTGGAAGGAATCATCTAACACCACGTCGGTCCACACCCGAGGTCGAGGAGCCGTGCACCCACAGCCTCGCCACAACCTCGAGTACCCCGTGAAATTGATAACTACCAAAAGCCTACATTTTTAAAAACCAACAACATCGCAAGGATCCTTTCAGATGCGCCTTCAGTCGATCCGGTGTTTGCCACCACTTCCAAGGCCACTTTAGGACGACCACCTGTCTCTAGGGGCTACGACTCCACCCCGGAAGGCATCACTTAACACCACATCCATCCGCACTCCATGTTCGAGGAGCCGCGCACCCACATCCTCGCCATACCATCAAGTACCACACAATATTGATAAATATCGAAAGCCAACAATTTTAAAAACCAACAACATCACGAGGATCCTTTCCGATGCGCCTCCAGTCGATGTGGTGTTTGCCACCCCTTCCAAGGCCACTTTAGGGCGATCACCCGTCTCTTATTGCTTCGGCTCCACCCCGGAGGCATCACCTAACACCACGCCCCATCCACAACGAATGTCGAAAAGCCTTGCACCCACAACCTCGCCACACCATCGACTACCCCACGAAATTGATAAATATCGAAAGCCAGCAGTTTTAAAAACCAACAACATCGCAAGGATCCTTTCCGATGTGCCTTCAGGCGATCTGGTGTTTGCATCCCTTCCAAGGCCACTTCAGGACGATCATCTCGCCTCTTGGTGCTTCGGCCCACCACTAAGGCATCACCTAACACCTCGCCCATCCACAACCAAGGTCGACGAGCCGTGCACCCATAGCTCGCCACACCATCGTGTACCCCACGTAAATTGATAACTATCAAAAGCCAACATTTTTAAAAACCAACAACATCGCAAGGATCCTTTCGGATGCGCCTTGATCGATCCGTGTTTACCACCACTTCCAAGGCCACTTCAGGATGACCACCCGCCTCTAGGGGCCGCGGCTCCGCCCCCTAAGGTATCACTTAACACCACGCCCCATCCGCACTCCATGTTCGAGGAGCCGCGCACCCACATCCTCGCCATACCATCGAGTACCACATAATATTGATCAATATCGAAAGCCAACATTTTTAAAATCCAACAATATCATGAGGATCTTTTCCGTTGCGCCTTCAGCCGATCTGGTGTTTGCCACACCTTCCAAGGCCACTTTAGGGCAATCACCCGTCTCTTATTGCTTCGGCTCCACCCCGGGAGGCATCACCTAACACCACGTCCATCCACAACGAATGTCGAAAAGCCTTGCACCCACAACCTCGCCACACCATCGACTACCCCACGAAATTGATAAATATCGAAAGCCAGCAGTTTTAAAAACCAACAACATCGCAAGGATCCTTTCCGATGTGCCTTCAGGCGATCTGGTGTTTGCATCCCTTCCAAGGCCACTTCAGGACGATCATCCGTCTCTTGGTGCTTGGCCCGCCACTAAGGCATCACCTAACACCACATCCATCCACAACCAAGGTCGAGGAGCCGCACACCCACGAAATTGATAAATATCGAAAGCCAACAATTTTAAAAACCAACAACATCACGAGGATCCTTTCCGATGCACCTCCAGCCGATGTGGTGTTTGCCACCCCTTCTAAGGCCACTTTAGGGCGATCACCCGTCTCTTATTGCTTCGGCTCCACCCCGGGAGGTATCACCTAACACCACGTCCATCCTCAACAAATGTCGAGAAGCCCTGCACCCATAACCTCGCCATACCATCGACTACCCCATGAAATTGATAAATATCGAAAGCCAGCAGTTTTAAAAACCAACAACATCGCAAGGATCCTTTCCGATGTGCCTTCAGGCGATCTGGTGTTTGTATCCCTTCCAAGGCCACTTCAGGACGATCACCCATCTCTAGGTGCTTCGGTTCCGCCCCGGAAGGCATCACCTAACACCACGTCCATCCACAACGAAGGTCGAGAAGCCCTGCCCCCACAACCTCGCCACACCATCGATTACACACGAAATCGATAAATATCGAAAGCCAGCATTTTAAAAACCAACAACATCGCAAGGATCCTTTCCAATGCGCCTTCAAGCGATCTGGTATTTGCCACCCCTTCCAAGGCCACTTCAGGACGATCAACCGTCTCTAGGGACTTCGGTTCCGCCCCGGAAGGCTTTACCTAACACCACGTCCATCCACAACGAAAGTCGAGAAGCCGCGCAACCACAACCTCGCCACACAATAGAGTACCCCATGAAATAGATAAATATCGGAAGCCATTATTTTTAAAAACCAACAACATCAGGGGGATCCTTTCCGATGCGCCTTCTGTTGATCTAGTGTTTGCCACCCCTTCCAAGGCCACTTCAGGACGATCACCCGTCTCTTGGTGCTTCGGCTCTGTACCGAAAAGAATCACCTAACGCCACGTCCATCCACAACGAAAGTCGAGGAGCCGCTCACCCACAGCCTCGTCACACCATCGAGTACCCCACAAAATTGATAAATATCGAAATCTAATATTTTTAAAAACCAACAACATCAAGAGGATCCTTTCCGATGCGCCTACAGCCGATCTGGAGTTTGCCACCCCATCGAAGGCCACTTCAGGACGATCACCTGTCTATTGGTGCTTCAGCTCCGCCCTGGAAGGCATCTACAAACCCCACATCATTCCACAACCAAGGTCAAGGAGCCGCGCATCCACGACCTCGTCACACCATTGAGTACCCCATGAAATTGATAAATATTGAAAGCCAACATTTTTAAAAACCAACAACATCGCAACGATCCTTCCGAAGCGCCATTAGGTGATCTAGTGTTTGCCACCCCTTCAAAGGCCACTACAGGACTATCACCCGTCTCTTGGTACTTCGGTTCCGCCCCGGAAGGCATCACCTAACACCACATCCATCCACAACGGAAGTCGAGAAGCCGTGCAACCACAGTCTCGCAACACCATCGAGAACCCCACAGAATTGATAAATATCGAAAGCCAACATTTTTAAAAACCAACAACATCAAGAGGATCCTTTCCGATGCGCCTTCAGCCAATCTAGTGTTTGCCACCCCTTCCAAGGCCACTTCAGGATGATCACCCGTCTTTTGGTGTTTCGGCTGCGCCCCAGAAGGCATCAACTAACACCACGTCCATCCACAGCCAAGGTCTAGGATCTGCACACCCACAGCCTCAGCACACCATCGAGTACCCCTCAAAATTGATAAATATCGAAAGCCAACATTTTTAAAAACCAACAACATCGCAAGGATACTTACCGATGCTCCTTCAACCGATCTAGAGTTTGCCACCCCTTCCAAGGCCACTTTAGGACGATCACCCGTCTCTTAGTACTTTGGCTCCACCCCTAAGGAATCATCTAACACCACGTCGGTCCACACCCAAGGTCGAGGAGCCGTGCACCCACACCCTCGCCACACCATCGAGTACCCCACGAAATTGATAACTACCAAAAGCCTACATTTTTAAACCAACAACATCGCAAGGATCCTTTCCGGTGCGCCTTGACCAAATCCGTATTTTCCACCACTTCCAAGGGCACTTCAGGATGATCACCCGTCTCTTAGTGCTTCGGCTCCGCCCCGTAAGTCATCACCTAACACCACGTCCATCCATAACCAAGGTCGAGGAGCCGCGCACCCACAGCCTCGCCACACCATCGAGTACCCCACCAAATTGATAACTAACAAAAGCCTACATTTTTTAAAACCAACAACATCATGAGGATACTAACCGATGGGCCTTCAGCCGATCTAGAGTTTGCCACCCCTTCCAAGGCCACTTTAGGACGATCCCCAATCTCTTGGTGCTTCGGCTTCGCCCCGGAAGGCATCACCTGACACCGTGTCGGTCCACACCCAAGGTCGAGGAGCCGTGCACCCACAACCTCGCCACACCCTCGATCTGGTGTTTGGTTCCCCTTCAAAGGCCACTTCAGGATGATCACCCTTCTCTTGGTGCTTCGGCTCCACCACGGAAGGCATCACCTATCACCACTTCCTTCCACAACCAAGGTTGTGGAACCGCACACCCACAACTTCGCCACACCATCGAGTACCCCACGAAATGTATAAATATCGAAAGCCAGCATTTTTAAAAACCAACAACATCGCAAGCATCCTTTCCGATGAACCTTCAGCTGATCTGGTGTTTGCCACCCCTTCCAAGGCCATTTCAGGACAATCACCCATCTTTGGTGCTTCGGCTCCGCCCCGGAAGGTATCAGCTAACACCACGTCCATCCACAACCAAGGTCGAGGAACCGCGCACCCACACCCTCGCCACACCATCGAGTACCCCACGAAATTGATAAATATCGAAAGCCAACATTTTTAAAAACCAACAAAATCACGAGCATCCTTTTGACTGCAATTTATTAACAGTAGTAGCCAGTTGTCCAATCTTGTTTGCAGGTCTTGAATGGTGGTATTGATTTTCTTCTGGAACTGAATGTTGCTTGTTGCCATATGTTTCATCAAATCCTCCAATGAAGGTCCAACACAAGTGTTCTGCATAGGTTGCAGCATATTCTGTTGTTGCCTAAAAGGAGGTGGTTGGTACTTGTTGATCGAACCTGCTACCTGAAATCTCTGCTGTTGTTGCACATTTTGATGCCCGGGACCATATTCCAGATTAGGATGATCTTTCCACCCTGGATTGTACCTGTCAGAAAATGGATCATAATTCTACTGATGCTGAGATCTATATGGTTGTCCTCCAGTGAACATTCCAGCCACTGCAGCTGATTCATGAACACCTTGATCAGTTTCTTGAAGTGTAGGACACATGTCTGTAGGGTGATCTATTGAGGTGCATATGTCGCATCCTTTGGGTAGGCATTGATTTGCTGCATTAACTTGCTGGTGTTGTCCGATGGCTAGCTGTCTAACAAGAGAAGTAAGCTCTGCGATTTTATTTTCCAGTCTCTGATTATCTCTAGTAACGTTCACCTCATGCCCTCCCTTAGCTGGCGTTAGAGCTCTTGAACCAAACTGTTGGGAGTTCTCTGCCATATTTGCAATTAGACTTCTGGCTTCCACAGGTGTCTTGTCCATCAATGCTCCACCACTTGCTGCATCAACCATACTTCTATCCATTGACGTTAGTCCTTCATAGAAATACTGGATGAGAAGTTGCTCACTAATCTGATGGTGGGGACAGGTTGCACATAACTTCTTAAACCTCTCCCAATACTCATATAATGTCTCTCCAGAAAACTGCCTGATGCCACAAATTTCTTTTCTGATTGATGCTGTTCTGGATGCAGGAAAGAACTTCTCCAAGAAAGATCTCTTCATGCCATCCTAGCTAGTAATTGAACCAGGATGAAGGTAGTACAACCAATCCTTTCTTGCAAAGATCTAAAGAGAATGGAAATGCTTTCAAATTGACATGATCTTCAGTAACTCCTTGTGGTCGCATAGTATAGCACACAATATGGAACTCCTTAAGATGCTTGTGAGGGTCCTCACCTGCAAGACCATGAAACTTGGGCAACAAATGGTGCATCCAAATCAGGGTATTGAATACACAAAGGTTGATATACGAGATCAGGTGCAGCCAATTGTTTTAGTGTTTTGTTATTTGGATTAGCCATGTTATCAACACTAAATTCAGAAACAGAATCACCAACATAAGATGCAAAATTTGAACTAGAATCAGATGCAGAGTCACTCAATTCACCTAAGTCACTATCTACTTGATTATTTGGTGAAAAATTGTGATTAGTAACCCTCCTATTGACTCTATAAAATCTATGATATGTTATATCTATTTCAGGGTTATAAGCAAACAATTCACCTGGATCAGACCTAGTCATGCATAATGCAAACAGAATAAGGAAGCATAACAATTTAGAAATACCAACAATGTCCTAATCGCTAAACGATGGAATTTTGGATTTTTACACCCAAAGCCACATAATTAGTCCGTAATAAGTGGGTCTTGTTCCTTTATTTTTTCCGGATTTTCTGTGCAAATGTCAGAGCAATCTGATGAAGTTGACCGAAAACCGATTTTTGATATAAAGGGCAAAACTGTCACTCCTCAATCAGGAGACCAATCACTGTACGATTGTCAGTTATAAACTAAAGTAAGCAGGGTTCTTGAATTGGCTAATCGAGATCAAAGATTCCCGGCAACGGTGCCAAATTTGATCCGAGGCCGTACACGGGTCAAAATAATAGTAATTAAAAATTGTAGTACAAAGCAAAACAACCTTGATCGTCTCACGAGGATATTTAAAATTATTAGCCAATCATGAATGTTAGAGAAAGGAGGTTTTCAAAATTCGTCGGGAGAAAAAAAATTGCAATTAAAAAAAAGAAATTCAATTAATTATACACATCAATCCAAGACGTCAAGTTCTTTGGTAGAATTCGTCATTGTTCCAAAAGATATAAATTCGTTTGCCCTCCTCCTCTGTTAATTTGAAATATAATACATGATAATGTAGGGTTTAAACAACAAAATTGGAGTCACAATCGCAATCCCTAATAATGTTGATTTATGTACAAATTCAATTGACCTATGTTACCAATCGGTTCCCTAATCTCTATTAGATTTTTGGATTAATCAATCCTAATTCCTAATTCCAATTCAATCATGAAAACTGAATCTACATCTAATCAGACATAGATCAAGCATAATCACACTCACAACACAGAATTCATAATTGAAAGAAGAGAAAAGGTGAAGAAGCAATTGAAAAACAATTAAAAGTAAGGAACTCAGAATTCAAACCAAATTACTTGAATGTCTAGGATTGATAAAAGGTTTAGCCTTCCATAGTCATCACCATTGGAGAAGCTTTACCAACAAAACATCCAACAAAGTGCAGAAAACTAAAAAGGGGAGAATAGAGGGGAACAGAATTCCAAAACTTGCAAAAACAAGGATTGCAAAAGTATCTAATTTTCGTCTCCCTGACTTGTGCGGCTGTAAACTGATATTTATGCTTATTAATCCTGTCCTAACCGTAGACCAAATTAAGGGCCTCTGAATAAGCTTTCCAACAAGGTATCATATGCCTTAATTGGGCTTAATATGAGTAAGTTAGGCCTATTTAAGTGAAGGAACATCATGGACTGCGTACTGATCCACGCCAGAGAACTCGTGACCCAATTTAGTCTTGATTTTGGCCTAATTTGACAATTCTTATGCAACCTGAAATTGTAGGTATCTTCCTTATCTTTCTAGGGACAGCAAGATCACCAAAATCCGATATCTATAGCTCTAGTTATGCTCTGCGCAAGGCAACAAGGCCAGGATGAGTGAAAAATCCGAAAATTAACAATGTTTAGCAATTAAGCCCAATTAATCCCAATAATGTAAAACTCAGCCAAATCACCAATATTAAACACATATAACAATTAATTAGGCCAAGTATACACACTAAAAGGTAACCCAAAAATGAGTTATCAATCATCCATCTCTTGGTGCTTCGGTTCTGCTCCGGAAGGCATATACTAACACCACGTCCTTCCACAACCAAGGTCGAGGAGCCGTGCACCCACATCCCCACCACACCATCGAGTACCCCACGAAATTGATAAATATCGAAAGCCTGTCCGATGCGCCTTCAGCCGATCTAGGGTTTGCCACCCCATCCAAGGCCATTTCAGGACGATCACCCGTGTCTTGGTGCTTCGGCTCTGCCCCGAAAGGGATCTACTAACACCACATCCTTCGACAACCAAGGTCGAGGATCCGCGCACCCACAGCCTCGCCACACCATTGAGTACCCCACTAAATTGATAAATATCGAAAGCCAACATTTTTAAAAACCAACAACATCGCAAGGATCCTTTCCGATGCACCTTCAGTCGATCCGGTGTTTGCCACCACTTCCGAGGCCACTTCAGGACGATCACCCGTCTCTTGGTGCTTCGGCTCCGCCCCGGAAGGCATTACCTAACACCACATCCATTAACAGAAAAGGTCGAGGAGCCGCGCACCCACAGCCTCACCACACCATCGACTAAACCACGAAATTGAATAATATCGAAAGCCAACATTTTTAAAAACCAACTACATCATGAGGATACTGTCCGATGCGCCTTCAGCCGATCTAGTGTTTGCCAACCCATCCAAGGCCACTTCAGGACGATCACCCGTGTCTTGGTGCTTCGGCTCCTCCCCGGAAGGGATTTACTAACACCACGTCCTTCGACAACCACGGTCGAGGAGCATCGAACCCACAGCCTCGCGACACCATTGAGTACCCCACGAAATTGATTAATAACGAAAGCCAACATTTTCAAAAACCAACAACATCACGAGGATCATTTCCGATGTGTCTTCAGGCGATCTGGTGTTTGCCACACCTTCCAAGGCCACTTCAGGACGATCACCCATCTCTTAGTTCTTCAGCTCCACCCCGGAAGGTATCACCTAACACCACGTCCATCCACAACCAGGGTCGAGGAGCCGTGCAACCACAGCCTCGCCACACCATCGAGTACCCCAAGAAATTGATAACTATCTGATCGACCTGCGCTCGACTAGTTTTTGACTAGTAAAGACCATTGTTTTATTCGACTTTAATCTCGTTTTTCCCCCAAATTAGACTTGATTGTCTTCAAGCAAGGTTTTGAGTCGTTTAAGTATTTTTAGGTTAATTTAGTTGATTTAGAGTCAAATAAAGCACTTACTGCTATTTCTCGTTTTCAGGTTAACAAACAGAAGCAATTCTGAGAGTTTTTCGCCCATGAGAGGATGCTCGCCTCGCGATCCTGAAGGCTGACTGTGCCAGAAAATGCAACCTTTTCTGTGTCGCCTCGCGAACCATGTCTCGCCTCGCGAGCCTGAAGACCAGAAGCCATCACGCCCAGGCCCTGATTCCCATCACGGGCGTAATAAGAAGACTCTTCCATTCCTCGCCTCGCGAGCCATTCTTCGCCTCGCGAGAATTCCAAATGCTGAGGAACTGTTCATAATATTCGCCTCGTGAATCATGTCTCGCCTCACGAGAGGGCGCAACCCAGAATTTGTATTTATAGCCTGTTTTATGGCAGAACTGATGATCATCTTTTTATCTTCTTTTCTTTTAGATTAGTGCGGCTCCGAATTAGGTTTAGGTTTATGTTTGTAATGGAGAGCTAGTCTCCTTTGATCAATCTGCTGTAATCGGGTTCCGTTGATGCTTGAGGTTTTGTAATTCCTAAACTTAATGCTATTCTCTTTCAGTATTTGTTCTGTATGTTCTGTTTGCTTAATTCAGAATTCTATAGAATATGTATTGATTTGTTTCGATGATTGTGTGTTCCTATACTTAATCGCGTTTGCATAATTCGCGTGTGTTCAATCATGTTCGCTTAGTTCATGAGTGCTTCACCCCGTTTGCTTAATTCGGGAATAGGAACATATGTCTCGTAGCGTTGATTTCGCTTGTTAATTGATGCTACAATCGAAAAGAGATTAGAATCCGCTTAGGACTTGGAATTATATGAATCGATGATAGTGGGAAACCGAAGCGAGAGGGTTGATCGCTTAGCTTATTTAATAATTATCTAGTTTGCATAGTTTTCTGCTTTGTTTTCTTTATTTAATTTCAAATCCAAAACCCCACAGAACTGACTTTTCTTCGTTAACAACAATCCAAGAGTCCTTGTGAGACGATACTCGAGTTGTCGCTCCCTATCTACATATTTTTACAAACCGCTCGCTTTTTGACGCGTGCGCGATAGCGTGTCAAAATTGGCGCCGTTGCCGGGGACTCTTGTTGTTATTAACAGAAAAAAAAATTAATAATAAAAAAAAATTTTGCTGAATTGGTTTGATTGTGAATCTACCCATGGATAATTATATGCAATGTTACATGCCTAATGTTAATTATGAATCGTCATGCATATATTATCCTGACTTTTCTGGTTTAATACACTGGTTGCCAAGGTTTAGTGGTCTTGCAGGTGAGAATCCGCAGATGCATCTAAAAGAATTCCAGGTTGTTTGCTCTACACTTTTGAGACCTGAAGGAATGAAGGAAGACCACATCAAGATGAGAGCCTTCCCATTCTCACTTCAAGGTGCCGCGAAGGATTGGCTGTACTATCTTGCACCGAATTCCATTTCAACTTGGATTGATTTGAAGAAAGTTTTCCTAGAGAGATACTTTCCTGCCTTTAGAGCTGCATCCATGAGGCGAGAGATATTTGGTATTAGGCAAGTCTATGAATCACCTCAACAACAACCGATGGCACCACCACGTAATCCTCCCCGGGTGACCACTTCGCACCTTCCGGACCTTCATTAGAAGACTTGGTCAAGTAAATGGCTGCACAAAATCTCCAGCTTTAGCAGCAAGCAAATACTAGTATTCATACTTTGCAAACACAAAGTTGGCCGGTTTCAGCGTGACGGATGCTAGCATTAATACCTTACATACACAGATTGGACAGCTTGCCACTTTGATGAATGCCATGCAGCAAGCTCAAGGATCAGAACCTTTGACTAAGGAAATTGAGAGGAATAGATGTATGGAGGACACCCACTTCGCCATGCTTGAGGATGATGAAGAACCTTTGGAATTAGATGATTCAATTAACTCATATGCATGTGTTGAATGTGATGGGATGGATGAACTGTGTATTGAATTTCCAGACATTCAAGCTTTTTCTGATTCTGCTCATTGTACTATATGTGTTGATTGTACTAACACTAACCTTTGTGCTGTGTGTGCTGAGATTTCTGCATGTATAGCAGGTGAAGGATTTGTCAGCGCAGTGAATGAAGATCATGCAGAAGTTGAAGCAGCGCCAGAGACCCTTCCCACTTGTTTGTCATCTCCCACTGTGGAACAACCGGCGATGGAGTTCAAGCCTCTGGATTTTGCACCATGGCCAGTCCAAGGGGTTGAACCCCAATTTTATTGGGAGGACTTTGTTGAAAGAGAGGTCATCTTTGACCTAAAGGGAAGTGAGAAGTCCGCCGCACATGGCGAGGTCACCATAATTGTCAAGTGCTCACTCCCATATCAAGGATGCAAGTTATGGAAGCATGGAATGAGCTTCCGTACTTTGGGCTATCACTTGGGCCTTATGTCACAGACAGTGGGATCCCGGTGGAACCACCCCCATGAGTTTTCTCTGAACCTTACTCTTTTTAATTGCTTTGCCTTGCTTTGTTTTTGTTTTGTTTTCTTCAGCTCTTGAATAATTTGAGAAGATCAAGAGTTTGTGTGTTGAGTCTTGTGTCGGCAAGCGTACTGGAATTTGATTGAATTTTGCATAGATAGATTGCATGATATATGTCGATTTTTGATGATTTCCCCCTAGGTTTTGAAATTGAAAATTGATCCCCATGTGAAAAATTGAAAATTGAACTTTGAGATATTTTGTTATGATTGCATGATTTATGATAAGTTTGGGGTGAAGGGATGCACACACTAGGGATAGAATCTCGGTCAAACAATTTGAAAAATTGTCCGGGTGAGGAATTTGAGCCTCCAACATGTTTTTAACTGTGTGAATCACTTTCAAGTTGCACTTTCCCGAATTTGCTTGAATTTCTTCTTGGTTTGCATGCTTATGTGATTGCATCAGATGATTTAAGCAGATTTTCTTTGAAATAGCCACTTGGCCTAAATTGAACCATCCCTGTTGCATGTTCCCTAGTTAGCCCCATTGAGCCTAATTAGCCTGTTGTTCTTGATAACCCTATGTTATGAGCCAAAATCTGGAAAAACCATGTTAACCCGATCTTAGGATTAGGAGAGCATGGAAGTACAACAAGAGAAGGGTTGCAAGAAAGTAAGTTTGGGGTGGCTACAAGGATGTGACATGTCATTCTGGGGTGAGAAAAAGGAAAAAAAAAATGAAGGTTGGAGCCAAAGGCAAGAAGAAAAAAAAAATAAAAAAAAAGAAAAAGAAAAAAAAAAGGGAAATAAAAGAACAAAAATGTCAACAAAGGATATCTAAAGAAAAAGGCTGTAGTCACCCAAAGCATAAGGAAAAATGGAAAAAGGAATCTGAGTGGAAGTTCAATGTGTAAAAATGCTCATGCTCTCTTAGTTCCTAGGGACTTAAGCCTAATACCTTTGTATATCCTACCCTTAGCCAGGCCCCATTACAACCTTTAAAAGACCTTTTGATGTTGCATGCATGTTTTCGTGGGAACCTTGATTGAGATGAAAATCAAATTCATGGGAAGTGCTCTTAAAAGTGAAATTGAGTGAAATGTTGATAACCTAGACAAATTGAGCGATTGAGTGAAACAACAAATGCCCTTGTGAGGAAGGCAATTGTATGAATTTGGTGATCTCCCTCTTGTGTGTAACTTGGATCCCTTGCTTAGATTAATGATTGCTTGAATGACGAAATTCTCAAATGTTTAAAGTAAACGCATGTGGGGATTGCTTTGTTTGAAGGGGGGGGGGCATTGAAGGAAAAATTATTTTGATGAATTGCTTGAAATTTGTGCAAAGTTGATTGAATCCTTAAGCTTGCCAGGTCTTGAGTCTTTTTGAGTTTTAGTTTGCTTGGGGACAAGCAAAGTTTAAGTTTGGGGTATTTTGATCAGCCTCTGGCTTGACTAGTTTTTGACTAGTAAAGACCATTGTTTTATTCGAGTTTAATCTCGTTTTTCCCCCAAATTAGACTTGATTGTCTTCAACCAATGTTTTGAGTCGTTTAAGTATTTTTAGGTTAATTTAGTTGATTTAGAGTCAAATAAAGCACTTACTGCTATTTCTCGTTTTCAGGTTAACAAAGAGAAGCAATTCTGGAGTTTTTCGCCCATGAGAGAGGATGCTCGCCTCGCGATCTCGAAGGCCGACTGTGCGAAAAATGCAACCCTTTTGTGTCACTCGCTCGAACCATGTCTCGCCTCGCGAGCCTCTCGCCTCGCGAAGCCATCACGCCCATCACGCCCGGGCCCTGATTCCCATCACGGGCGTAATAAGAAGACTCTTCCATTCCTCGCCTCGCGAGCCATTCTTCGCCTCGCGAGAATTCCAAACGCTGAGGAACTGTTCATAATATTCGCCTCGCGAATCATGTCTCGCCTCGCGAGAGAGCGCAACCCAGAATTTGTATTTATAGCCTGTTTTATGGCAGAACTGATGATCATCTTTTTATCTTCTTTTCTTTTAGATTAGTGCGGCTCCGAATTAGGTTTAGGTTTATGTTTGTAATGGAGAGCTAGTCTCCTTTGATCAATCTGCTGTAATCGGGTTCCATTGAAGCTTGAGGTTTTGTAATTCCTAAACTTAATGGTATTCTCTTTCAGTATTTGTTCTCTATGTTCTGTTTGCTTAATTCAGGATTATATAGAATATGTATCGATTTGTTTCGATGATTGTGTGTTCCTATACTTAATCGCGTATGCTTAATTTGCGTGTGTTCAATCATGTTCGCTTAGTTCATGAGTGCTTCACCCTGTTTGCTTAATTCGGGAATAGGAACATATATCTCGTAGCGTTGATTTCGCTTGTTAATTGATGCTACAATCGAAAAGAGATTAGAATCCGCTTAGGGCTTGGAATTATATGAATCGATGATAGTGGGAAACCGAAAGCAATAGGTTGATCGTTTAGCTTATTTGATAATTATCTAGTTTGCATAGTTTTCTGCTTTGTTTTCTTTATTTAATTTCAAATCCAAAATCCCTCGTAACCGACTTTTCCATAACAACAATCCAAGAGTCCTTGTGAGACGATACTCGAGTTGTCGCTCCATATCTACATATTTTTACAAACCGCTCGCTTTTTAACGCGTGCGCGATAGCGTGTCAATATCGAAAGCCATTATTTTTAAAAACCAACAACATTGCAAGGATCCTTTCCGATGCACCTTCGACCGATCTGGTGTTTGCCTACCCTTCCAAGGCCACCTCAGGATGATCACCCGCCTCTTGGTGCTTCAGCTTTGACCCGGAAGGCATCACCTAACACCACGTCCATCCATAACTAGGGTCCAGGAGCCGCGCACCCAGAGCCTCGCCACACCATCGAGTACCCCACGAAATTAATAAATATCGAAAGCCAACATTTTAGAAAACCAACAACATCACGAGGATCATTTCTGATGCTCCTTCATCCGATCTGGTGTTTTCCACCCCTTCCAAGGCCACTTCAGGACGATCACCCATGTCTTGGTGCTTCGGCTCCGCCCCGGAAGGCATCTACTAATACCACGTCCTTCCAAAACCAAGGTGGAGGAGCCGCGCACCCACAACCTCGGCACACCTTCGAGTACCCCACGAAATTGATAAATATCGAAAGCCAACATTTTTAAAAACCAACAACATCGCGAGGATCCTTTTCGATCCGCCTTCAGGAGATCTGGAGTTTGCCACCCCTTCCAAGGCCACTTCAGGACGATGACCCGTGTCTTGGTGCTTCGGCTCCGACCCGGAAGGCATCACCTAACACCACGTCCATCCACAACGAAAGTCGAGAAGCCACGCAGCCATAGCCTCGCCACACCAACGAGTACCCCACGAAATTGATAAATATAGAGGAGGCATCTGGAGTTTGCCACCCCTTCCAAAGCCACTTCATGACGATAACCCGTCTCTTGGTGCTTCGGTTCCGCCCCGGAAGGCAACACCTAACACCACGTCCATCCACAACGAAAGTCGAGAAGCCACACACCCATATCCTCGCCAAACCATCGAGTACCCCACGAAATTGATAAATATAGTGGAGGCAACTGGAGTTTGCCACCCCTTCCAAAGCCACTTCAGGACGATGACCCCTCTCTTGGTGCTTCGGTTCCGCCCCGGAAGGCATCACCTAACACCACGTCCATCCATAGAAAATGTCGAGGAGCCGCGCCCCCACAGCCTCACCTAACTATCGAGTACCCCACGAAATTGATAAATATCGATAGCCAAAATTTTTAAAAATCAACAACATCACGAGGATCCTTTCCAATGCGCCTTTAGCGGATCTGGAGTTTGCCACCCTTTCCAAGGCCACTTCAGGACGATGACCCGTCTCTTGGTGCTTCGGCTCCGCCCCGGAAGGCAACGCCTAACACCACGTCCATCCATAGCCAAGGTCGAGGATCCGCACATCCACCACCTCACCACACCATCGAGTACCCAACAAAATTGATAAATATCGAAAGCCAACATTTTTAAAAACCAACAACATCGCAAGGATCCTTTTCGATGTGCCTTCAGTCGATCTGGTGTTTTCCACCACTTCCAAGGCCACTTCTGGACGATCTCCTGTCTCTTGGTGGTTCGGCTCCGCCCCGGAAGGCATCACCTAACACCACGTCCATCCACAGAAAAGGTCGAGGAACCGCGCCCCCACAGCCTC
>JAUPTC010000012.1:1642724-1742724 GCA_030762895.1 Sophora flavescens | reverse complement strand
TATAAGCTGCTCTTTGGCAGAAAAAAAAGTGGGCTAAGCTAGTTTTAGGAGGCTAGTCAGTTTTGGCTAGTTTCTGAGCTAGTCTTAGTTAATTTTAGTTTAATCTCTTAGCTTTTGCTTTTGTTTTCTAATGGAGAGCTAGTCTCCTAGATTAATCTACTGTAATTGGTTTCAAATTATACTTGAGGTTCTTGTATTTCCTGTTTTCATTTCCTTTTCTCTTTTCAATGCCATGCTTTATATTTCTGTTTGCTTAATTCAGGAGTATATTGTGTTGTGTTGGTTTATCTCGGTGATATCATGCTCCTATATATAATCGCGTTTGCTTAATTCGCGTGTGTACGTTTCGTGTTCGCTTAGTTCACGAAGTGCTTAACCCCGTTTGCTTAATTCGGGAATAGGGACATATATCTGTAGTAGTGGTTTCGCTTGTAAATTGATGCTACAACCGGGAGGGGATTAGAATCTGCTTAGGGCTTGGATTTAAATGAACCGATGATAGTGGGAAACCGAGAACAGTAGGTTAATCGCTTTAGTTTATTTGTTAATCTGTTTTACTGCTCTGTTTTCTTTCTTTGTTCTGTTTTGTTTTCTTTATTTTATTTCAATCCACAACCCCCAAAACTAACCTTTGATTTTCTGTTAATAATAACAACGCCTAAGAGTCCTTGAGAGATGATATCCGAGTTGTCGCTCTATACTACATTATTTTAATAATCGCTCGTTCTTTTTGGCGCGTGGCGACAGCGCGGTCAAAAATTGGCGCCGTTGCCGGGGACTCTTGTTTGTTGTTATTAGCAGAAAATATTTTTTGAAAAACAAAAAAAAAAAACATTTGCTTTTCTGAATTGGTTTTGGTTGATTGTCTGGTTGTGAATTTTAGTGCACCCCCATGGATAATCACATATATGGTTACATGCCTAATGTCTACTATGAACCACCACCATGCATATATTTTCCCGATTATGTTGGTTTATCACACTGGTTGCCAAGGTTTAGTGGTTTTGCAGGTGAGAATCCGCAGGAGCATCTGAGGGAATTCCAGATTGCCTGTTCTATAATGCTGAGACCTGCAGGAATAACAGAAGATGACATTCAGATGGAAGCTTTCCAGTTCTCGCTTGAAGGTGCTGCAAGGGATTGGTTGAATTGTCTTGATGAGAATTCCATCTCAAGCTGGTTTGATTTGAAGGAAGCTTTCCTGTTTAGATACTATCCTGCCTTCACCTCTGCACCTTCTGAAGCTTCACTAGAGGACCTGTTTAAGCAAATGACTGCACAAATGGAAGCAAGCTTTCAACAAATGGCACAACAATTGGCCGAGAACACTCAACGGATGATAGAGGAAAATCAACGGATGATGGAGGAACAAAATCTTGAATATCAGAGGGGAGAAGCTGAGTCTCAAAAGTTGTCTGCTCTAATTGATCAAGTTGTCGCCAACTCGGCTGCAATGCTAACTCCACAGCCCCTTGAAGAACATAAGGATTCCCAGATGGTTATTCTTGAAGATATTTCTGATGATGATTTTGATAATACTTCTGTTGATGATGAATTTAGTGTTGAATCCCCTGATCCCAATGCATGTTATTGTGATGGCACTGCTGCTTTGTGTATACACTGTTATGCAAGTTTATACTTGAAAGGAAACAACGAAAATGAGGATCAGGAGGATCGGGAGGACATCTGCTTCCCCGTGCCTGAAGATAATGAAGAACCTTTGGGAGTAGATGATTCAAGTAAATCAAATGCATGTGTGGAGAGTAATGGGGTGGATGAACTAATTGCTGAATTTCCAGACATTCAGAATTTTTCTGATTCATTTTCTTGTGATATATGTATAGACTCTACTAACTCTAACCTTTGTGTGGTGTGTTCTGAAATTTCTGCGTGTATAGCAGGTGAAAAATTTGTTAATGCAGTGGATGAAGACATTGCAGAAGTTGAAGCAGCACCGGTAACCGTTTCTAACTGTTTACCACTTCCCCCTGAGGAGCCACCAGTGCTGGATTTTGCACCCTTGGATTTTGCACCATAGCCAGTCCAAGCGGTTGAACTCCGATTCTATTGGGAGGATTTCATTGAGAAAGAGGTCAACCTTGACCCAAGAGGAAGTGAGAAGTCCGCCGCACTTGGTGGAGTTGCCATAATTGTCAAGTGCTCACTCCCATATCAAAGCTGCAAGTCATGGAAGCATGGAATGAATTTCAGTCCTTTGGCTACCACGTGGGACTTATGTTACAGGCAGTGGGATCCTGGTGGAACCGCCTCTGAATGAGCTTTTCTTAACCCTTTCTCCTTTTTAATTTTCTTTTGCTTTGTTTTATTTCTGTTTTGTTTTGAATAAAGCTCCCGAATAATTTGAGAAGCTCAGGAGTATTTGTGTGTTGAGTCTAGTAGTGGCAAGTTTATTGGATTTGATTGATTTTCCATAGATGAATTGCATGTTATGTTTTGACTGTTTCCCCCTAGATTTTGAAAAATTGATCCCCATATGAATGAAACTGAACTTTGAGATTTTATTATGATGGCATGATTTATGATAAGTTTGGGGTGATAGGAAGCACACACTAGGGATAGAATCTCTGTCAAACCATTTGCAAAATGTCCAGGTGAGGTTTTGAGCCTCCAACATGTTTTAAACTGTGTGAAAATCACTTTCAAATTGCACTTTCCTGAATTTGCTTGAATCTCTTTTTGGTTTGCATGTTTATATGTTGCTTCAGATGATTTAGGCATTTTCTTTGTAAATAACTACTTAGCCTAAAAATAACCAATTCCTGATGCATGTTCCCTAGTTAGCCCCATTGAGCCTATTAGCCTGTTAATTCTTGATAACCTAATGTTATAAGCCCAAAAATCTGGAAAACCATGTTAACCCGATCTTAGGATTAGGAGAGCATGGAATCTTAGAATGGGTGCAAGAAACTAAGTTTGTGGTGGCTGCAAGGTGTAATGTGTTGTTTGGGATTGGGAAAAAGAAAAAAAAAGAAAGGAAAAAAATAAATATAAAAAGTGCAAAAATGTGAAAAAAGAAAAAGAAAAAAAGAAAAGTGTAAAAATTCAAAAAGAGAAGAAAGTATTTGAATAAAAGGCTGTAGTCACCCAAAGCAATATGAAAAGATGAATAAGAAAAGGAACTTGAGTGAAATTCAAAGTGTAAATAATGTTCATGCTCTCTTAGTTCCTAGGGTCTTCAGCCTAGTACCTTTGTATATCCTACCCTTAGCCAGGTCCCATTACAACCCATAAAAGACTTTTTGATGTTGCAAGCATGTTTTCTGTGGGAATCATTTTGAGATGAAAATCAAATTTATGGGAAGTGCTCTTAAAAGTGAAACTGAGTAAAATGTTGTCAGCTTGACTAAAATTGAGTGCTTGAGTGAACACTAAATTTCCCTAGTGAGGAAGGCAGTTGTTTGAATTTGGTGATCTCCCTCTTGTGTGTGACTTGGATCCCCTGCTTAGATTGATGATTGTTTGAATGATGAAATTCTCAATTGTTTAGAATAAATGATTGTGGGGATTGTTTTGTTGAAAAGGGGGAACATTGAGAAAAAAATTGTTTTGAAAAAAAATGCTTAAATTCTGTGCAGAGTTGATTGAATTCTTAAGCTTGCCAGGTCTTGAGTCTTTTTAAGTTTTTGAGTTTTAGTTTGCTTGGGGACAAGCAAAGTTTAAGTTTGGGGTATTTTGATGAGCCTCTGGTTGACTGGTTTTATAACTAATAAAGACCACGGCTTTGTGCTTATTTTATATCATTTTCACCCAAATTAGACTTGATTGTCCTTAAGTAGTATTTTGAGTCTGTAAAGTGTTTTTAAGTTAATTTAGTTGTTTTAGAGTTGAATAATTATTTACTTTTATTTTATGTTTTCAGGTGAATAAAAAGAAATAAATCTGGAGTTTCTCTCCCCGCGAGAAAGGCACTCGCCCCGCGAACTGTGTGTTCCAGAAAGTGCAAGCCACTCTGTCTCACCCCACGAATAATGACTCGCCTCGCGAGTACCTGGAAGTCAGAGAGCATCACGGTTTACCCGTGTTGAAGGCCACGGGCGTTACAGTTTGGAAGCTGAAGAGTTCGCCTCGCGAATGATATGCTCGCCTCGCGAGAAGACTAAAGGTTGATGACTGTTCGCATTGTTCGCCTCGCGAGCAGTGCTTCGCCTCGCGAGATCGTGGAATTTCAGAAGTTGTATATAAGCTGCTCTTTGGCAGAAAAAAAAGTGGGCTAAGCTAATTTTAGGAGGCTAGTCAGTTTTGGCTAGTTTCTGTGCTAGTCTTAGTTAATTTTAGTTTAATCTCTTAGCTTTTGCTTTTGTTTTCTAATGGAGAGCTAGTCTCCTAGATTAATCTACTGTAATTGGTTTCAAATTATACTTGAGGTTCTTGTATTTCCTGTTTTCATTTCCTTTTCTCTTTTCAATGCCATGCTTTATATTTCTGTTTGCTTAATTCAGGAGTATATTGTGTTGTGTTGGTTTATCTCGGTGATATCATGCTCCTATATATAATCGCGTTTGTTTAATTCGCGTGTGTACGTTTCGTGTTCGCTTAGTTCACGAAGTGCTTAACCCCGTTTGCTTAATTCGGGAATAGGGACATATATCTGTAGTAGTGGTTTCGCTTGTAAATTGATGCTACAACCGGGAGGGGATTAGAATCTGCTTAGGGCTTGGATTTATATGAACCGATGATAGTGGGAAACCGAGAACAGTAGGTTAATCGCTTTAGTTTATTTGTTAATCTGTTTTACTGCTCTGTTTTCTTTCTTTGTTCTGTTTTGTTTTCTTTATTTTATTTCAATCCACAACCCCCAAAACTAACCTTTGATTTTCTGTTAATAATAACAACGCCTAAGAGCCCTTGAGAGACGATATCCGAGTTGTCGCTCTATACTACATTATTTTAATAATCGCTCGTTCTTTTTGGCGCGTGGCGACAGCGCGGTCAAAAATTGGCGCCGTTGCCGGGGACTCTTGTTTGTTGTTATTAGCAGAAAATATTTTTTGAAAAACAAAAAAAAAACTTTTGCTTTTCTTAATTGGTTTTGGTTGATTGTCTGGTTGTGAATTTTAGTGCACCCCCATGGATAATCACATATATGGTTACATGCCTAATGTCTACTATGAACCACCACCATGCATATATTTTCCTGATTATGTTGGTTTATCACACTGGTTGCCAAGGTTTAGTGGTTTTGCAGGTGAGAATCCGCAGGAGCATCCGAGGGAATTCCAGATTGCCTGTTCTATAATGCTGAGACCTGCAGGAATAACAGAAGATGACATTCAGATGGAAGCTTTCCAGTTCTCGCTTGAAGGTGCTGCAAGGGATTGGTTGAATTGTCTTGATGAGAATTCCATCTCAAGCTGGTTTGATTTGAAGGAAGCTTTCCTGTTTAGATACTATCCTGCCTTCACCTCTGTACCTTCTGAAGCTTCACTAGAGGACCTGTTTAAGCAAATGACTGCACAAATGGAAGCAAGCTTTCAACAAATGGCACAACAATTGGCCGAGAACACTCAACAGATGATAGAGGAAAATCAACGGATGATGGAGGAACAAAATCTTGAATATCAGAGGGGAGAAGCTGAGTCTCAAAAGTTGTCTGCTCTAATTGATCAAGTTGTCGCCAACTCGGCTGCAATGCTAACTCCACAGCCCCTTGAAGAACATAAGGATTCCCAGATGGTTATTCTTGAAGATATTTCTGATGATGATTTTGATAATACTTCTGTTGATGATGAATTTAGTGTTGAATCCCCTGATCCTAATGCATGTTATTGTGATGGCACTGATGTTTTGTGTATACACTGTTATGCAAGTTTATACTTGAAAGGAAACAATGAAAATGAGGATCAGGAGGATCAGGAGGACATCTGCTTCCCCGTGCCTGAAGATAATGAAGAACCTTTGGGAGTAGATGATTCAAGTAAATCAAATGCATGTGTGGAGAGTAATGGGGTGGATGAACTAATTGCTGAATTTCCAGACATTCAGAATTTTTCTGATTCATTTTCTTGTGATATATGTATAGACTCTACTAACTCTAACCTTTGTGTGGTGTGTCCTGAAATTTCTGCGTGTATAGCAGGTGAAAAATTTGTTAATGCAGTGGATGAAGACATTGCAGAAGTTGAAGCAGCACCGGTAACCGTTTCTAACTGTTTACCACTTCCCCCTGAGGAGCCACCAGTGCTGGATTTTGCACCCTTGGATTTTGCACCATGGCCAGTCCAAGCGGTTGAACTCCGATTCTATTGGGAGGATTTCATTGAGAAAGAGGTCAACCTTGACCCAAGAGGAAGTGAGAAGTCCGCCGCACTTGGTGGAGTTGCCATAATTGTCAAGTGCTCACTCCCATATCAAAGCTGCAAGTCATGGAAGCATGGAATGAAATTCAGTCCTTTGGCTACCACGTGGGACTTATGTTACAGGCAGTGGGATCCTGGTGGAACCGCCTCTGAATGAGCTTTTCTTAACCCTTTCTCCTTTTTAATTTTCTTTTGCTTTGTTTTATTTCTGTTTTGTTTTGAATAAAGCTCCTGAATAATTTGAGAAGCTCAGGAGTACTTGTGTGTTGAGTCTAGTAGTGGCAAGTTTATTGGATTTGATTGATTTTGCATAGATGAATTGCATGTTATGTTTTGACTGTTTCCCCCTAGATTTTGAAAAATTGATCCCCATATGAATGAAACTGAACTTTGAGATTTTATTATGATGGCATGATTTATGATAAGTTTGGGGTGATAGGAAGCACACACTAGGGATAGAATCTCTGTCAAACAATTTGCAAAATGTCCAGGTGAGGTTTTGAGCCTCCAACATGTTTTAAACTGTGTGAAAATCACTTTCAAATTGCACTTTCCTGAATTTGCTTGAATCTCTTTTTGGTTTGCATGTTTATATGTTGCTTCAGATGATTTAGGCATTTTCTTTGTAAATAACTACTTAGCCTAAAAATAACCAATTCCTGATGCATGTTCCCTAGTTAGCCCCATTGAGCCTATTAGCCTGTTAATTCTTGATAACCTAATGTTATAAGCCCAAAAATCTGGAAAACCATGTTAACCCGATCTTAGGATTAGGAGAGCATGGAATCTTAGAATGGGTGCAAGAAACTAAGTTTGGGGTGGCTGCAAGGTGTAATGTGTTGTTTGGGATTGGGAAAAAGAAAAAAAAAGAAAGGAAAAAAATAAATATAAAAAGTGCAAAAATGTGAAAAAAGAAAAAGAAAAAAAGAAAAGTGTAAAAATTCAAAAAGAGAAGAAAGTATTTGAATAAAAGGTTGTAGTCACCCAAAGCAATATGAAAAGATGAATAAGAAAAGGAACTTGAGTGAAATTCAAAGTGTAAATAATGTTCATGCTCTCTTAGTTCCTAGGGTCTTCAGCCTAGTACCTTTGTATATCCTACCCTTAGCCAGGCCCCATTACAACCCATAAAAGACCTTTTGATGTTGGAAGCATGTTTTCTGTGGGAATCATTTTGAGATGAAAATCAAATTTATGGGAAGTGCTCTTAAAAGTGAAACTGAGTGAAATGTTGTCAGCCTGACTAAAATTGAGTGCTTGAGTGAACACTAAATTTCCCTTGTGAGGAAGGCAGTTGTTTGAATTTGGTGATCTCCCTCTTGTGTGTGACTTGGATCCCCTACTTAGATTGATGATTGTTTGAATGATGAAATTCTCAATTATTTAGAATAAATGATTGTGGGGATTGTTTTGTTGAAAAGGGGGAACATTGAGAAAAAAATTGTTTTGAAAAAAATGCTTAAATTCTGTGCAGAGTTGATTGAATTCTTAAGCTTGCCAGGTCTTGAGTCTTTTTAAGTTTTTGAGTTTTAGTTTGCTTGGGGACAAGCAAAGTTTAAGTTTGGGGTATTTTGATGAGCCTCTGGTTGACTGGTTTTATAACTAATAAAGACCACGGCTTTGTGCTTATTTTATATCATTTTCACCCAAATTAGACTTGATTGTCCTTAAGTAGTATTTTGAGTCTGTAAAGTGTTTTTAAGTTAATTTAGCTGTTTTAGAGTTGAATAATTATTTACTTTTATTTTCTGTTTTCAGGTGAATAAAAAGAAATAAATCTGGAGGCCTTGGATGGGGTGGCCAACACCAGATCGGCTGAAGGCGCATCGGAAATGATCCCCGTGATGTTGTTGGTTATTAAAAATATTGGCTTTCGATATTTATCAATTTCGTGGGGGACTCGATGGTGTGGCGAGGCTGTGGGTGCGCAGCTCCTCGACCTTCGTTGTGGATGGACGTAGTGTTAGGTGATGCCTTCCGGGGCGGAACCGAAGAACCAAGAAACGGATCATCATCCTGAAGTGGCCTTGGAAGGGGTGATAAACACCAGATCGCCTGAAGGCGCATCGGAAAGGATCCTTTCGATGTTGTTGGTTTTTAAAAATGTTGGCTTTCGATTTTTATCAATTTCGTGGGATACTCGACGGTGTGACGAGGTTGTGGGTTCGCGGCTCATCTACCTTGGTTGTGGAAGGACGTGGAGTTAGTAGATGCCTTCCGGGGCAGAGCCGAAGCACCAAGACACGGATGATCGTCCTGAAGTGGCGTTGGATGGGGTGGCAAACACCACATCGGCAGAAGGTGCATCGGAAAGGATTCTCGTAATGTTGTTGGTTTTTAAAAATGCTGGCTTTCGATATTTATCAATTTCGTGGGGTACTCGATAGTGAGGTGAGGCTATGGGGGCGCGGCTCCTCGACCTTTTCTGTGGATGGACGTGGTGTTAGGTGATGCCTTCCGGGGCGGAGCCAAAGCACCAAGAGACGGGTGATCGTTTTGAAGTGGCCTTGGAAGTGGTGGCGAACACCAGATCGACTGAAGGCGCATCGGAAAATATCCTCGTGATGTTGTTGGTTTTTAAAAATATCGGCTTTCAATATTTATCAATTTTGTGGGGTACTAGATGGTGTGGTGAGGCTGTGGGTGCGCGGCTTCTCGACTTTCGTTGTGGATGGACGTGGTGTTAGGTGATGCCTTCCGGGGCGGAAACTAAGCACCAAGAAACGAGTCATCGTCCTAAAGTGGCCTTGGAAGGGGTGGCAAACACCAGATCGCCTGAAGGCGCATCGGAAAGGATCCTTGCGATGTTGTTGGTTTTTAAAAATGTGGGCTTTCGATATTTATCAATTTCGTGGGGTACTCGTTGGTGTGGTGTGGATGTGGGTGTGCGGATCCTCGACCTTCACTGTGGATTTACGTGGTGTTAGGTGATTCCTCCCGGGACGGATCCGAAGCACCATGAGACGGGTGATCGTCCTGAAGTGACCTTGGAAGGGGTGGCAAACACCAAATCGGTTGAAGGGGCATCAGAAAGGATCCTTGCGATGTTGTTGGTTTTTAATAATGTTGGCTTTTGATAGTTATCAATTACGTGGGGTACTCGTTGGTGTGGCGAGGCTGTGGGTGCGCAGCTTCTCGACTTTCGTTGTGGATGGACGTGGTGTTAGGTGATACTTTCTAGGGCGGAACCGAAGAACCAAGAGTCGGGTGATCGTCCTGAAGTGGCCTTGGATGGGGTGGTAAACTCCAGATCGCCTGAAGGCGTATCAGAAAGGATCCTTGCGATGTTGTTGGTTTTTAAAAATGTTGGCTTTCGATATTTTTCAATTTCGTGGGGTACTCGATGGTGTGGCGAGGTTGTGGGTGCGCGGCTCCTCGACCTTGGTTATGGAAGGACGTGGTGTTAGTAGATGCCTTTCGGGGCGGAGTCGAAGCACCAAGACACGGGTGATCGTCCTGAAGTGGCCTTGGATGGGGTGGCTAACACCAGATCAGCTCAAGGCGCATCGGACATGATCCTCGTGATGTTGTTGGTTTTAAATAATATTGGCTTTCGATATTTATCAATTTCGTGGGGGACTCGATGGTGTGGCGAGGCTGTCGGGGCACGGCTCCTCGACCTTTTCTGTGGATGGACGTGGTGTTAGGTGATGCCTTCCGGGGTGGAGCCGAAGCACCAAGAGACGGGTGATCGTCCTAAAGTGGGCTTGGAAGTGGTGGCAAACACCGGATCGACTGAAGGCGCATCGAAAAATATCATTGCGATGTTGTTGGTTTTTAAAAATGTTGGCTTTCGATATTTTTCAATTTCGTGGGGTACTGGATGGTGTGACGAGGTTATGGGTGCGCGGCTCTTCTACCTTGGTTGTGGAAGGACGTGGAGTAAGTAGATGCCTTCCTGGGCGGAGCCGAAGCACCAAGACACGGGTGATCGTCCTGAAGTGGCCTTGGATGGGGTGGCTACCACATGATCGGCTGAAGGCGCATCGGAAATGATCCTCGTAATGTTGTTGGTTTTTAAAAATATTCGCTTTCGATATTTATCAATTTCGTGGGGGACTCGATGGTGTGGCGAGGCTGTGGGTGCGCGGCTTCTCGACTTTCGTTGTGGATGGACGTGGTATTAGGTTATGCCTTCCGGGGCGAAACCGAAGAACCAAGAGACGGGTCGTCGTCCTAAAGTGGCCTTGGAAGGGGAGGCAAACATCGGATCGACCGAAGGCGCATCGGAAAATATCCTCGTGATGTTGTTGGTTTTTAAAAATATTGGCTTTCAATATTTATCAATTTCGTGGGGTACTCATGGTGTGGCGAGGTTGTGGGTGCGCGGCTCCTCGACCTTGGTTGTGGAAGGACGTGGTGTTAGTAGATACTTTCCGGGGCGGAGCCGAACCACCAAGACACGGGTGATCGTCCTGAAGTGGCGTTGGATGGGGTGGCAAACACCAGATCGGCTGAAGGCGGATCGAAAAGGATCCTTGTGATGTTGTTGATTTTTAAAAATGTTGGCTTTCGATATTTATAAATTTCGTGGGGTGCTCGACAGTTAGGTGAGGTTGTGGGGACGCGGCTCCTCGACCTTTTCTATGGATGGACGTGGTGTTAGGTGATGCCTTCCGGGGTAGAACCGTAGCACCAAGAGACGGGTCATCATCCTGAAGTGGCTTTGGAAGGGGTGGCAAACTCCAGATGCCTCCTCGATATTTATCAATTTCGTGGGGTACTCGATGGTGTGGCGAGGCTATGGGTGTGTGTCTTCTCCACTTTCGTTGTGGATGGACGTGGTGTTAGGTGATGCCTTCCGAGGCGGAACCGAAGCACCAAGAGACGGGTCATCGTCTTGAAGTGGCTTTGGAAGGGGTGGCAAACTCCAGATCGCCCGAAGGCGCATCGGAAAGGATCCTTGCGATGTTGTTGGTTTTTAAAAATGTCGGCTTTCGATATTTATCAATTTCGTGGGGTACTCGAAGGTGTGCTGAGGTTGTGGGTGCCCGGCTCCTCGACTTTGGTTGTGGAAGGACGTGGTGTTAGTAGATGCCTTCCGGGGTGGAGCCGAAGCACCAAGACACGGGTGATCGTCCTGAAGTGGAGTTGGATGAAGAGGAATCAGAAATGATCCTCGTGATGTTGTTGGTTTTTAAAAATATTGGCTTTCGATATTTATATATTTCGTGGGGTACTCGATGGTGTGGCGAGGCTATGGGTGCGTGGCTTCTCGACTTTCGTTGTGGATGGACGTTGTGTTAGGTGATGCCTTCCGGGGCGGAACCGAAGCACCAAGAGATGGGTCATCGTCCTGAGGTGGCCTTGGAAGGGGTGGTAAACTTCAAATCGGCTGAAGGCGCATTAGAAAGGATCCTCATGATGTTGTTAATTTTTAAAAATGTTGGCTTTCGATATTTATCAATTTCGTGGGGTACTCGATAGTTAGGTGAGACTGTGGGGGCGCGGATCCTCGACATTTTCTATGGATGGACGTTGTGTTAGGTGATGGCTTCCGGGAAGGAACCGAAGCACCAAGAGACGGGTGATCGTCCTGAAGTGGCTTTGGAAGGGGTGGCAAACTCCAGATGCCTCTGATGAGTGTGATTTCACCTCATTTTCCATGTACATTTCTGCATGCATTTGCATTTAGTTAGGCCATTTTAGTTGGATTTTGTTTAGTTTTTCCTTTGGAACGGATAAGGTGGTATTGTGTGTTGTTTTGCCGGGATTTATGATTAAATGCCCAAGTTTTAGCCATGAGGAAGCTGAGATGAAGAGAAGGCCTGAAAACTGAAGAAAAAGGGGGCCAAAAGTCAGAAGCTGTCACGGCCTGGCCGTGATGGCTATCACGGCCTGGCCGTGATGGCTATCACGGCCGTGACCCAAAACCACCAAAAGTCAGAGACGATCACGGCTTGGCCGTGATAGAGATCAAGGGCATGAAAAAACGGCTCGCGACGCGAATGTTTTCTCGCCACGCGAGAGACTGATTGTGCCAAAACCACCAAAAGTCAGAGACGATCACGGCCAGGCCGTGATGTACATCACGGCCGTGACCCAGAAACCTCCACAAGTCATAATCCATCACGGCTTGGCCGTGATGGCGATCACGGGTATGAAAAAGCTGGCTCGCGTCGCGAAGAAGGGCTCGCCTCGCGAGAGAGTAAGTTTGCCAGAACTGCAAGGGACAGAACCCGTCACGGCCTGGCCGTGATGGCTATCATGGCCGTGACCGGCCACGAGTTATAAAAGAACTGAGCAGAACAGAAGAAAAGCATGCAGAAAACCCTAAAAATCAGATCCTCTGCTGCTGTGGCTGCTGTGCAACGTTCTATGGAGCTCTCTCCTTTGTTCATCTCTGTAACTCTCTCTTTTGTTTTGTCTTCAATTATGTGTAGCTAAACTCCCCTTTGTTGGGGTTAGACTATTGCTATCTGAACTTGGTTGTAAAATGACTTGATTATAATGCAGTTTCCTTGTTCTTTATGAGTGTTTGATTCCATGCTTAATGCTTTCTTAGGCTTGATCACCCTAGGAATGATTAGTTGCTTTAATAGATAACTGGAAGGTTGGTGTTAGAGCTTGCTCATGAATCAAATGCCAAGTAGTTCATGAGCCTAGGCATAGGTCTTGAGGTGCTTGCAATCTTATAAGTCTTTACTTAATGCAAAATCTCAGGTTAATCCACCTAAGGAATTAGGGTTTAATTTGGGGTTTTAGGCTCAATGCACCTAAGGAATTAGGCTTGAGTATTTCAGAAAAGACTTGATTGTCATAATTGAATTAGGAACTGTGTTACTTGTCATTTCATAACAATCAAGGGAGGATTAGCTTAGTCTAACCCTAACAATTCTATCATTTGTTGTTCATCTTTCTTTTGCACATTAACTGTTTGAAAAAATTCCAAAAAGAACAAAAACATTTTCTCCTTGTTTGCTTGTTAGATGTTAGAGCTACCTTCACTCCAAAAATTTGATCGCCTAGATAGTAGTCTAATTTGCGAAGTGGTAATTGTCCACGATCCCTGAGAACGATATCCGGTCTTACCGTTTTATTACTTGCAACGAACCGGTACACTTGCCGAGTACGTGTCAAGTTTTTGGCGTCTTTGCCGGGGATCGGTGTGCCAATATCACGAGTACCAAAGGGGACTCCTAATTTAGGCATTTTTACTGTTTTCTTACTTTTTTTTTTCTTTCTTGTTTTCTGTTTCTCTGCTGTATTTTTCTGTTTCTCTCTGCTGTTTTTCTGTTCTTCTCTGCTTTTTCTGCGCTACTCTGTTTGTTCAGTGTATGCGAGGTACAATCGACCTAGGTGAACTCCAATTCGAACCTGAGATCGAGAGACTTTGTAGAAGGAATAGAAAGAAAACCAAGGCAAGACAGAACAGAGAAAGAGCATCTTCTAGTAGACAAGAGCAACTAGTTGAGTTACCCAGTGTGCAAGAACCACAAATTGAAGTAGCAGCTGTCACCATGGCAGAAAATAATGCACCAAGGAGAACAATGGGGGACTACACTTCCCCTAGAGTTGATAGATGTGGAACTCTGATTGTGAGACCCGCAGTGGCTTGCAATAATTTCGAAATCAAGGCATCACTTCTCCACCTTGTGCAGCAAAACCAGTTTGGAGGGTTGGAGAGTAAAGATCCTCATGCTCACATTGGTACTTTCATTGAGCTGTGTGACACCATCAAGCTAAATGGAGCTTCCGATGAGGCCATTCGGTTAAGGCTTTTCCCTTTCTCTTTGAGGGATAGAGCGAAGGCATGGCTTCAATCTCATCCTCATGGAAGCATCATCACCTGGAACGACTTGGTCAGCAAGTTTTTATCTCGATTCTTTCCTCCGTCAAGAATGATTAAGCTGAGATCAGAGATCAATGCCTTTGCACAGAGGGATGGTGAGTCACTCTATGAAGCCTGGGAGAGGTTCAAGTCCTTACTCACAGCTTGTCCCAATCATGAACTAGAGACATGGCAGCAGGTTGCAACATTTGTTAATGGGCTCAACAGGAATTCAAGAAGTATGATTGAAGCGGCTGCAGGAGGGACATTGAGTCAGAAGACACCGGAAGAAGCAAAGGACTTGATTGAGAACATGGCTAACAATGACTATCAAATGCCTAGTTCTCGGTCAATGGTCAATAGAGGTGTTCTAGAGCTGGATGAAATTGGCGCTCTCAAGGCACAAATGGCTATTCTTACCAAGCAATTGGGGTCGGTTCAACTGCAGAATTCTCAACTGCAAGCTGTCCAAGTTCAAGGTGCCTCAGTGTGTGATTTCTGTGGAGGCAACCATGCAAATGGAAACTGTGAGATCAATGTGGTTGGAAGTTCGGGACAAGAAGAGGTAAATTATATGGGCAACCAAGGGCCTAGAAATGATCCTTACTCCAACACCTACAATCCGGGGTGGCGCAACCATCCTAACTTTAGTTGGAGACAAGGGCAAAGTTCAAGTACTCAAGCAAAGCCTCCTCAAGAGAGTTCAAGCAAATTGGAGAACCTTCTAGGCCAGTTCATGCAAGCTACTCAAGAGACTATGAAGAATCAGAATGCCTCAATCAAGAACTTGGAGCATCAAATAGGCCAACTAGCAAGGCAGATGGCAGAGAGACCTCAAGGACAATTGCCTGGGGATACTGAGAAGAACCCAAAGGAAGATTGTAAGGCCATTATTACAAGAAGTGGGAGAGTGTTAAATCCACAAGAAAAAGAGAGGGAAGAAAAGACAAGTGATGCTGGAATTGATAAGGTGCAGTTTGAAGAGGTAAACAATGAAGAACCCGGAAATTCCCAAGATACTACCTCTATTCCTACTGGTGTAGAAGCTGAAGAACCGCAGAGGGAGAAATTGGTTGATGAAGAATTTGCGAAGAAGAAGACTAAAAGACAGATTCTGGAAGAAGTTGATAATCCCAAAGAGCTGCCCCCATATTTCAGAATCCCGTACCCCCAACGGTTGAAGAATGAGGCAAAAGATCAGCAGTTTTCTAAGTTTCTAGATGTATTCAAAAAGCTACAAATCAACATCCCGTTTGCTGAAGCTCTCCAACAGATGCCCTCCTACGCAAAGTTCATGAAAGAGATTCTTACAAACAAGAGGAGGTGGAAGGAGGAGACAGTTATGCTTACTGAAGAGTGCAGCGCTATACTTCAAAAGAAGTTACCAGTAAAGATGAAGGACCCGGGCAGTTTCACTATCCCATGCACGATTGGTCATCTGAACATAGGAAGAGCATTGTGCGATTTAGGGGCAAGTATTAATCTGATGCCGCTCTCCATTTTCAAGAAGCTGGGGATTGGTGAGGTAAAACCAACAGGGATTTCTCTTCAACTGGCAGACCACTGAATTACATATCCCTATGGTGTTGTGGAGGATTTGTTGGTGAAGGTAGATAAGTTCATTTTTCTAGCAGATTTTGTGGTGTTAGATATGGCTGAACATGGTGACACTCCTCTGATTCTTGGGAGACCATTCTTAGCAACAGGCAGAGCCTTGATCGATGTCAATCAAGGGGAATTGGTGCTTCGGGTACAGGACGAAAAGGTCACTTTTAATGTGTTTGAAGCGATGAAGCACCCAAGCGACAAGGACACATGCATGATAGTGGACCTCATTGATTCATTATCTGACAAGAGTTTGCACCATAAGTTTGAAGATTCGTTAGAAGCAGTTCTAATGGTAGAGGATGTAGAAGAAGAAGTATGTGCAGAAGAAGTTGATCTCATGATTAAATCTCTGGAGGCTTGTTTGGTTGTGAATACTGATGAAGACAAAGTGGTGGAAGATGTGAGGATTGAAGACAAGGGTGACCCACCGGTGCTAGAGTTGAAAGAATTACCATCCCATCTCCGTTATGCTTTCCTTGGGATGAACTCTTCATTCCCATTATCATCGATGATGGGTTGAATTCCTTGGAAGAAGAGAAGCTGTTGAGGGTGCTTAGGGAGCACAAATCTGCAATCGGATGGTCTATGTCCGATTTGAAAGGGATAAGCCCCTCCTTTTGCATGCACAAAATCCGTGTGGAGGAAAATTTCAAGCCGGTTAGGCAACCGGAAAGAAGACTCAACCCGAATATGAAAGAAGTTGTGAGGAAGGAGATTGTGAAGTTGTTGGATGCGGGCATTATCTATCCCATCTCCGATAGTCCATGGGTGAGTCCGGTCCAAGTTGTGCCGAAGAAAGGGGGGATGACAGTGGTAGCGAATGAAAAGAATGAACTTATTCCCTCTAGGACCGTGTCTGGATGGAGGGTATGCATTGATTACAGAAGACTGAATGAGGCCACCATAAAAGACCACTTTCCATTGCCCTTCATTGATCAGATGCTAGAGAGGTTGGCGGGCCATGCTTTCTATTGTTTCCTTGATGGATACTCTGGGTATAACCAGATTGTGGTTGACCCAGAGGACCAAGAGAAGACCGCTTTCACCTGCCCTTACGGAGTCTATGCATACAAGAGAATGCCTTTCGGGTTGTGCAATGCACCCGCCACTTTTCAAAGGTGCATGCTATCCATATTTTCTGATATGAATGAGAAATTTATTGAGGTATTTATGGACGATTTTTCTGTGTTTGGTGATTCTTTTGATAACTGTTTGAATAATCTTGCCTGTGTTCTAAAAAGGTGCCAAGAAACTAACCTCGTTTTAAATTGGGAAAAATGCCATTTCATGGTTAGGGAGGGTATAGTTCTTGGGCATAAAATTTCATCACAGGGGATGGAGGTTGATAGAGCCAAAATTGAAGTGATTGAAAAACTTCCTCCTCCCTTAAATGTGAAAGGTGTTAGAAGCTTCCTAGGGCATGCGGGTTTTTATAGAAGGTTCATAAAAGATTTTTCAAAAATTGTGAAACCCTTATGGAAGCTTTTGGTAGCTGATACTCCTTTTATATTTGATGATGATTGCATGCATGCCTTCAAAATTTTGAAAGAAAAACTCACCACCGCACCGGTCATTGCACCTCCAGATTGGAGTTTACCTTTTGAGCTAATGTGTGATGCAAGTGACTATGCGGTGGGAGCCATTTTGGGCCAAAGAAAAAACAAAGTGTTGCATGTCATTTACTATGCCAGTCGTGTGCTTAATGATGCCCAATTGAATTACACTACGATTGAAAAAGAATTACTTGCTGTGGTATTTGCTTTTGATAAATTTAGATCCTACTTGATTGGTTGTAAAACTACTGTCTACACTGATCATTCTGCTTTGAGATATCTTATGACTAAACAGGATGCTAAGCCAAGGCTTATTAGGTGGATACTACTACTCCAAGAGTTTGATTTGGAAATAAAGGACAAGAAAGGAGTGGAGAATGTGGTAGCCGACCATTTGTCTAGGCTTCCACAAGCAGATGTCCAAGCAGAAGCAAAGTTGCCAATTCAAGAGGAATTCCCAGATGAACAGTTGTTTGTGGTGCAAGTGGCACCTTGGTTCACGGATATTGCAAATTACAAGGCAGCCAATAAGATTCCTAAGGACTTCAATGCGCAACAGAGGAAGAAGCTCATTCATGATGCCAAGTTCTATATTTGGGATGAGCCGTATCTTTTCAAAAGAGGTTCAGATGGAATTCTGAGGAGGTGCATATTGGAAGAAGAAATTAATGGGGTGTTGACCCACTGCCACAACTCACCCTATGGAGGACACTTTGGTGGTGAGAGGACCGCCATGAAGATTTTGCAAAGCGGGCTATTTTGGCCCACTATTTTCAAGGACTCCCGAGCTTGGGTGATGAATTGTGATAAATGTCAGAGGACCGGTAGTATTTCCAAGAGAAATGAGATGCCCTTGAAGGGTATACTTGAGGTGGAGCTCTTCGATGTGTGGGGGATCGACTTCATGGGTCCTTTCCCATCATCTTACAACAACAAGTACATTCTGGTGGCGGTTGATTATGTGAGCAAGTGGGTGGAAGCCGTGCCAACTCTGAAAGATGATGCAAGAACTGTGATCAGTTTTGTGAGGAAGAATATTTTTACCCGGTTTGGGACCCCTAGGGCTATCATTAGTGATGGGGGTACCCACTTTTGCAATAAGGAGTTCAATGCAGTGCTTGCCAAGTTTGGGGTGAACCACAAAGTTACCACACCATACCATCCCCAAATCATTGGGCAAGTGGAATTGTCCAACCGGGAGTTGAAGAGGATTTTGGAAAAAACTGTGAACAATGCAAGGAAGGATTGGGCGAAGAAATTGGATGATGCACTTTGGGCCTATCGAACTGCTTATAAGACACCTATTGGTATGTCACCTTACCAATTAGTGTTCGGGAAATCATGTCACCTTCCGGTAGAGCTACAACACCGTGCTTTTTGGGCAGTGAAGGCCCTAAACTTTGATACAAGGCTGGCCATGGATAAGAGGATGCTTCAATTGAATGAGTTAGATGAGTTCCGACTCTTGGCTTATGAGAGTGCCAGGATATACAAGGAAAGAACCAAGTTCTGGCATGATAAGTACATTCTTCCCAAGCAATTTGAAGAAGGCCATCAGTTTCTTTGCTTCAACTCAAGACTCAAGTTTTTCCCGGCAAATTGAGATCAAGATGGTCGTGCCCATTCTATGTCAAGTCGGTTTCTCCGTTTGGTTCAGTTGAATTGGAAAATCCATCATCGGGAAATACTTTCACCGTCAATGGGCACAGCTCAAGCACTACCTTGGAGGAGATTTTAATCGTCGTGCAGTTTCCATCCCTCTTGAGGCACCATCTTAGAAATCATCCGTCAAGCTAGTGACGTTAAAGAAGCGCTTATTGGGAGGCAACCCAATTTTTATTTTCATCTTATCTTTTGTTTTTGATTTCTCCTCTTGAATAATTTGAGAAGCTCAAGAGGTTTGTTAATAGTTTATTGAGTGCTTTCAGATTTTGAAGGAAGGAGGAGAAGAAGGGAAGGAGGAAACAAAACCAGAAAGCATGTGATTCAAAGACACCACTACCACCTTGGTGAGTTGTTCCAGCTTTTCTCCCCTCTCTAAACTTAATTATTTACATTGAGGACAATGTAAGTCTTTAAGCTTGGGGTAGGGGTAATCTTTTTGCTTGCATTGTAAATATTGCATTCATATAGGCTTAAGTTTGCATGATCGCATGATTCGGTTGCCCCTGCTTAGATTTAGCTTATGATTGTGAGAGCTAAGTGCCAATTTTTCTGAGATAGTGAATTTTTGGACCCTGATTTTCTATTCTTGTGATATGACTTCATTAAATATTCTTGAGATGGTCTTGGATAGTTGATGATTAGCTTGTGTTTCTATGGATTTGTGTTTCTCACTGGTTCTTGAACTGATAAATGTAAGCTTTTGAGCCATTAGGGGGTACTCACTAAATCTGCCCCCGTTCTTTGTGTAGAGTGTGTTCCTCTTGGATTGTTTTTCTCTAGAACTTGACTTGAAACCATTTCGAAACTTGAAAATTTTTGAGAACATTTTTGAAAAGGATTGAGGCAATAGGTGTTTTTTCCGACCTTCCGAGCTTTGAATGAATAATGCTACCCGTAGTTGCCCATTTTGAGCCTGAATGAACAACATGCTTTTCTTGGTACCCTGAAATGTTGTGTTAAATATGCTTATGAGGGACCTTCTAAAGTACTGTGCAAAAATGGGTTGGAAAATGTAGTTGAAAGTTTGGGATGATGAAAAGAAAAAAGAATGAATCTGAAAAAAATTTACTTCTCTTGAATTGCAAAATCTCCCCTTCTCCAAACAAAAGAAAAAAAAGAAAAAAAAAGAGAAAAAGAAATAAAAATGGGGAAGGGGATGACAAAAAGGAATGAGAAGTAAAAAGACAAGAAAAGAAAGAAAGAAAGGTGGAAAAATGAATGAAAAACCCAAGAAGGTATTTTAGAAGGTGTCTTGTGTTGAAATGCTTGATACTTGGTTTAGCCTTTTGAAATGTCCTTTTCTTGATTACCCCACCTAATGATTAATCCCATGGCCTCATTGCAACCAAAGAATAAGACCTCTTGATTCTTAGATGTTTTCATTAATAAAGTGAAGATTTGGTTGATAGTCAAGCTTATGGTAGGAATCATTCTTTGAGGAAAATGGAGTGAAATGTCATATTCCCTTAACACTTGAGTGAGTGAGGCAAGAAAGAGAGCCAAGCAAATGAACAAGCTTGGGGTGAGCTTCAAGTGAGATAGAGTGCCCGAATCAGTGAGAATGTGAGTCTAGGAAAACTAAGCCCCTAATTGGACTTGAATTGATTGTCTCTTGCTGAAATAATTGAATGCTTATTACTTGGATCATTTTACTCGGGTTCTTAGTTCACTATCCATGCTTGTTTATTTCGGTCTTATGGCCTTGGTTTTTGCTTGAGGACAAGCAAAGTCTTAAGCTTGGGGTGATTTGATGAGTGTGATTTCACCTTATTTTCCATGTACATTTCTGCATGCATTTGCATTTAGTTAGGCCATTTTAGTTGGATTTTGTTTAGTTTTTCCTTTGGAACGGATAAGGTGGTATTGTGTGTTGTTTTGCAGGGATTTATGATTAAATGCCCAAGTTTTAGCCATGAGGAAGCTGAGATGAAGAGAAGGCCTGAAAACTGAAGAAAAAGGGGGCCAAAAGTCGAGTCGGGCTACACGGCCTGGCCGTGATGGCTATCACGGCCGTGACCCAAAACCACCAAAAGTCAGAGACGATCACGGCTTGGCCGTGATAGAGATCAAGGGCGTGAAAAAACGGCTCACGATGCGAATGTTTTCTCGCCACGCGAGAGACTGATTGTGCCAAAACCACCAAAAGTCAGAGACGATCACGGCCAGGCCGTGATGTACATCACGGCCGTGACCCAGAAACCTCCACAAGTCATAATCCATCACGGCTTGGCCGTGATGGCGATCACGGGTATGAAAAAGCTGGCTCGCGTCGCGAAGAAGGGCTCGCCTCGCGAGAGAGTAAGTTTGCCGCAGCGCTGCAAGGGGCGGATGGCTATCCGTCACGCCTGGCCGTGATGGCTATCACGACCATGACCGCCACGAAGTTATAAAAGAACCGAAAGGAAACGAGAAGAAAAGCATGCAGAAAACCCTAAAAATCAGATCCTCTGCTGCTGTGGCTGCTGTGCAACGTTCTATGGAGCTCTCTCCTTTGTTCATCTCTGTAACTCTCTCTTTTGTTTTGTCTTCAATTATGTGTAGCTAAACTCCCCTTTGTTGGGGTTAGACTATTGCTATCTGAACTTGGTTGTAAAATGACTTGATTATAATGCAGTTTCCTTGTTCTTTATGAGTGTTTGATTCCATGCTTAATTCTTTCTTAGGCTTGATCACCCTAGGAATGATTAGTTGCTTTAATAGATAACTGGAAGGTTGGTGTTAGAGCTTGCTCATGAATCAAATGCCAAGTAGTTCATGAGCCTAGGCATAGGTCTTGAGGTGCTTGCAATCTTATAAGTCTTTACTTAATGCAAAATCTCAGGTTAATCCACCTAAGGAATTAGGGTTTAATTTGGGGTTTTAGGCTCAATGCACCTAAGGAATTAGGCTTGAGTATTTCAGAAAAGACTTGATTGTCATAATTGAATTAGGAACTGTGTTACTTGTCATTTCATAACAATCAAGGGAGGATTAGCTTAGTCTAACCCTAACAATTCTATCATTTGTTGTTCATCTTTCTTTTGCACATTAACTGTTTGAAAAAATTCCAAAAAGAACAAAAACATTTTCTCCTTGTTTGCTTGTTAGATGTTAGAGCTACCTTCACTCCAAAAATTTGATCGCCTAGATAGTAGTCTAATTTGCGAAGTGGTAATTGTCCACGATCCCTGAGAACGATATCCGGTCTTACCGTTTTATTACTTGCAACGAACCGGTACACTTGCCGAGTACGTGTCAGCCTCCTCGATATTTATCAATTTCGTGGGGTACTGGACGGTGTGGCGAGGCTATGGCTGCGTGGCTTCTCGACTTTCGTTGTGGATGGACGTGGTGTTAGGTGATGCCTTCCAGGGAGGAACCGAAGCACCAAGAGACGGGTCATCATCCTGAAGTGGCTTTGGAAGGGGTGGCAAACTCCAGATCGCCTGAAGGCGCATCAGAAAGGATCCTTGCGATGTTGTTGGTTTTTAAAAATGTTGCCTTTCGATATTTATCAATTACTTGGGGTACTCGAAGGTGTGCCGAGGTTGTGGGTTTGCGGCTCCTCGACCTTGGTTGTGGAAGGACGTGGTGTTAGTAGATGCCTTCCGGGGCGGAGCCGAAGCACCCAGACACGGGTGATTGTCCTGAAGTGGCCTTGGATGGGGTGGCAAACACCAGATTGACTGAAGGGGAATCGGAAATGATCCTCGTGATGTTGTTGGTTTTTAAAAATATTGGCTTTCGATATTTATATATTTCGTGGGGTACTCGATGGTGTGGCGAGGCTATGGGTGCGTAGCTCCTCGACTTTCGTTGTGGATGGACGTGGTGTTAAGTGATGCCTTCCGGGGCGGAACCAAAGCACCAAGAGACGGGTCATCGTCATGTAGTGGCCTTGGAAAGGGTAGCAAACTCAGGGGGGCGCATCGAAAGGATCCTCGCGATGTTGGTGGGGTTTTAAAAATGTTGGCTGTGATATTTATCAATTTGGGGAGTCGATAGTTAGGTGAGGCTATGGCTGCGTGGCTTCTTTCGTTGTGGATGGACGTGGTGTTAGGTGATGCCTTCGATGGACGAACCAGCACCAAGAGACGGGTCATCATCCTAAGTGGCTTTGGAAGGGGTGGCAAACCCGAGATCGCTGGGCGCATCAGAAAGGATCCTTGCGATGTTGTTGGTTTTTAAAAATGTTGCCTTTCGATAGTTATCAATTACTTGGGGTACTCGAAGGTGTGACGAGGTTGTGGGTGCGCGGCTCCTCGACCATGGTTGTGGAAGGAGGTGGTGATAGTAGATGCCTTCCGGGGCGGAGCCGAAGCACCAAGACACGGGTGATCGCCCTGAAGTGGCCTTGGATGGGGTAGCAAACACCGGACCGGCTGGATGGGAATCGGAAATGATCCTCGTGATGTTGTGGTTTTTAAAAATATTGGCTTTCGATATTTATATATTTCGTGGGGTACTCGATGGTGTGGCGAGGCTATGGGTGCGGGGCTTCTCGACTTTCGTTGTGGATGGACGTGGTGTTAGGTGATGCCTTCTGGGGCGGAACCGAAGCACCAAGAGACGGGTCATCATTCTGAAGTGGCCTTGGAAGGGGTGGCAAACTCCAGATCGCCTGAAGGCGCATCAGAAAGGATCCTTGCGATGTTGTTGGTTTTTAAAAATGTTGGCTTTCGATATTTATCGATTTCTTGGGGAACTCGATGGTGTGGCGAGGTTGTGGGTGCGCGGCTCCTCGACCTTTTCTGTGGATGGATGTGGTGTTAGGTGATGCCTTCCAGGGCGGAGCCGAAGCACCAAGAGACGGTTGATCGTCCTGAAGTGGCCTTGGAAGTGGTGGCAAACACCAGATCGACTGAAGGCGCTTCGAAAAGGATCCTTGCGATGTTATTGGTTTTTAAAAATGTTGTCTTTCGATATTTATCAATTTTGTGGGGTACTCGATGGTGTGGTGAGGTGGTGGATGTGTGGATCCTCGACCTTGGCAGTGGATGGACGTGGTGTTAGGCGATGCCTTCCGGGGCGGAGCCGAAGCGTCAAGAGACGGGTGATCGTCCTAAAGTTGCCTTAGAAGTGGTTGCAAACACCGGATCGATTGAAGGTGCATCGGAAAAGATCCTCGAGATGTTGGTTTTTAAAAAAATTGGCTTTCGATATTTATCAATTTAGTGGGGTAATCGATGGTGTGGCAAGGTTGTGGGTGCGCGGCTCCTCGACTTTGGTGGTGGATGGACGGTGTGTTAGTTGATGCCTTCCTGGGCGGAACCGAGGCACCAATAGACGGGTGATCGTCCTGAAGTGGCCTTGGATGGGGTGGCAAACACCAGATCGGATGAAGGAGCATCGGAAATGATCCTCGTGATGTTGTTGGTTTTCTAAAATGTTGGCTTTCGATATTTATCAATTTTGTGGGGTACTCGATGGTGTGGCGAGGCTCTCGGTGTACGGCTCCTGGACCCTAGTTGTGGATGGACGTGGTGTTAGGTGATGCCTTCCGGGTCGTAGCCGAAGCACCAAGAGACGGGTGATCATCCTGAGGTGGCCTTTGAAGGGGTCGCAAACACCAGATCGCCCGAAGGTGCATCGGAAAGGATCCATGCAATGTTGTTGGTTTTTAAAAATAATGGTTTTCAATATTTATCAATTTCTTGGGGTAATCGATGGTGTGGCGAGGCTGTGGGTGCGCGGCTCCTCGACCTCGGTTGTGGATGGACGTGGTGTTAAGTGATGCCTTCCGAGGCGGAGCCGAAGCACCAATAGACGTGTGATCGTCCTGAAGTGGCCATGGAAGAGGTGGCAAACAACAGATCGGCCGAAGGTGCATCGGAAAGGATCCTCGTGATGTTGGTTTTTAAAAATGTTGGCTTTCAAAATTTATCAATTTCGTGGGGTACTCGATAGTGAGGTGAGGCTGTGGGGGCGCGGCTCCTCGACCTTTTCTGTGGATGGACGTGGTGTTAGCTGATGCCTTCCGGGGCGGAGCCGAACCACCAAGAGACAGGAGATCATCCAGAAGTGGCCTTGGAAGTGGTGGCAAACACCAGATCGACTGAAGGCACATCGAAAAGGATCCTTGCGATGTTGTTGGTTTTTAAAAATGTTGGCTTTCGATATTTATCAATTTTGTTGGGTACTCGATGGTGTGGTGAGGTGGTGGATGTGCGGATCCTCGACCTTGGCTATGGATGGACGTGGTGTAAGGCGTTGCCTTCCGGGGCGGAGCCGAAGCAACAAGAGACGGGTCATCGTCCTGAAGTGGCCTTGAAAGGGGTGGCAAACTCCAGATCCGCTGAAGGCGCATCGGAAAGGATCCTCGTGATGTTGTTGATTTTTAAAAATGTTGGCTTTCGATATTTATCAATTTCGTGGGGTACTCGATAGTTAGGTGAGGCTGTGGGGGCGCGGCTCCTCGACATTTTCTGTGGATGGACGTGGTGTTAGGTGATGCCTTCCGGGGCGGAACCGAAGCACCAAGAGACGGGTCATCGTCCTGAAGTGGCTTTGGAAGGGGTGGCAAACTCCAGATGCCTCCTCGATATTTATCAATTTCGTGGGGTACTCGATGGTTTGGCGAGGATATGGGTGTGTGGCTTCTCGACTTTCGTTGTGGATGGACGTGGTGTTAGGTGTTGCCTTCCGGGGCGGAACCGAAGCACCAAGAGACGGGTCATCGTCCTGAAGTGGCTTTGGAAGGGGTGGCAAACTCCAGATGCCTCCTCGATATTTATCAATTTCGTGGGGTACTCGATGGTGTGGCGAGGCTATGGGTGCGTGGCTTCTCGAATTTCGTTGTGGATGGACGTGGTGTTAGGTGTTGCCTTCCAGGGCGGAACCGAAGCACCAAAAGACGGGTCATCGTCCTGAAGTGGCTTTGGAAGGGGTGGCAAACTCCAGATCGCCTGAAGGCGCATCCGAAAGGATCCTCGCGATGTTGTTGGTTTTTAAAAATGTTGGCTTTCGATATTTATCAATTTAGTGGGGTACTCGAAGGTGTACGCGATGTTGGCCTTGGTTTTGGAAGGACGTGGTGTTTGTAGATGCCTTCCGGGGCGGAGCCGAAGCACCAAGACATGGGTGATCGTCCTGAAGTGGCCTTGGAAGGGGTGGAAAACACCAGATCGGATGAAGGAGCATCAGAAATGATCCTCGTGATGTTGTTGGTTTTCTAAAATGTTGGCTTTCGATATTTATTAATTTCGTGGGGTACTCGATGGTGTGGCGAGGCTCTGGGTGCGCGGCTCCTGGACCCTAGTTGTGGATGGACGTGGTGTTAGGTGATGCCTTCCGGGTCGAAGCAGAAGCACCAAGAGACGGGTGATCATCCTGAGGTGGCCTTGGAAGGGGTGGCAAACACCAGATCGGTCGAAGATGCATCGGTAAGGATCCTTGCAATGTTGTTGGTTTTTAAAAATAATGGCTTACGATATTGACACGCTATCGCGCACGCGTTAAAAAGCGAGCGGTTTGTAAAAATATGTAGATATGGAGCGACAACTCGAGTATCGTCTCACAAGGACTCTTGGATTGTTGTTAACAGAAAAGTCAGTTCTGAGGGATTTTGGATTTGAAATTAAATAAAGAAAACAAAGCAGAAAACTATGCAAACTAGATAATTATCAAATAAGCTAAACGATCAACCTATTGCTTTCGGTTTCCCACTATCATCGATTCATATAATTCCAAGCCCTAAGCGGATTCTAATCTCTTTTCGATTGTAGCATCAATTAACAAGCGAAATCAACGCTACGAGATATATGTTCCTATTCCCGAATTAAGCAAACAGGGTGAAGCACTCATGAACTAAGCGAACATGATTGAACACACGCAAATTAAGCATACGCGATTAAGTATAGGAACACACAATCATCGAAACAAATCGATACATATTCTATATAATCCTGAATTAAGCAAACAGAACATAGAGAACAAATACTGAAAGAGAATACCATTAAGTTTAGGAATTACAAAACCTCAAGCTTCAATGGAACCCGATTACAGCAAATTGATCAAAGGAGACTAGCTCTCCATTACAAACATAAACCTAAACCTAATTCGGAGCCGCACTAATCTAAAAGAAAAGAAGATAAAAAGATGATCATCAGTTCTGCCATAAAACAGGCTATAAATACAAATTCTGGGTTGTGCTCTCTCGCGAGGCGAGACATGATTCGCGAGGCGAATATTATGAACAGTTCCTCAGCGTTTGGAATTCTCGCGAGGCGAAGAATGGCTCGCGAGGCGAGGAATGGAAGAGTCTTCTTATTACGCCCGTGATGGGAATCAGGGCCCGGGCGTGATGGCTTCTGGTCTTCAGGCTCGCGAGGCGAGACATGGTTCGCGAGGCGACACAGAAAGGGTTGCATTTTCTGGCACAGTCAGCCTTCAGGATCGCGAGGCGAGCATCCTCTCGCGGGGCGAAAAACTCCAGAATTGCTTCTCTTTGTTAACCTGAAAACGAGAAATAGCAGTAAGTGCTTTATTTGACTCTAAATCAACTAAATTAACCTAAAAATACTTAAACGACTCAAAACATTGGTTGAAGACAATCAAGTCTAATTTGGGGGAAAAACGAGATTAAACTCGAATAAAACAATGGTCTTTACTAGTCAAAAACTAGTCGAGCCAGAGGCTGATCAAAATACCCCAAACTTAAACTTTGCTTGTCCCCAAGCAAACTAAAACTCAAAAAGACTCAAGACCTGGCAAGCTTAAGGATTCAATCAACTTTGCACAAATTTCAAGCAATTCATCAAAATAATTTTTCCTTCAATGCCCCCCCCCCTTCAAACAAAGCAATCCCCACATGCGTTTACTTTAAACATTTGAGAATTTCGTCATTCAAGCAATCATTAATCTAAGCAAGGGATCCAAGTTACACACAAGAGGGAGATCACCAAATTCATACAATTGCCTTCCTCACAAGGGCATTTGTTGTTTCACTCAATCGCTCAATTTGTCTAGGTTATCAACATTTCACTCAATTTCACTTTTAAGAGCACTTCCCATGAATTTGATTTTCATCTCAATCAAGGTTCCCACGAAAACATGCATGCAACATCAAAAGGTCTTTTAAAGGTTGTAATGGGGCCTGGCTAAGGGTAGGATATACAAAGGTATTAGGCTTAAGTCCCTAGGAACTAAGAGAGCATGAGCATTTTTACACATTGAACTTCCACTCAGATTCCTTTTTCCATTTTTCCTTATGCTTTGGGTGACTACAGCCTTTTTCTTTAGATATCCTTTGTTGACATTTTTGTTCTTTTATTTCCCTTTTTTTTTTCTTTTTCTTTTTTTTTCTTTTTTTTTTCTTCTTGCCTTTGGCTCCAACCTTCATTTTTTTTTCCTTTTTCTCACCCCAGAATGACATGTCACATCCTTGTAGCCACCCCAAACTTACTTTCTTGCAACCCTTCTCTTGTTGTACTTCCATGCTCTCCTAATCCTAAGATCGGGTTAACATGGTTTTTCCAGATTTTGGCTCATAACATAGGGTTATCAAGAACAACAGGCTAATTAGGCTCAATGGGGCTAACTAGGGAACATGCAACAGGGATGGTTCAATTTAGGCCAAGTGGCTATTTCAAAGAAAATCTGCCTAAATCATCTGATGCAATCACATAAGCATGCAAACCAAGAAGAAATTCAAGCAAATTCGGGAAAGTGCAACTTGAAAGTGATTCACACAGTTAAAAACATGTTGGAGGCTCAAATTCCTCACCCGGACAATTTTTCAAATTGTTTGACCGAGATTCTATCCCTAGTGTGTGCATCCCTTCACCCCAAACTTATCATAAATCATGCAATCATAACAAAATATCTCAAAGTTCAATTTTCAATTTTTCACATGGGGATCAATTTTCAATTTCAAAACCTAGGGGGAAATCATCAAAAATCGACATATATCATGCAATCTATCTATGCAAAATTCAATCAAATTCCAGTACGCTTGCCGACACAAGACTCAACACACAAACTCTTGATCTTCTCAAATTATTCAAGAGCTGAAGAAAACAAAACAAAAACAAAGCAAGGCAAAGCAATTAAAAAGAGTAAGGTTCAGAGAAAACTCATGGGGGTGGTTCCACCGGGATCCCACTGTCTGTGACATAAGGCCCAAGTGATAGCCCAAAGTACGGAAGCTCATTCCATGCTTCCATAACTTGCATCCTTGATATGGGAGTGAGCACTTGACAATTATGGTGACCTCGCCATGTGCGGCGGACTTCTCACTTCCCTTTAGGTCAAAGATGACCTCTCTTTCAACAAAGTCCTCCCAATAAAATTGGGGTTCAACCCCTTGGACTGGCCATGGTGCAAAATCCAGAGGCTTGAACTCCATCGCCGGTTGTTCCACAGTGGGAGATGACAAACAAGTGGGAAGGGTCTCTGGCGCTGCTTCAACTTCTGCATGATCTTCATTCACTGCGCTGACAAATCCTTCACCTGCTATACATGCAGAAATCTCAGCACACACAGCACAAAGGTTAGTGTTAGTACAATCAACACATATAGTACAATGAGCAGAATCAGAAAAAGCTTGAATGTCTGGAAATTCAATACACAGTTCATCCATCCCATCACATTCAACACATGCATATGAGTTAATTGAATCATCTAATTCCAAAGGTTCTTCATCATCCTCAAGCATGGCGAAGTGGATGTCCTCCATACATCTCTTCCTCTCAATTTCCTTAGTCAAAGGTTCTGATCCTTGAGCTTGCTGCATGGCATTCATCAAAGTGGCAAGCTGTCCAATCTGTGTATGTAAGGTATTAATGCTAGCATCCGTTCGCTGCTGAAACTGGCCAACCTGTGTTTGCAAAGTATGAATACTAGTATTTGCTTGCTGCTAAAACTGGAGATTTTGTGCAGCCATTTACTTGACCAAGTCTTCTAATGAAGGTCCAGAAGGTGCAGAAGTGGTCACTTCAGGAGGATTCTGTGGTGGTGCCATCGGTTGTTGTTGAGGTGATTCATAGACTTGCCTAATACCAAATATCTCTCGCCTCATGGATGCAGCTCTAAAGGCAGGAAAGTATCTCTCTAGGAAAACTTTCTTCAAATCAATCCAAGTTGAAATGGAATTCGGTGCAAGATAGTACAGCCAATCCTTCGCGGCACCTTGAAGTGAGAATGGGAAGGCTCTCATCTTGATGTGGTCTTCCTTCATTCCTTCAGGTCTCAAAAGTGTAGAGCAAACAACCTGGAATTCTTTTAGATGCATCTGCGGATTCTCACCTGCAAGACCACTAAACCTTGGCAACCAGTGTATTAAACCAGAAAAGTCAGGATAATATATGCATGACGATTCATAATTAACATTAGGCATGTAACATTGCATATAATTATCCATGGGTAGATTCACAATCAAACCAATTCAGCAAAATGTTTTTTTTTTATTATTAATTTTTTTTTCTGTTAATAACAACAAGAGTCCCCGGCAACGGCGCCAATTTTGACACGCTATCGCGCACGCGTCAAAAAGCGAGCGGTTTGTAAAAATATGTAGATAGGGAGCGACAACTCGAGTATCGTCTCACAAGGACTCTTGGATTGTTGTTAACAGAAAAGTCAGTTCTGTGGGGTTTTGGATTTGAAATTAAATAAAGAAAACAAAGCAGAAAACTATGCAAACTAGATAATTATTAAATAAGCTAAACGATCAACCTACTGCTTTCGGTTTCCCACTATCATCGATTCATATAATTCCAAGTCCTAAGCGGATTCTAATCTCTTTTCGATTGTAGCATCAATTAACAAGCGAAATCAACGCTACGAGACATATGTTCCTATTCCCGAATTAAGCAAACGGGGTGAAGCACTCATGAACTAAGCGAACATGATTGAACACACGCGAATTATGCAAACGCGATTAAGTATAGGAACACACAATCATCGAAACAAATCAATACATATTCTATAGAATTCTGAATTAAGCAAACAGAACATACAGAACAAATACTGAAAGAGAATAGCATTAAGTTTAGGAATTACAAAACCTCAAGCATCAACGGAACCCGATTACAGCAGATTGATCAAAGGAGACTAGCTCTCCATTACAAACATAAACCTAAACCTAATTCGGAGCCGCACTAATCTAAAAGAAAAGAAGATAAAAAGATGATCATCAGTTCTGCCATAAAACAGGCTATAAATACAAATTCTGGGTTGCGCCCTCTCGTGAGGCGAGACATGATTCACGAGGCGAATATTATGAACAGTTCCTCAGCATTTGGAATTCTCGCGAGGCGAAGAATGGCTCGCGAGGCGAGGAATGGAAGAGTCTTCTTATTACGCCCGTGATGGGAATCAGGGCCTGGGCGTGATGGCTTCTGGTCTTCAGGCTCGCGAGGCGAGACATGGTTCGCGAGGCGACACAGAAAAGGTTGCATTTTCTGGCACAGTCAGCCTTCAGGATCGCGAGGCGAGCATCCTCTCGCGGGGCGAAAAACTCCAGAATTGCTTCTCTTTGTTAACCTGAAAACGAGAAATAGCAGTAAGTGCTTTATTTGACTCTAAATCAACTAAATTAACCTAAAAATACTTAAACGACTCAAAACCTTGCTTGAAGACAATCAAGTCTAATTTGGGGGAAAAACGAGATTAAAGTCGAATAAAACAATGGTCTTTACTAGTCAAAAACTAGTCGAGCCAGAGGCTGATCAGATATTTATCAATTTCTTGGGGTAATCGATGGTGTGGCGAGGCTGTGGGTGCGCGGCTCCTCGACCTCGGTTGTGGATGGACGTGGTGTTTGGTGATACCTTCCGGGACGGAGCCGAAGAACTAATAGACGGGTGATCGTCCTGAAGTGGCCTTGGAAGGTGTGGCAAACACCAGATCGGCTGAAGGCACAGCGGAAAGGATCCTCGTGATGTTGGTTTTTGAAAATGTTGGCTTTCGATATTTATCAATTTCGTGGGGTACTCGATGGTGTCGCGAGGCTGTGGGTGCGCTGCTCCTCGACCGTGGTTGTCGAAGGACGTGGTGTTAGTAAATCCCTTCCGGCGTGGAGCCGAAGCACCAAGACACGAGTGATCGTCCTGAAGTGGCCCTGGATGGGTTGGCAAACACTAGATCGGCAGAAGGCGCATTGGACATGATCCTCATGATGTAGTTGGTTTTTAAAAATGTTGTCTTTCGATATTATTCAATTTTGAGGATTAGTCGATAGTGTGGTGAGTCTGTGGGTTCGCGGCTCCTCGACCTTTTCTGTTAATGGACGTGGTGTTAGGTGATGCCTTCCGGGGCGGAGCCGAAGCACCAAGAGACGGGTGATCGTCCTGAAGTGGCCTTGGAAGTGGTGGCGAACACTGGATCGACTGAAGGCGCATCGGAAAGGATCCTTGCGATGTTGTTTTTAAAAATGTTGACTTTCGATATTTATCAATTTAGTAGGGTACTCGATGGTGTGGCGAGGCTGTGGGTGCGCGGTTCCTCGGCCTTGGTTGCGGAAGGATGTGGTGTTAGTAGATCCCTTCCGGGGCGGAGCCGAAGCACCAAGACACGGGTGATCGTCCTGAAATGGCCTTGGATGGGGTGGCAAACCCTAGATCGGCTGAAGGCGCATCGGACAGAGCTTTCGATATTTATCAATTTCGTGGGGTACTCGATGGTGTGGTGGGGATGTGGGTGCACGGCTCCTCGACCTTGGTTGTGGAAGGACGTGGTGTTAGTATATGCCTTCCTGAGCGTAACCGAAGCACCAAGAGATGGATGATTGATAACTCATTTTTGGGTTACCTTTTAGTGTGTATACTTGGCCTAATTAATTGTTATATGTGTTTAATATTGGTGATTTGGCTGAGTTTTACATTATTGGGATTAATTGGGCTTAATTGCTAAACATTGTTAATTTTCGGATTTTTCACTCATCCTGGCCTTGTTGCCTTGCGCAGAGCATAACTAGAGCTATAGATATCGGATTTTGGTGATCTTGCTGTCCCTAGAAAGATAAGGAAGATACCTACAATTTCAGGTTGCATAAGAATTGTCAAATTAGGCCAAAATCAAGACTAAATTGGGTCACGAGTTCTCCGGCGTGGATCAAGACGAAAGTCCATGATGTTCCTTCACTTAAATAGGCCTAACTTACTCATATTAAGCCCAATTAAGGCATATGATACCTTGTTGGAAAGCTTATTCAGAGGCCCTTAATTTGGTCTACGGTTAGGACAGGATTAATAAGCATAAATATCAGTTTACAGCCGCACAAGTCAGGGAGACGAAAATTAGATACTTTTGCAATCCTTGTTTTTGCAAGTTTTGGAATTCTGTTCCCCTCTATTCTCCCCTTTTTAGTTTTCTGCACTTTGTTGGATGTTTTGTTGGTAAAGCTTCTCCAATGGTGATGACTATGGAAGGCTAAACCTTTTATCAATCCTAGACATTCAAGTAATTTGGTTTGAATTCTGAGTTCCTTACTTTTAATTGTTTTTCAATTGCTTCTTCACCTTTTCTCTTCTTTCAATTATGAATTCTGTGTTGTGAGTGTGATTATGCTTGATCTATGTCTGATTAGATGTAGATTCAGTTTTCATGATTGAATTGGAATTAGGAATTAGGATTGATTAATCCAAAAATCTAATAGAGATTAGGGAACCGATTGGTAACATAGGTCAATTGAATTTGTACATAAATCAACATTATTAGGGATTGCGATTGTGACTCCAATTTTGTTGTTTAAACCCTACATTATCATGTATTATATTTCAAATTAACAGAGGAGGAGGGCAAACGAATTTATATCTTTTGGAACAATGACGAATTCTACCAAAGAACTTGACGTCTTGGATTGATGTGTATAATTAATTGAATTTCTTTTTTTTAATTGCAATTTTTTTTCTCCCGACGAATTTTGAAAACCTCCTTTCTCTAACATTCATGATTGGCTAATAATTTTAAATATCCTCGTGAGACGATCAAGGTTGTTTTGCTTTGTACTACAATTTTTAATTACTATTATTTTGACCCGTGTACGGCCTCGGATCAAATTTGGCACCGTTGCCGGGGATCTTTGATCTCGATTAGCCAATTCAAGAACCCTGCTTACTTTAGTTTATAACTGACAATCGTACAGTGATTGGTCTCCTGATTGAGGAGTGACAGTTTTGCCCTTTATATCAAAAATCGGTTTTCGGTCAACTTCATCAGATTGCTCTGACATTTGCACAGAAAATCCGGAAAAAATAAAGGAACAAGACCCACTTATTACGGACTAATTATGTGGCTTTGGGTGTAAAAATCCAAAATTCCATCGTTTAGCGATTAGGACATTGTTGGTATTTCTAAATTGTTATGCTTCCTTATTCTGTTTGCATTATGCATGACTAGGTCTGATCCAGGTGAATTGTTTGCTTATAACCCTGAAATAGATATAACATATCATAGATTGTATAGAGTCAATAGGAGGGTTACTAATCACAATTTTTCACCAAATAATCAAGTAGATAGTGACTTAGGTGAATTGAGTGACTCTGCATCTGATTCTAGTTCAAATTTTGCATCTTATGTTGGTGATTCTGTTTCTGAATTTAGTGTTGATAACATGGCTAATCCAAATAACAAAACACTAAAACAATTGGCTGCACCTGATCTCGTATATCAACCTTTGTGTATTCAATACCCTGATTTGGATGCACCATTTGTTGCCCAAGTTTCATGGTCTTGCAGGTGAGGACCCTCACAAGCATCTTAAGGAGTTCCATATTGTGTGCTATACTATGCGACCACAAGGAGTTACTGAAGATCATGTCAATTTGAAAGCATTTCCATTCTCTTTAGATGCTGCAGCAAAGGATTGGTTGTACTACCTTCATCCTGGTTCAATTACTAGCTAGGATGGCATGAAGAGATCTTTCTTGGAGAAGTTCTTTCCTGCATCCAGAACAGCATCAATCAGAAAAGAAATTTGTGGCATCAGGCAGTTTTCTGGAGAGACATTATATGAGTATTGGGAGAGGTTTAAGAAGTTATGTGCAACCTGTCCCCACCATCAGATTAGTGAGCAACTTCTCATCCAGTATTTCTATGAAGGACTAACGTCAATGGATAGAAGTATGGTTGATGCAGCAAGTGGTGAAGCATTGATGGACAAGACACCTGTGGAAGCCAGAAGTCTAATTGCAAATATGGCAGAGAACTCCCAACAGTTTGGTTCAAGAGCTCTAACGCCAGCTAAGGGAGGGCATGAGGTGAACGTTACTAGAGATAATCAGAGACTGGAAAATAAAATCGCAGAGCTTACTTCTCTTGTTAGACAGCTAGCCATCGGACAACACCAGCAAGTTAATGCAGCAAATCAATGCCTACCCAAAGGATGCGACATATGCACCTCAATAGATCACCCTACAGACATGTGTCCTACACTTCAAGAAACTGATCAAGGTGTTCATGAATCAGCTGCAGTGGCTGGAATGTTCACTGGAGGACAACCATATAGATCTCAGCATCAGTAGAATTATGATCCATTTTCTGACAGGTACAATCCAGGGTGGAAAGATCATCCTAATCTGGAATATGGTCCCGGGCATCAAAATGTGCAACAACAAAGCAGAGATTTCAGGTAGCAGGTTCGATCAACAAGTACCAACCACCTCCTTTTAGGCAACAACAGAATATGCTGCAACCTATGCAGAACACTTGTGTTGGACCTTCATTGGAGGATTTGATGAAACATATGGCAACAAGCAACATTCAGTTCCAGAAGAAAATCAATACCACCATTCAAGACCTGCAAACAAGATTGGACAACTGGCTACTACTGTTAATAAATTGCAGTCAAAAGGATGCTCGTGATTTTGTTGGTTTTTAAAAATGTTGGCTTTCGATATTTATCAATTTCGTGGGGTACTCGATGGTTTGGCGAGGTGTGGGGTGCGCGGTTCCTCGACCTTGGTTGTGGATGGACGTGGTGTTAGCTGATACCTTCCGGGGCGGAGCCGAAGCACCAAAGATTGGTGTTTGTCCTGAAATGGCCTTGGATGTGGTGGCAAACACCAGATCAGATGAAGGTTCATCGGAAAGGATGCTTGCGATGTTGTTGGTTTTTAAAAATGCTGGCTTTCGATATTTATACATTTCGTGGGGTACTCGATGGTGTGGCGAAGTTGTGGGTGTGCGGTTCCACAACCTTGGTTGTGGAAGGAAGTGGTGATAGGTGATGCCTTCCGTGGTGGAGCCGAAGCACCAAGAGAAGGGTGATCATCCTGAAGTGGCCTTTGAAGGGGAACCAAACACCAGATCGAGGGTGTGGCGAGGTTGTGGGTGCACGGCTCCTCGACCTTGGGTGTGGACCGACATGGTGTCAGGTGATGCCTTCCGGGGCGAAGCCGAAGCACCAAGAGATTGGGGATCGTCCTAAAGTGGCCTTGGAAGGGGTGGCAAACTCTAGATCGGCTGAAGGCCCATCGGTTAGTATCCTCATGATGTTGTTGGTTTTAAAAAATGTAGGCTTTTGTTAGTTATCAATTTGGAGGGGTACTCGATGGTGTGGCGAGGCTGTGGGTGCGCGGCTCCTCGACCTTGGTTATGGATGGACGTGGTGTTAGGTGATGACTTACGGGGCGGAGCCGAAGCACTAAGAGACGGGTGATCATCCTGAAGTGCCCTTGGAAGTGGTGGAAAATACCGGTTTGACTGAAGGCGCACCGGAAAGGATCCTTGCGATGTTGTTGGTTTAAAAATGTAGGCTTTTGGTAGTTATCAATTTCGTGGGGTACTCGATGGTGTGGCGAGGGTGTGGGTGCACGGCTCCTCGACCTTGGGTGTGGACCGACGTGGTGTTAGATGATTCCTTCCGGGGTGGAGCCAAAGTACTAAGAGACGGGTGATCGTCCTAAAGTGGCCTTGGAAGGGGTGGCAAACTCTAGATCGGTTGAAGGAGCATCGGTAAGTATCCTTGCGATGTTGTTGGTTTTTAAAAATGTTGGCTTTCGATATTTATCAATTTTGAGGGGTACTCGATGGTGTGCTGAGGCTGTGGGTGTGCAGATCCTAGACCTTGGCTGTGGATGGACGTGGTGTTAGTTGATGCCTTCTGGGGCGCAGCCGAAACACCAAAAGACGGGTGATCATCCTGAAGTGGCCTTGGAAGGGGTGGCAAACACTAGATTGGCTGAAGGCGCATCGGAAAGGATCCTCTTGATGTTGTTGGTTTTTAAAAATGGTGGCTTTCGATATTTATCAATTCTGTGGGGTTCTCGATGGTGTTGCGAGACTGTGGTTGCACGGCTTCTCGACTTCCGTTGTGGATGGATGTGGTGTTAGGTGATGCCTTCCGGGGCGGAACCGAAGTACCAAGAGACGGGTGATAGTCCTGTAGTGGCCTTTGAAGGGGTGGCAAACACTAGATCACCTAATGGCGCTTCGGAAGGATCGTTGCGATGTTGTTGGTTTTTAAAAATGTTGGCTTTCAATATTTATCAATTTCATGGGGTACTCAATGGTGTGACGAGGTCGTGGATGCGCGGCTCCTTGACCTTGGTTGTGGAATGATGTGGGGTTTGTAGATGCCTTCCAGGGCGGAGCTGAAGCACCAATAGACAGGTGATCGTCCTGAAGTGGCCTTCGATGGGGTGGCAAACTCCAGATCGGCTGTAGGCGCATCGGAAAGGATCCTCTTGATGTTGTTGGTTTTTAAAAATATTAGATTTCGATATTTATCAATTTTGTGGGGTACTCGATGGTGTGACGAGGCTGTGGGTGAGCGGCTCCTCGACTTTCGTTGTGGATGGACGTGGTTTTAGGTGATTCCTTTCGGTGCAGAGCCGAAGCACCAAGAGACGGGTGATCGTCCTGAAGTGGCCTTGGAAGGGGTGGCAAACACTAGATCAACAGAAGGCGCATCGGAAAGGATCCCCCTGATGTTGTTGGTTTTTAAAAATAATGGCTTCCGATATTTATCTATTTCATGGGGTACTCTATTGTGTGGCGAGGTTGTGGTTGCGCGGCTTCTCGACTTTCGTTGTGGATGGACGTGGTGTTAGGTAAAGCCTTCCGGGGCGGAACCGAAGTCCCTAGAGACGGTTGATCGTCCTGAAGTGGCCTTGGAAGGGGTGGCAAATACCAGATCGCTTGAAGGCGCATTGGAAAGGATCCTTGCGATGTTGTTGGTTTTTAAAATGCTGGCTTTCGATATTTATCGATTTCGTGTGTAATCGATGGTGTGGCGAGGTTGTGGGGGCAGGGCTTCTCGACCTTCGTTGTGGATGGACGTGGTGTTAGGTGATGCCTTCCGGGGCGGAACCGAAGCACCTAGAGATGGGTGATCGTCCTGAAGTGGCCTTGGAAGGGATACAAACACCAGATCGCCTGAAGGCACATCGGAAAGGATCCTTGCGATGTTGTTGGTTTTTAAAACTGCTGGCTTTCGATATTTATCAATTTCATGGGGTAGTCGATGGTATGGCGAGGTTATGGGTGCAGGGCTTCTCGACATTCGTTGAGGATGGACGTGGTGTTAGGTGATACCTCCCGGGGTGGAGCCGAAGCAATAAGAGACGGGTGATCGCCCTAAAGTGGCCTTAGAAGGGGTGGCAAACACCACATCGGCTGGAGGTGCATCGGAAAGGATCCTCGTGATGTTGTTGGTTTTTAAAATTGTTGGCTTTCGATATTTATCAATTTCGTGGGTGTGCGGCTCCTCGACCTTGGTTGTGGATGGATGTGGTGTTAGGTGATGCCTTCCGTGGCGGAGCCGAAGCACCAAGAGACGGATGATCGTCCTGAAGTGGCCTTGGAAGGGATGCAAACACCAGATCACCTGAAGGCACATCGGAAAGGATCCTTGCGATGTTGTTGGTTTTTAAAACTGCTCGCTTTCGATATTTATCAATTTCGTGGGGTAGTCGATGGTGTGGCGAGGTTGTGGGTGCAGGGCTTCTCGACATTCGTTGTGGATGGACGTGGTGTTAGGTGATGCCTCTCGGGGTGGAGCCGAAGCAATAAGAGACGGGTGATCGCCCTAAAGTGGCCTTGGAAGGGGTGGCAAACACCAGATCGGCTGAAGGCGCAACGGAAAAGATCCTCATGATATTGTTGGATTTTAAAAATGTTGGCTTTCGATATTGATCAATATTATGTGGTACTCGATGGTATGGCGAGGATGTGGGTGCGCGGCTCCTCGAACATGGGTCTGGATGGACGTGGTGTTAAGTGATACCTTCCGGGGCGGAGCCGCAGCCCCTAGAGACGGGTGGTCATCCTGAAGTGGCCTTGGAAGTGGTGGTAAACACCGGATCGACTGAAGGCGCATCTGAAAGGATCCTTGCGATGTTGTTGGTTTTTAAAAATGTTGGCTTTTGATAGTTATCAATTTCGTGGGGTACACGATGGTGTGGCGAGGCTATGGGTGCACGGCTCGTCGACCTTGGTTGTGGATGGACGAGGTGTTAGGTGATGCCTTCCGTGGTGGAGCCGAAGCACCAAGAGACAGATGATCGTCCTGAAGTGGCCTTGGAAGGGATGCAAACACCAGATCGCCTGAAGGCACATCGGAAAGGATCCTTGCGATGTTGTTGGTTTTTAAAACTGCTGGCTTTCGATATTTATCAATTTCGTGGGGTAGTCGATGGTGTGGCGAGGTTGTGGGTGCAAGGCTTTTCGACATTCGTTGTGGATGGACGTGGTGTTAGGTGATGCCTCCCGGGGTGGAGCCGAAGCAATAAGAGACGGGTGATCGCCCTAAAGTGGCCTTGGAAGGGGTGGCAAACACCACATCGACTGGAGGCGCATCGGAAAGGATCCTCGTGATGTTGTTGGTTTTTAAAATTGTTGGCTTTCGATATTTATCAATATTGTGTGGTACTTGATGGTATGGCGAGGATGTGGGTGCGCGGCTCCTCGAACATGGGTCTGGATGGACGTGGTGTTAAGTGATGCCTTCCGGGGTGGAGTCGTAGCCCCTAGAGACAGGTGGTCGTCCTAAAGTGGCCTTGGAAGTGGTGGCAAACACCGGATCGACTGAAGGCGCATCTGAAAGGATCCTTGCGATGTTGTTGGTTTTTAAAAATGTAGGCTTTTGGTAGTTATCAATTTCACGGGGTACTCGAGGTTGTGGCGAGGCTGTGGGTGCACGGCTCCTCGACCTCGGGTGTGGACCGACGTGGTGTTAGATGATTCCTTCCGGGGTGGAGCAAAAGCACCAAGAGACGGGTGATCGTCCTGCAGTGGCTTTAGAAGTGGTGGCAAACACCGGATCGACTGAAGGCGCATCTGAAAGGATCCTTGCGATGTTGTTGGTTTTTAAAAATGTTGGCTTTTGATATTTATCAATTTCGTGGGGTACTCGATGGTGTGGCGAGGCTGTGGGTGCACGGCTCCTCGACCTTGGCTGTGGATGGACAAGGTGTTAGGTGATGCCTTCTGGGGCGGAGCCGAAGCACCAAGAGACGGGTGATCGTCCTGAAGTGGCTTTGGAAGGGGTGGCAAACACTAGATCGGCTGAAGGCGCATCGCCAAGGATCCCCTTGATGTTGTTGGTTTTTAAAAATGTTGGCTTTCTATATTTATCAATATTGTGGGGTACTCGATTATGTGGCGAGGCTGTGGGTGCGCGGCTCCTCGACCTTGGTTGCTGATGGACGTGGGGTTAGGTGATTCCTTCCGTGGCGGAGACGAAGGACCAAGAGATGGGTGATCATCCTGAGGTGGCCTCAGAAGGGGTGGCAAATACCAGATCGGCTGAAGGCGCATCGGAAAAGATCCTCGTGATTTTGTTTGTTTTTAAAAATGTTGGCTTTCGATATTTATCAATTTTGTGGGGCAGTCGATGGTGTGGTGAGGATGTGGGTGTGCGGATTCTCGACCTTGGCTGTGGATGGATGTGGTGTTAGGTGATGCCTTCCACGGCGGAGGCAAAGCACCAAAAGACGGGTGATCGTCCTGAAGTGGCCTTGGAAGGGGTGGCAAACACCAGATCGGCTGAAGGCCCATCGAAAAGGATATTCTTGATGTTGTTGGTTTTTAAAAATGTTAGCTTTCGATATTTATCAATTTCATGGGGTGCTGGATGGTGTGGCGAGGTTGTGGGTGCGCAGCTTCTCAACTTTCGTTGTGGATGGACGTGGTGTTAGGTGATGCTTTTCGGGGCGGAATCGAAGCACCAAGAGACGGGTGATCGTCCTGAAGTGGCCTTGGATGGGGTGGCAAACACCATATCGGTCGAAGGTTCAACGGAAAGGATCATCGTGATGTTGTTGGTTTGTAAAAATGTTGGCTTTCGATATTTATCAATTTTATGGGGTACTCAATGGTGTGGTGAGGCTATGGGTGTACAGCTCCTCGACCTTTTCTGTGGATGGACGTGGTGTTAGGTGATGCCTTCTGAGGCGGAGTTGAAGCACCAAGAGAAGGGTGATCGTGCTGAAGTGGCCTTGGAAGTGGTGGCAAACAACGGATCGACTGAAGGCGTATCGAAAAGGATCCTTGCGATGTCGTTGGTTTTTAAAAATGTAGGCTTTTGATAGTTATCAATTTCATGGGGTACTCGATGGTGTGGCGAGGATGTGGGTGGGCGGCTCTTCGACCTTTGTTGTCGATGGACGTGGTGTTAGGTGATGCCTTCTGGGGCTGAGACGAAGCACCAAGAGAGGGGTGATCGTCTTGAAGTGACCTTGGAAGGGGTGGCAAACACCAGATCGACTGAAGGTGCATCGGAAAAGATCTTCGTGATGTTGTTGGTTTTTAAAAATGTTGGCTTTCGATATTTATCATTATTGTGTGGTACTCGATGGTGTGGTTAGGCTGTGGGTGCGCGGCTCCTCGACCTTGGGTGTGGATGGACGTGGTGTTAGGTGATGCCTCCCGGGGTGGAGCCGAAGCACCAAGAGAAGGGTGATCGTCCTAAAGTGGCCTTGGAAGGGGTGGCAAACACCAGGTCGGCTGATGGCGCATCGGAAAGGATCTTCATGATTTTGTTTATTTTTAAAAATGTTGGCTTTTGATATTTATCAATTTTGTGGGGTACTCGATTGTGTGGTGAGGTTGTGGGTGTGCGGATCCTCGACCTTGGCTGTGGATTGACGTGGTGTTAGGTGATGCCTTCCGGGGCGGAGCCGAAGTACCAAGATACGGATGATCGTCCTGAAGTGGCCTTGGAAGGGGTGGCAAACACCAGATCAGCTGAAGACGCATCGGAAAGGATCCTTGCGATGTTGTTGGTTTTTAAAAATGTTGGATTTCAATATTTATCAATTTCGTGGGGTACTCGATGGTGTGGCGAGGCTGTGGGCGCATGGTTTCTCGACTTTCGTTGTGGATGGACGTGGTGTTAGGTGATACCTTCCGGGGCGGAACCGAAGCACCAAGAGTCGGGTGATCGTCTTGAAGTGGCCTTTGAAGGGGTAGTAAAGACCAGATCACCTAAAGGTGCATCGGAAAGGATCCTTGCGATGTTGTTGGTTTTTAGAAATGTTGGCTTTCCATGTTTATCAATTTCGTGGGGTACTCGATGGTGTGACGAGGTTGTGGATGCGCGGTTACTCGACCTCGGTTGTGGAAGGACGTGGTGTTAGTAGATGCCTTCTAGGGCGGATCCGAAGCACCAAGAGACGGGTGATCGTTCTGAAGTGGCCTTGGATGGGGTGGCAAACACCATATGAGCTGAAGTCTCATCGGAAAGGATCCTCGTGATGTTGTTGGTTTTTAAAAATGTTGGCTTTCGATATTTATCAATTTCGTAGGGTACTCGATGGTGTGGTGAGGCTGTGGGTGTGCGGCACCTCGACCTTTTCCGTGGATGGACTTGGTGTTAGGTGATGCCTTCCGGGGCGGAACCGAAGCACCGAGTGACGAGTCATTGTCCTGAAGTGGCCTTGGAAGGGGTGACAAACACCAGATCGCCTGAAGGCGCATCGGAAACGATCCTTGCGATGTTGTTGGTTTTTAAAAATGTTGGCTTTTGATATTTATCAATTTCGTGGGGTACTCGATGGTGTGGCGAGGTTGTGGGTGCACGGCTCCTCGACCTTGGCTGTGGATGGACGAGGTGTTAGGTGATGCCTTCTGGGGCGGAGCCGAAGCACCAAGAGACGGGTGATCGTCCTGAAGTGGCTTTGGAAGGGGTGGCAAACACTAGATCGGCTGAAGGCGCATCGCCAAGGATCCCCTTGATGTTGTTGGTTTTTAAAAATGTTGGCTTTCTATATTTATCAATATTGTGGGGTACTCGATTGTGTGGGGAGGCTGTGGGTGCGCTACTCCTCGACCTTGGTTGCTGATGGACGTGGGGTTAGGTGATTCCTTCCGGGGCGGAGACGAAGGACCAAGAGACGGGTGATCGTCCTAAGGTGGCCTCAGAAGGGGTGGCAAATACCAGATCGGCTGAAGGCGCATCGAAAAAGATCCTCGTGATTTTGTTTGTTTTTAAAAATGTTGGCTTTCGATATTTATCAATTTTGTGGGGCACTCGATGGTGTGGTGAGGATGTGGGTGTGCGGATTCTTGACTTTGGCTATGGATGGATGTGGTGCTAGGTGATGCCTTCCAGGGCGGAGCCAAAGCACCAAAAGACGGGTGATCGTCCTGAAGTCGCCTTGGAAGGGGTGGCAAACACCAGATCGGCTGAAGGCGCATCGGAAAGGATATTCTTGATGTTGTTGGTTTTTAAAAATGTTAGCTTTCGATATTTATCAATTTCGTGGGGTGCTGGATGGTGTGGCGAGGCTGTGGGTGCGCAGCTTCTCAACTTTCGTTGTGGATGGACGTGGTGTTAGGTGATGCTTTTCGGGGCGGAACCGAAGCACCAAGAGACGAGTGATCGTCCTGAAGTGGCCTTGGATGGGGTGGCAAACACCATATCGGATGAAGGTGCATCGGAAAGGATCATCGTGATGTTGTTGGTTTGTAAAAATGTTGGCTTTCGATATTTATCAATTTTTTGGGGTACTCGATGGTGTGGTGAGGCTATGGGTGTACGGCTCCTCGACCTTTTCTGTGGATGGACGTGGTATTAGGTGATGCTTTCTGAGGCGGAGTTGAAGCACCAAGAGAAGGGTGATCGTGCTGAAGTGGCCTTGGAAGTAGTGGCAAACACCGGATCGACTGAAGGCGCATCGAAAAGGATCCTTGCGATGTTGTTGGTTTTTAAAAATGTAGGCTTTTGATAGTTATCAATTTCATGGGGTACTCGATGGTGTGGCGAGGATGTGGGTGGGCGGCTCTTCGACCTTTGTTGTCGATGGAGGTGGTGTTAGGTGATGCATTCTGGGGCGGAGACGAAGCACCAAGAGAGGGGTGATCGTCTTGAAGTGGTCTTGGAAGGGGTGGCAAACACCAGATCGACTGAAGACGCATCGGAAAATATCTTCGTGATGTTGTTGGTTTTTAAAATGTTGGCTTTTGATATTTATCATTGTTGTGGGGTACTCGATGGTGTGGTTAGGCTGTGGGTGCGCGGCTCCTCGACCTTGGGTGTGGATGGTCGTGGTGTTAGGTGATGCCTCCCGGGGTGGAGCCGAAGCACCAAGAGACGGGTGATCGTCCTAAAGTGGCCTTGGAAGGGGTGGCAAACACCAGGTCGGCTGATGTCGCATGGGAAAGGATCTTCGTGATTTTGTTTATTTTTAAAAATGGTGGCTTTCGATATTTATCAATTTTGTGTGGTACTCGATGGTGTGGTGAGGTTGTGGGTGTGCGGATCCTCGACCTTGGCTGTGGATTGACGTGGTGTTAGGTAATGCCTTCCGGGGCGGAGCCGAAGCACCAAGATACGAATGATCGTCCTGAAGTGGCCTTGGAAGGGGTGGCAAACACCATATCGGCTGAAGACGCATCGGAAAGGATCCTTGCGATGTTGTTGGTTTTTAAAAATGTTGGCTTTCAATATTTATCAATTTCACGGGGTACTCGATGGTGTGGCGAGGCTGTGGGCGGATGGTTTCTCGACTTTCGTTGTGGATGGACGTGGTGTTAGGTGATACCTTCCGGGGCGGAACCGAAGCACCAAGATTCGGGTGATCGTCCTGAAGTGGCCTTTGAAGGGGTAGTAAAGACCAGATCACCTAATGGCGCATCGGAAAGGATCCTTGAGATGTTGTTGGTTTTTATAAATGTTGTCTTTCCATGTTTATCAATTTCGTGGGGTACTCGATGGTGTGGGGAGGTTGTGGATGCGCGGCTCCTCGACCTCGGTTGTGGAAGGACGTGGTGTTAGTAGATGCCTTCCAGGACGGAACCGAAGCACCAAGAGACGGGTGATCGTCCTGAAGTGGCCTTGGATGGGGTGACAAACACCATATGAGCTGACGTCTCTTCGGAAAGGATCCTCGTGATGTTGTTGGTTTTTAAAAATGTTGGCTTTCGATATTTATCAATTTCGTAGGGTACTCGATGGTGTGGTGAGGCTGTGGGTGTACGGCTCCTCGACCTTTTCTGTGGATGGACGTGGTGTTAGGTGATGCCTTCCGGGGCGGAACCGAAGCACCGAGTGACGGGTCATCGTCCTGAAGTGGCCTTGGAAGGGGTGGCAAACACCAGATCGCCTCAAGACGCATCGGAAAGGATCCTTGCGAAGTTGTTGGTTTTTAAAAATGTTGGCTTTTGATTTTTATCAATTTCGTGGGGAACTCGATGGTGTGGCGAGGCTGTGGGTGAGTGTTCAGCCTCTGGCTCGACTAGTTTTATAACTAGAAAGACCATGGCTTTGTGCTAATTATATCTCGTTTTCACCCAAATTAGATTAAATTGTCCTCAAGCATCATTTTGAGTCTTTAAAGTAGTTTTAGGGTAATTTAGCTGATTTAGAGTCAAATAAAGCATTTACTGCTATTTCTTGTTTTCAGGTTAATAAAGAGAAGCAGTTCTGGAGTTATTCGCCCCGCGAGAGGCTATTCACCTCGCGAGCCTGAAGCCTTACTGTGCCAGAAATGTCATCCTCTCTGTCTCGCCCCGCGAATCTCTGTCTCGCCCCACGAGAAATCCAACCCTGAAGGGCAGAGACCATAGCCGTGATGAAGGTCACGGCTGTGGCAGATTGGAATTTGAAGTCTCGCCTCGCGAATAATCAGCTCGCCTCGCGAGAAAGCCAAACACTGAAGAGCTATTCATAATATTCGCCTCGCGAATCATGTCTCGCCTCACGAGCGAGCGCAACCCAGAATCTATATTTATATCTGTTTTAGCGAAGAACTGAGGATCTACGCATCATCTTCTTTTCTTTTAGAATAGGACGGCTGCAAATTTAGGTTTAGAGTTTTGTGTTCCCTTTGTAATGGAGAGCTAGTCTCCTTTGATCAATCTGCTAGAATCGGGTTTCGCCGCCACTTGAGGTTTTGTAATTCCTGATTTAATGCTATTCTCTTTCAATATTTGTTCTGTATGTTCTGTTTGCTTAATTCAGGATTATATAGAATATGTAATGATTTGTTTCGATGATTGTGTGTTCCTAAACTTAATCGCGTTTGCTTAATTCGCGTGTGTTCAATTCGTGTTTGCTTAATTCACGAAGGGCTAAATCCGTTTGCTTAATTCGGAATTAGGAACATATGTCTCGTAGCGTCGGTTTCGCTTGTTAATTGATGTTACAATCGAAAAGAGATTAGAATCCGCTTAGGACTTGGAATTATATGAATCGATGATAGTGGGAAACCGAAAGCAGTAGGTTGATCGTTTAGCTTATTTGATAATTATCTAGTTTGCATAGTTTTCTGTTTTGTTTTCTTTATTTAGTTTCAAATCCAAACACCCCCCCCCCCCCCCTCCCCCCCAAAAAACTGACTTTTTCTGTTAACAACAATCCGAGAGTCCTTGTGAAACGATACTCGAGTTGTCGCTCCCTATCTACATATTTTTACAAGTCGCTCGCTTTTTGACGCGTGCGCGACAGCGTGTCAAAATTGGCGCCGTTGCCGGGGACTCTTGTTGTTATTAACAGAATTTAAAAAAAAAAATCTGATGAATTAGTTATGGTTGTTTTGTCTGGTTACAAATCCTAGTACCTTCCCATGGATAATTATATGGAAAACCATATGCCTTATGTTGATTATGAGCAACCACCATGCATATATTATCCTGACTTTTCTGGTTTAATACACTGGTTGCCAAGGTTTAGTGGTCTTGCAGGTGAGAATCTGCAGGAGCATCTGAAGGAATTCCAGGTTGTTTGTTCTACAATGCTGAGACCTGAAGGAATAACAGAAGACCACATCAAGATGAGAGCCTTCCATTTCTCACTTCAAGGTGCCACGAAGGATTGGCTGTACTATCTCGCGCCAAATTCCGTTTCAACCTGGACTGATTTGAAGAAAGTCTTCCTAGAGAGATACTTTCCTGCCTTCAGAGCTGCATCAATCAGGCGAGAGATATTTGGTATTAGGCAAGTCTATGAATCACCTCAACAACAACCGATGGCACCACCACAGAATCCTCCCCAAGTGACCACTTCTGCACCTTATGGACCTTCATTAGAAGACTTGGTCAAGCAAATGGCTGCACAAAATCTCCAGTTTCAGTAGCAAACAAATGCTAGTATTCATACTTTGCAAACACAGGTTGGACAGTTTCAGCAGCGAACGGATGCTAGCATTCATACCTTACAGACACAGATTGGACAGCTTGCCACTTTGATGAATGCCATGCTGCAAGCTCAAGGATCAGAACCTTTGACTAAGGAAATTGAGAGGAAGAGATGTATGGAGGACATCTGCTTCACCATGCTTGGGGATGATGAAGAACCTTTGGAACTAGATGATTCAATTAATTCATATGCATGTGTTGAAAGTGATGGGATGGATGACCTGTGTGTTGAATTTCCAGACATTCAAGCTTTTTCTAATTCTGTTTATTGTACTAACTGTGCTGATTGTACTAACGCTAACCTTTGTGTGGTGTGTGCTGAGATTTCCGCATGTATAGCAGGTGATAAATTTGATAATGCAGTGAATGAAGAACGTGCAGAAGTTGAAGCAGCACCAGAGACCCTCTACACCTGTTTGCCACCTCCCACTGTGGAAAAACCGGAAATGGAGTTCAAGCCTCTGCCAGAGAGACTGGATTTTGCACCATGGCCAGTCCAAGTGGTTGAACCCCAATTTTATTGGGAGGACTTTGTTGACAAAGTGGTCATCTTTGACCTAAAGGGAAGTGAGAAGTTCGCCACACTTGGCGAGGTCACCATAATTGTCAAGTGCCCACTTCCATATCAAGGCTGCAAGTTATGGAAGCAGGGAATGAGCTTCCGTCCTTTGTCTATCACTTGGGCCTTATGCTACAAGCAATGGGATCCAGGCGGAAGCCTCTGAATGAGTTTTTCTTAACCCTTTCTCTTTAGTCTATTTTTATTTTCTTGTTAGTTTTTTTTGCTTTGTTTTTGTTTTGTTTTCTTTCAGCTCTTGAATAATTTGAGAAGATCAAGAGCTTGTGTGTTGAGTCTTGTGTCGGCAAGTTTGCTGGAATTTGATTGAATTTTGCATAGATTGATTGCATGATATGTGTTGACTGATTTCCCCCTAGGTTTTGAAAATTGAAAATTGATCCCCATGTGAGAAATTGAAAATTGAACTTTGAGATATTCTGTTATGATTGCATGATTTATGATAAGTATGGGGTAAAGGGGTGCACACACTAGGGATAGAATCTCGGTCAAATAGTTGCAAAATGTCCAGGTGAGGATTTGAGCCTCCAACATGTTTTAAATTGTGAGAATCACCTTTAAGTTGCACTTTCCCGAATTTGCTTGAATCTCTCCATGGTTTGCATGTCTATGTGTTTGCATCAAATGACTTAGGCAATTTTCTTTGAATTAGCTAGTTGGCCTAAATTGAACCAGTCCCTAATGCATGTTCCCTAGTCAGCCCCTTTGAGCCTAATTAGCCTATTGTTTCTTGATGACCCTATGTCATAAGCCAAAAATCGGAAAAACCATGTTAACCCAATCTTAGGATCAGGAGAGCATGGATCCTTAGGAAGACAAGGTTTGTAAGAAACTAAGTTTGGGGTGGCTACAAGGATATGATGTGTTGTTTGGGATTGAGAAAAAGAAAAATATAAAGGTTGGAGCCTGACCGCGCTGTCGCCACGCACCAAAAAGAACGAGCGATTATTAAAATAATGTAGTATAGAGCGACAACTCGGATATCGTCTCTCAAGGACTCTTTAGTTGTTGTTATTATTAACAGAAAATCAAAAGTTAGTTTTTGGGGGGTTTTGGATTGAGTGCAATTAAAATAAAGAAAACAAAATAAAAACAGAGTAAGAAAACAAGCAGTTAAAATATTATCAAATAAACTAAAGAACGATTAACCTACTGTTCTTGGTTTCCCCACTATCATCGGTTCATGCATATTCTACTAAGCAGATACTAATCCCCTCCCGGTTGTAGCAACAATTAACAAACGAAAACCGCTACTACAGATGTATGTTCCTATTCCCGAAATAACAAACGGGGTTAAGCTCTCATGAACAAACGAACATGAATGAACACATGCGAAATAACAAACGCGATTATATATAGGAACATAACATCACCGAAATGAAACAATACCACACTATATATTCCTGAAATAACAAAATGAAAAACATACAAACATTGCATTGAAAAGAGAAAAGCAAATGAAAGAGGAATCACAGAACCTCAAGTGTGGTAATGGAAACCAATTACAGTAGATTAATCTAGGAGACTAGTTCTCCATTACAAAAGAAAACAATAAACTACGAGGAAAACAAAAGAATACAAACTCAAAAACTAGCCAAAACTGGCTAATTCTGACCCCTCCTTCAGTTCTGCCTAAGACTGTTTTATATACACGTTTCTGGAATCCAAGTCCTCGCGAGGCGAAGCACTGCTCGCGAGGCGAATTATGCGAAAGGTCTGCAACTCTTGGTCTTCTCGCGAGGCGAGCATATCTTCGCGAGGCGAACTCTTCAAATTCCCAATACTACAACGACCGTGACCTTCCACACGGGCAAGCCGTGATCGTCTCTGACTTTTCATGGTTGGATGACTCGCGAGGCGAGCTCTTCTTCGCGGGGCGAACCAGAGACCTTGCATTTTCTTGGAACAGTCAGCTTCGGGGTCGCGGGGCGAGTACATCTTTCGCGGGGCGAAAGACTCCAGATTTATTCCTTTTTATTTACCTGAAAATAAGAAAATAAAAGTAAATACTTTATTCACTCTAAATCAACTAAATTAACTTAAAAACACTTTACAGACTCAAAATACTACTTAGAGACAATCAAGTCTAATTTGGGTAAAAATGATATAAAATAAGCACAAAGCCAAGGTCTTTACTAGTTATAAAACCAGTCAAACAGAGGCTCATCAGAGCCAAAGGGTGAAAAAAAAAGAAAGAAAAAAAAGGGGGAAATAAAAAGAACAAAAAAAAATGCAAAAAGGGTATTAAAAGAAAAAGGCTGTAGTCACCCAAGCATAAAAGAAAATCAATGGAAAAAGGAATTTGAGTGGAAATTCAAGTGTCAAAATGCTCATGCTCTCTTAGTTCCTAGGGACTTAAGCCTAGTACCTTTGAATATCCTACCCTTATCCAGGCCCCATTACAACCTTAAAAGACCTTTTGATGTTGCATGCATGTTTTCGTGGGAACCTTGATTGAGATGAAAATCAAATTCATGGGAAGTGCTCTTAAAAGTGAAATTGAGTGAAATGTTGATAGCCTAGACAAACTGAGCGAATGAGTGAAACACTAAATGCCCTTGTGAGCAAGGTGATTGTTTGAATTTGGTGATCTCCCTTTTGTGTGTAACGTGGATTACTAGCTTAGATTACTGATTGCATTCTCAATCAGTAAATTCTCAATTGATGGAATTCTCAATTGTTTAAAGTAAATGATTGTAGGGATTACATTATTCAAAGGGGGGGGGGGGGGGGGGAACATTGAAGGAAAATTGTTTTGATAAATTGCATGAAATTTGTACGAATTTGGTTGATTCCTTTAAGCTTGCCAAGTCTGAGTCTTTTTGAGTTTTAGTTTGCTTGGGGACAAGCAAAGTTTAAGTTTGGGGTATTTTGATCAGCCTCTGGCTCGGCTAGTTTTATAACTAGAAAGACCATGGCTTTGTGCTAATTATATCTCGTTTTCACCCAAATTAGATTAAATTGTCCTCAAGCATCATTTTGAGTCTCTAAAGTAGTTTTAGGGTAATTTAGCTGATTTAGAGTCAAATAAAGCATTTACTGCTATTTCTTGTTTTCAGGTTAATAAAGAGAAGCAGTTCTGGAGTTATTCGCCCCGCGAGAGGCTATTCGCCTCGCGAGCCTGAAGCCTTACTGTGCCAGAAATGTCATCCTCTATGTCTCGCCCCGCGAATCTCTGTCTCGCCCCGCGAGAAATCCAACCCTGAAGGACAGAGACCATCACGGCCTAGCCGTGATGAAGTTCACGGCTGTGACAGATTGGAATTTGAAGTCCCGCCTCGCGAATAATCAGCTCGCCTCGCGAGAAAGCCAAACACTGAAGAGCTGTTCATAATATTCGCCTCGTGAATCATGTCTCGCCTCGCGAGCGAGCGCAACCCAGAATCTGTATTTATATATGTTTTAGGTCAGAACTGAGGATCTTCTCATCATCTTCTTTTCTTTTAGAGTAGGACAACTGCGAATTTAGGTTTAGAGTTTTGTGTTCCCTTTGTAATGGAGAGCTAGTCTCCTTTAATCAATCTGCTGTAATCGGGTTTCGCTGCCACTTGAGGTTTTGTAATTCCTGATTTAATGCTATTCTCTTTCAATATTTGTTTTGTATGTTCTGTTTGCTTAATTCAGGGTTATATAGAATATGTATTGATTTGTTTCGATGATTGTGTGTTCCTAAACTTAATCGCGTTTGCTTAATTCGCGTGTGTTCAATTCGTGTTTGCTTAATTCACGAAGGGCTTAATCTGTTTGCTTAATTCGGAATTAGGAACATATGTCTCGTAGCGTCGGTTTCGCTTGTTAATTGATGTTACAATCGAAAAGAGATTAGAATCCGCTTAGGGCTTGGAATTATATGAATCGATGATAGTGGGAAACCGAAAGCAGTAGGTTGATCATTTAGCTTATTTGATAATTATCTAGTTTGGATAGTTTTTTGTTTTGTTTTCTTTATTTAGTTTCAAATCCAAACCCCCCCCCCCCCCCCCCCCCGCGCCCCCCCAAACTGACTTTTAATGTTAACAAAAATCCGAGAGTCCTTGTGAGACGATACTCGAGTTGTCGCTCCCTATTTACATATTTTTACAAATCACTCGCTTTTTGACACATGCGCGACAGCGTGTCAATGAGCGGCTCATCGACCATGGGTGTGGATGGACGTGGTGTTAGGTGATGCCTTCCGTGGTGGAGCCGAAGCACTAAGAGGCGGGTGATCGTCCTGAAGTGGCCTTGGAAGGGGTGGCAAACACCAGAACAACTGAAGGCCCATCGGAAAGGATCTAGTGATGTTGTTGGTTTTTAAAAATGTTGGCTTTCGATATTTATTAATTCTGTGGCGAGGCAGTGGGTGCGCGGCTTCTCGACTTTCGTTGTGGTTGGACGTGGTGTTAGGTGATGCCTTCTGGGGCGGAACCGAAGCACCGAGAGACTGGTCATCATCCTGAAGTAGCTTTTGAGGGGGTGGCAAACAACAGATCGCCTGAATGCGCATCGGAAAGGAACCTTGTGATGTTGTTGGTTTTAAAAAATGTTGGCTTTCGATATTTATTAATTTTGTGGGGTACTCGATGGTGTGGTGAGGCTGTGGGTGTGCGGATCCTCGACCTTGGATGTGGATGGACGTGGTGTTAGGTGATGCCTTCTAGGGCGGAGCCGAAGCACCGAGACACGGGTGATCGTCCTGAAGTGGCCTTGTAAGGGGTGGCAAACACCAGATCGGCTGAAGGCGCATCGGAAAGGATCCTTCTGATGTTGTTGGTTTTTAAAAATGTTGAATTTTGATATTTAACAATTTTGTGGGGTACTCGATGGTGTGGTAAGGCTGTGGGTGTGCGGATCCTCAACCTTGGCTGTGGATGGACGTGGTGTTAGGTGATGCCTCAAGGGGCAAAGTCGAAACACCAAGAGACGGGTGATCGTCCTAAAGTGGCCTTGGAAGGGTTGGCAAACAGCAGATCGGTTGAAGGTGCATCGTAAAGTATCCCCTTGATGTTGTTGGTTTTTTAAAATATAGGCTTTCGATATTTATCAATTTCGTGGGGTACTCGATGGTGTGGCGAGGCTGTGGGTGTGCGGCTTCTCGACTTTCATTGTGGATGGACGTGGTGTTAGGTGATGCCTTCCGGGGAGGAACCGAAGCACCAAGAGACGGGTCATCGTCCTGAAGTGGCCTTGGAAGGGGTGGCAAACACCAGATCGCCAAAAAGGCGCATCGGAAAGGATCCTCGTGATGTTGTTGGTTTTTAAAAATGTTGGCTTTCGATATTTATCAATTTTGTGGGGTACTCGATGGTGTGGTGAGGCAGTGGGAATGCGGATCCTCGACCTTGGTTGTGGATGGACGTGGTGTTAGGTGATACCTTCCGGGGCGGATCCGAAGCCTAAAGACATGGGTGATATTCCTGAAGTGGCCTTGGAAGGGGTGGCAAACCCCAGCTCGGCATAAGGCGTATCGGAAAGGATCCTTGCGATGTTGTTTGTTTTAAAAAATGTTGGCTTTTGATAGTTATCAATTTAGTTGGGTACTAGATGGTGTGGCGAGGTTGTGGGTACGCGGCTCCTCGACCTTGGCTGTGGATGGACGTGGTGTTAGGTGATGCCTTCCGGTGCCGAGATGAAGCACCAAGAGATGGGTGATCGTCTTGAAGTGGCCTTGGAAGGGGTCGCAAACACCAGATCGGCTGAAGGTGCAATGGAAAATATCCTCGTGTTGTTGTTGGTTTTTAAAAATATTGGCTTTCGATATTTATCAATATTGAGGGGTAGTAGATGTTGTGGCGAGGATGTGGGTGTGCGGCTCCTCGACCTTGGGTGTGGATGGACGTGGTGTTAGGTGATGCCTTCCGGGGTGGAACCGAAGCACAAAGAGATGGGTGATCGTCCTAAAGTGACCTTCGAAGGGGTGGCAAACACCAGATCGGCTGAAGATGCATCAGAAAGGATCCTCGTGATGTGGTTGGTTTTTAAAAATTTTGGCTTTCGATATTTATCAATTTTGTGGGGTACTCGATGGTGAGGTGAGGTTGTGGGTGTGTGGATCCTCGACCTTGACTGTGGATGGACGTGGTGTTAGGGGATGCCTCCCGGACGGAGCCAAAGTACCAAGAGACGGGTGACCGTCCTGAAGTGGCCTTGGTAGGGGTGGGAAACACCAAATTTGCTGAAGGCACAACGGAAAGGATCCTCTTGACGTTGTTGGTTTTTAAAATTATTGGCTTTCGATATTTATCAATTTCGTTGGGTAATCGATGGTGTGGCGAGGCTGTGGGTGCGCGGCTTCTCGACTTTCGTTGTGAATGGACGTGGTGTTAGGTGATTCCTTCCGGGGGGGGAACCGAAGCACCAAGAGATGGGTCATTGTCCTGAAGTGGCCTTGGAAGGTGTGCCAAACACCAGATCGCCCTATAGGCGTATCGGAAAGGATCCTTACGATGTTGTTGGTTTTTAAAAATGTTGGCTTTCGATATGTATCAATTTCTTGGGGTACTCGATGGTGTGGCGAGGTTGTACGTGCGCTGCTCCTCGACCTTGGTTGGGGAAGGACGTGATGTCAGTAGATTCCTTCCGGGGCGGAGCCTTAGCATCAAGACACGGGTGATCATCCTGAAGTGGCCTTGGATTGGGTGGCAAACACCAGATCGGCTGAAGGCGTATCGGAAAGGATCCTCATGATGTTGGTGGTTTTTAAAAATGTTGGCTTTCGATATTAATCAATTTCGTGGGGTACTCGATAGTGAGGTGAGGCTGTGGGGGCTCGGCTCCACGACCTTTTCTGTGGATGGAGGAGGTGTAAGGTGATGCCTTCCGGGGCTGAGCCGAAACACCAAGAGATGGTTGATCGTCCTGAAGTGGCCTTGGAAGAGGTGGCAAACACCAGATCGCCTGAAGGCGCATCGAAAAGGATCCTTGCAATATTGTTTGTGGATGCCTTCCGGGGCGGAGCCGAAGCACCAAGACACGGGTGATCATCCTAAAGTGGCCTTGGAAGGGCTGGCAAATACCAGATTTGTTGAAGGCGCATCGGAAAAGATCCTCGTGATGTTGTTGGTTTTTAAAAATGTCGGCTTTCGATATTTATCAATTTTGTGGGGTACTCGATGATGTGGTGAGGTTGTGGGTGTGCGGATCCTCGACCTTGGCTGTGGATGGACGTGGTGTTAGGTGATGCCTTCTGGGGCGGAGCAGAAGCACCAAGAGACGGGTGATCGTCCTGAAGTGGCCTTGGAAGGGGTGGCGAACACCGGATCGACTGTTGGCACATCGGAAAGGATCCTCTTGATGTTGTTGATTTTTAAAAATATCTGCTTTCGATATTTATCAATTTCGTTGGGTACTCGATGGTGTGGTGAGGCTGTGGGTGCGCGGCTTCTCGACTTTCGTTGTGTATGGACGTGGTTTTAGGTGATACCTTCCTGGGCGGAACGAAGCACCAAGAGACGGGTGATCGTCCTGAAGTGACCTTGGAAGGGGTGGCAAACACCAAATCACCTGAAGGCGCATCGGAAAGGAACCATGCGATGTTGTTGGTTTTAAAAATGTTGGCTTTCAATATTTTTCAATTTCATGGGGTACTCGATGGTGTGGCAAGGTTGTGGGCGTGCGGCTCCTCAACCTTGGTTGTGGAAGGACGTGGTGTTAGTAGATGCCTTCCGGGGCGGAGCCGAGAGACGGGTAGTCGTCCTGAAGTGGCCTTCGATGGGGTGGCAAACACCAGATCGGCTGAAGGCGCATCAGAAATGATCCTCATGATGTTGTTGGATTTTAAAAATGTTGGCTTTCGATATTTATAAATTTCGTGGGGTACTCGATGGTGTATCGAGGCTGTGGGTGCGCAGCTCCTCGAATTTGGTTGTGGATGGATGTGGTGTTGGGTGATAACTTTCGCGGCGGAGCCGAAGCACCAAGAGACGGGTCATCGTCCTGAAGTGGCCTTGGAAGTAGTGGCAAACACCGGATAGACTGAAGGAGCATCGGAACAGATCCTTGCGATGTTGTTGGTTTTTAAAAATGTTGGCTTTTGATATTTTTCAATTTTGTCGGGTACTCGATGGTGTGGTGAGGTTGTGGGTGTGCGGATCCTCGACCTTGGCTGTGGATGGACGTGGTGTTAGGTGATGCCTTAGGGGGTGGAGCAGAAGCACCAAGAGACGGGTGATCGTCCTGAAGTGGCCTTGGAACGGGTGGCAAACACCAGATCGGCTGTTAACACAATGGAAAGGATCCTCTTGATGTTGTAGGTTTTTAAAAATATTGGCTTTCGATATTTATCAATTTCATGGGGTACTCGATGGTGTGGCAAGCCTGTGGGTGCGCGGCTTCTCGACTTTCGTTGTGGATGGACGTGGTGTTTGGTGATTCCTTCCTGGGCGGAACCGAAACACCAAGAGACGAGTGATCGTCCTGAAGTTTCCTTGGAAGGGGGGGCAAACACCAAATTGCCTGAAGGCGCATCGGAAAGAATCCATGCGATGTTGTTGGTTTTTGAAAATGTTGGCCTTCAATATTTATCAATTTCGTGGGGTACTCGTTGGTGTGGCGAGGTAGTGGGTACGCGGCTCCTCGAACTTGGTTGTGGAAGGATGTGGTGTTAGTAGATGCCTTCCGGGGCGGAGCCGAAGCACCAAGAGACGGGTGACCGTCCTGAAGTGGCCTTGGATGGGGTGGCAAACACCAGATCGGCTGAAGGCGCATCGGAAATGATCCTCATGATGTTGTTGGTTTTTAAAAATGTTGGCTTTCGATATTTATCAATTTCGTGGAGTACTCGATGGAGTGGTGAGGCTGTGGGTGCTCGGCTCCTCGGCCTTTTCTGTGGATGGACGTGGTGTTAGGTGATGCCTTCCGGAGCGGAGCCGAAGCACCAAGAGACGGGTGATCGTCCTGAGATGGCCTGGGAACGGCTGGCAATTACCAGATTTGATGACGGCGCATCGGAAAAGATCCTCGTGATGTTGTTGATTTTTAAGAATGTTGGCTTTCGATATTTATCAATTTCGTGGGGAACTCGATGGTGTGTCAAGGCTGTGGGTGGGCGGCTTCTCGACTTTCGTTGTGGAAGGACGTGGTGTTAGTAGATGCCTTCCGGGGCGGAGCCGAAGCATCAAGAGACGGGTAATCGTCCTGAAGCGGCCTTGGAAGGGGTAACAAACACCAGATCGGCTGTTGGCACATCGGAAAGGATCCTCTTGATGTTGTTGGTTTTTAAAAATGTTGTCTTTCAATATTTATCAATTTCGTGGGGTACTCGATGGTGTGGCGAAGCTATGGGTGCGCGGCTCCTCAACCTTGGTTGTGGATGGACGTGGTGTTAGGTGATGCCTTCCCCGGCAGAGCCGAAGCACCAAGAGATGGGTGATCGTCCTGAAGTGGCCTCGGAAGTGGTGGCAAACACCGGATCCACTGAAGGCGCATCGAAACAGATCCTTGCGATGTTGTTGGTTTTTAAAAATGTTGGCTTTTGATATTTATCAATTTTATGGGGTACTCGATGGTGTGGTGAGGTTGTGGATGTGCGGATCCTCGACCATGGCTGTGGATGGACGTGGTGTTACGTGATACCTTACGGGGCGGATTAGAAGCACCAAGAGACGGGTGCTCGTCCTGAAGTGGCCTTGGAAGGGGTGGCAAACTCCAGATCGGCTATTGGCACAATGGAAAGGATCCTCTTGATGTTGTTGGTATTTAAAAATATCGGCTTTCGATATTTATCAATTTCGTGGGGTAGTCGATGGTGTGACGAGGATGTGGGTGCGCGGCTTCTCGACTTTCGTTGTGGATGGACGAGGTGTTAGGTGATACCTTCCTGCGCGGAACCGAAGCACCAAGAGACGGGTGATCGTCCTGAAGTGGCCTTGGGAGGGGTGGCAAACACCAAATCGCCTGAAGGCGCATCGGAAAGGATCCATGCGATGTTGTTGGTTTTTAAAAGTGTTGGCTTTCAATATTTATCAATTTCGCGGGGTACTCGGTGGTGTGGCGAGGTTGTGGGTGCGTGTCTTCTCGATTTTCGTTGAGGATGGACGTGGTGTTAGGAGATGCCTTCCGGGGCGGAGCCGAAGCACCAAGAGATGGGTGATCCTCCTGAAGTGGCCTTGGAAGTGGTGGGAATCACCGGATCGACTGAAGGAGCATCGGAAAGGATCCTTGCGATGTTGTTGGTGTTTAAAAATGTTGGCTTTTGATAGTTATCAATTTCGTGGGGTACTCGATGGTGTGGCGAGGCTATGGGTGCGTGACTCCTCGACCTTGGGGTGGATGGACGTGGTGTTAGGTGATGCCTTCTGGGAGAGAGACGAAGCACCAAGAGACGGGTGATCGTCCTGAAGTACCCTTGGAAAGGGAGGCTAATACCTGATCGGATGAAGGGCCATCGGAAAAGATCCTTGTGATGTTGTTGGTTTTTAAAAATGTTGGCTTTCGATATTTATCAATTTTGTGGGGTACTCGATGGTGTGGTGAGGCTGTGGGTGTGCGGATCCTCGACCTCGGCTGTGGATGGACATGATGTTAGGTGATGCCTTCCGGGGCGGAGTCGAAGCACCAGAGACGGGTGATCGTCCTGAAGTGGGCTTGGATGGGGATGGCAAACACCAGATCGGCTGAAGGCGTATCGAAAATGATCCACTTGATGTTGTTGGTTTTTAAAAATATTGGCTTTCGATATTTATCAATTTCGTGGGGTACTCGATGGTGTGGCGAGGTTGTGGGTGTGTGGCTTCTCGACTTTCGTTGTGGATGGACGTGATGTTAGGTTATGCCTTCCGGGGAGTTACCGAAGCACCAAGAGATGGGTGATCGTCATGAAGTGGCATTGGAAGGGGTGGCAAATACCAGATCACCATAAGGCGCAAAGGAAAGGATCCTTGCAAAGTTGTTGGTTTTTAAAAATGTTGGTTTCGATATTTATCAATATTGTGTGGCGAGGCTGTGGGTGCACGACTCCTCGACCATGGGTGTGGATGGACGTGGTGTTAGGTGATCCCTTCCGGGGTGGAGCCAAAGCACGAAGAGACGGGTGATCGTCCTAAAGTGGCCTTGGAAGGAGTGGGAAACACCAGATCGACTAAAGGCACATCAGAAAGGATCCTCGTGATGTTGTTGGTTTTTAAAAATGTTGGCTTTCGATATTAGTCAATTTTGTGGGGTACTCGATGGTGTGGTGAGGCTGTGGTGTGCGGATCCTCAACCTTAGCTGTGGATGGACGTGGAGTTACGGGATACCTTCCGGGGCGGAGCTGAAGCACCAAGAGACGGGTGATCGTCATGAAGTGGCCTTGGAAGGGGTGGCAAACACTAGATCTGCTGAAGGCCCATCGGAAAGGATCCTCGTGATGTTGTTTGTTTTTAAAAATGGTGGCTTTCGATATTTAACAATTTCCATGGGTACTCGATTGTGTGGTGAGGCTGAGGGTGCAGGGCTCCTCGACCTTTTCCCTTGATGGCCATGGTGTTAGGTGATGCCTTCCGGGGCGGAGCAGAAGCACCAAGAGACGTGTGATTGTCCTGAAGTGGCATTGGAAGGGGTGACAAACACCAGATTGGTTGAAGGCGCATATGAAAAGATCCTCGTGATGTTTTTTTTTTAAATGTTGGCTTTCGATATTTATCAATATTGTGGGGTACTCGATGGTGTGGCGAGGCTATGGGTGCGCGACTCCTCGACCTTGGGGTGGATGGACGTGGGATAGGTGATGCCTTCCGGGGCGGAGACGAAGCACCAAGAGACGGGTGATCGTCCTGAAGTGGCCTTGGAAAGGGTGGCTAATACCTGATCGGATGAAGGGGCATCAGAAAAGATCCTCGTGATGTTGTTGGTTTTTAAAAATGTAGGTTTCGATATTTATCAGTATTGTGGGGTACTCGATGGTGTGGCGAGGCTGTGGGTGCGCGACTCCTCGACCATGGGTGTGGATGGACGTGGTGTTAGGTGATCCCTTCCGGGGTGGAGCCGAAGTACTAAGAGACGGGTGATCGTCCTAAAGTGGCCTTGGAAGGAGTGGCAAACACCAGATTCGACTAAAGGCGCATCGGAAAGGATCCTCCTGATGTTGTTGGTTTTTAAAAGTGTTGGCTTTCGATATTAGTCAATTTTGTGGGGTACTCGATGGTGTACTGGGGCTGTGGTATGCGGATCCTCAACCTTGGCTGTGGATGGACGTGGTGTTAGGTGATACCTTCCGGGGCGGAGCCGAAGTACCAACAGACGGTTGATCGTCCTGAAGTGGCCTTGGAAGGGGTGGCAAACACCAGATCGATTGAAGGCGCATCGGAAAGTATCCTCTTGATGTTGTTGGATTTTAAAAATGTTGGCTTTCGATATTTATCAATTTCGTGGGGTACTCAATGGTGTGGCGAGGCTGTGGGTGCACGGCTTCTCGAATTTCGTTGTGTAAGGACGTGGTGTTAGTAGATGCCTTCTGGAGTGGAGCGGAAGCACCAAGAGACGGGTGACCATCCTGAAGTGGTCTTGGATGGGGTGGCAAACACCATATCGGCTGAAGGCGCATCGGAAAGGATCCTCGTGATGTTGTTAGTTTTTAAAAATGGTGGCTTTCGATATTTATCAATTTCACGGGGTACTCGATGGTGTGGTGAGGCTGTGGGTGCGGGGCTCCTCGACCTTTTCTGTGGATGGACGTGGTGTTAGGTGATGCCTTCCAGGGCGGAGCCGAAGCACCAAGAGATGGGTGATTGTCCTGAAGTGGCATTGGAAGTGGTGACAAACACCAGATCGGTTGAAGGCGCATCGGAAAAGATCCTCGTGATGTTGTTTGTTTTTAAAAATTTTGGCTTTCGATATTTATCAATATTGTGTGGTACTCGATGGTGTGGCGAGGCTGTGGGTGCGCGGCTCCTCGACCATGGGTGTGGATGGACGTGGTGTTAAGTGATGCCTTACTGGGTGGAGCTGAAGCATTAAGAGACGGGTGGTCATCCTGAAGTGCTTTTGGAAGGGGTGGCAAACACCAGATCCGTTGAAGGCGCATCGAAAAGGATCCTTGTGATGTTGTTGGTTTTTAAAAATGTTGGCTTTTGATATTTATCGATTTTGTGGGGTACTCGATGGTGTGGTGAGGCTATGGGTGTGCGGATCCTCGACCTTGGCTGTGGATGGACATGATGTTAGGTGATGCCTTCCGGGGCGGAGCCGAAGCACCAGAGACGGGTGATCGTCTTGAAGTGGGCTTGGATGGGGATGGCAAACACCAGATCGGCTGAAGGCGCATCGAAAAGGATCCACTTGATGTTGTTGGCTTTTAAAAATATTGGTTTCGATATTTATCAATTTCGTGGGGTACTTGATGGTGTGGCGAGGCTGTGGGTGCGCGGCTTCTCGACTTTCGTTGTGGATGGACGTGGTGTTAGGTTATGCCTTCCGGGGAGTTACCGAAGCACCAAGAGACGGGTGATCGTCATGAAGTGGCCTTGGAAGGGGTGACAAATACCAGATCACCATAAGGAGCAAAGGAAAGGATCCTTGCGAAGTTGTTGTTTTTAAAAATGTTGGCTTTTGATATTTATCAATTTCGTGGGGTACTCGATGGTGTGGAGAGGTTGTGGGTGCGCGACTCCTCGACCTTGGTTGTGGAAGGACGTGGTGTTAGTATAAGCCTTCCAGGGCGGAGCCGAAGCACCAAGACACGGGTTATCGTCCTGAAGTGGCCTTGGATGGGGTGGCAAACACCAGATCGGCTGAAGGCGCATCGGAAAGGATCCTCGTGATGTTGTTGGTTTTTAAAAATGTTGGCTTTCGATATTTATCAATTTCGTGGGCAACTCGATGGTCTGGTGAGGCTGTTGGTGCGCCGCTCCACGACCTTTTCTGTGGATGGACGTCGTGTTAGGTGATGCCTTCCGAGGCGGAACCGAAGCACCAAGAGATGGGTCATCGTCCTGAAGTGGCCTTGGAAGGGTTGGCAAACATCAGATCGCCTGAAGGCGTATCGGAAAGTATCCTCCTGATGTTGTTGGTTTTAAAAATGTTGGCTTTCGATATTTATCAAGTTCGTGGGGGTACTCGATGGTGTGGCGAGGTTGTGGGTGCGTGGCTAGTCGACCTTGTTTGTGGAAGGACGAGGTGTTAGTAGATGCCTTCCGGGGCGGAGCCGAAGCACCAAGAGACGGGTGATCGTCCTGAAGTGGCCTTTGATGGGGTGGCAAACACCAGATCGGCTAAAGCCGCATCGGAAAGTATCCTCTTGATGTTGTTGGTTTTTAAAAATGTTGGATTTCGATATTTATCAATTTCGTGGGGTACTCGATGGAGTGGTGAGGCTGTGGGTGCGCGGCTCCTCGGCCTTTTCTCTGGATGGACGTGCTGATATGTGATGCATTCCGGGGCCGAGCCGAAGCACCAAGAGACGGGTGATCGTCCTGAAGTGGCCTTGGAAGTGGTGGGAAACACCGGATCGACTGAAGGCGCATTGGAAAGGATCCATGCGATGTTGTTGGTTTTTAAAAATGTTGTCTTTTGATAGTTATCAATTTTCGTGGGGTACTCGTTGGTCTGGCGAGGCTGTGGGTGCGCGGCTCCTCGACCTTGGCTGTGGATGGAGGTTGTTTTAGATGACGCCTTCCGGGGCAGAGACGAAGTACCAAGAGACGGGTTATCGCCCTGAAGTGGCCTTGGAAAGGGGGGCAAATACCAGATCGACTGAAGGCGCAACAAAAAAGATCCTCGTGATGTTGTTGGTTTTTAAAAATGTTGGTTTCGATATTTATCACTCTTGTAGGGTACTCGATGGTGTGGGGAGACTGTGGGGGTGCGGCTCCTCGACCTTGGGTGTGGATGGACGTCGTGTTAGGTGATGCCTTCGGGGGTGGAGCCGAAGCACGAAGATACGGGTGATCGTCCTAAAGTGGCCTTGGAAGGAGTGGCAAACACCAGATCGGCTGAAGGGGCATCGGAAAGGATCCTCGTGGTGTTGTTGGTTTTTAAAAATGTTGACTTTCGATATTAATCAATTTTGTGGGGTACTCGATGGTGTGGTGAGGCTGTGGGTGTGCGGATCCTCGACCTTAGCTGTGGATGGATGTTAAGTTAGGTGATGCCTTCCGTGGCGGAGCTGAAGCAGCTAGAGACTGGTGATTTATCGTGATAGATTCCGGCAAGTGCACCGGATTCGTTGCCAAGTAATAAAAAGATATCGATCCCACATGGACCGTGATCTCGAATCACAACTAATTACTAAATCGATTAAACTGGACTATAAGGAAGGGGATTTGAAAAGATTTTGATTTTCGAAATAATAATCAAGTAACAATCAAATTTAATATCGCAATTAAACAAAACAGGAAAGCAATTCAAATTGGGGGTTTTCAAATTCAAAAGGGATTCCTAGGAATTGGGTTACCAACAAGATTGTTTATGTTACTAAATTGACTACCCCTTGTTAATTATCTAAATTGCTTTGAAGGCTAATTTATCCTAAATTAGTTAATGCTGCTTCTCGGGTTACAAAAACCGTGCCCAATTAAACCAATCCTTACTCTCGTGGTAGTTGAATTTAGATTGAACCCTTTACGCTTTGTGACAATTCGTTAATCCTCGAAGGACCGCTTCTAACTCTCGTGATTTAAGTCCTAAGTCTGATTCTATAGATCCGATGCCTAAGTTCACCGCTAGGTTCCTCCTTAGAATATCTATGACATGTAAATAAGTGCGGACCAGATTTACAAGTAATTAAAACAATAGATATCAGATCTAAAGCGAATTTGAAATTAACAAAGGTAAAACATCAATTAAACAACATAAATAAGATCTTGGGCATAGCCCCAATCCCTAGAAATTAAGCTACTACTCAAACATTGTCATGGTGATGACAAGCTTGATTAACAACAACATAAAATAAATCCTAAGAGAAGAGAGGAAGAAGAAGAGAGATCCTAAAAATTTGCCTAAGTTTAGCATCCCCCAAAAGTCCTCTAAAAGTCTCTGCCTGATGCCATATTTATAGATTAGGGAAGTTTGAATCCCAATCAAACACAAATTCAGACCAAAATCAGTTGCTTCAGATCCAAGTAAAGCACGTCACGGCCATGATGGATTCTGCCTTGGGCAGGGCTTCTCTGATTGGTCTGTCACGGCCGTGATGCTCATCACGGCTAGGCCGTGATCAGTTCTGCCTGTGAGGGTCTGGTTCAGCTGACATGTCACGGCCGTGATGGGCATCACGGCTAGGCCGTGATCAGTTCTGTTTGGCTCATTTTCTTCACTTTTCAAGCCCCACCTTCATCCAAGCTCCTTCATGGCTAATCCTGAGCATTTAATCCTTAATTCCTACAGTACAACACCACAAAACCGCCTTACCCGTTCCAAGGTAAAATTAACCAAAAATCAAATTAAAAATGCCTAAACTATATGAAAATGCATGCAAAAAGAAAAACAAATATGAGGTGAAATCACACTCATCAAATCACCCCAAGCTTAAGACTTTGCTTGTCCTCAAGCAATCACCAAGGCCAGAAGATAGAAATAATCAGAGCATGGATAGTGAACCAAGAACCAGAGTAACTAATCCAAGTGACATGCATATTCAATAAGTACCGAAGAGATAATCAATTTCAAGTCCAATTAGAAGCTTAGGTTTCCTAAATTCATATTTTCACTGATTCGGGCACTCTTCTCACCTCACTCAAGTGTTTTTTGGGTATACGACAATTCGCTCAATTTCCTCAAGGAAGGTACTCTACCGTAAGCTTGACTATTAACCAAATCTCTACTTTATTAATGAAAACACATAAGAATCAAGAGGTCTTTTACTTTGGTTGTATTGAGGCCATGGGATTAATCGTTAGGTGGGGAAATCAAGAAAAGGAAATTTCAAGAAGGCTAAATAAAATATCAAACATTGCAAAGCATGACACCTCCTAAAATACATTTTTGGGCTTTAGATCACTTTTCCACCTTTCTTTCTTTCTTTTAATTTTATTTCTCACTTTCTTTTTGTCGTCCCCTTCTCCCTTTTTTTGTTTTTTTTATTTAATTTATTTGGAGAAGGGGAGATTTTCAATTCAAGAGAAATTTTTTTTTTCATCCCACAATTTTTCAAACTACCTTTTTACCCTTTGTACAATACTTTAAAAGGTCTCATTCCAAGCATCATTCATCAAAACAAATCAAGGTACCAAGAAAAGTATTTTATTCTTTTAGGCTCAAATTTGGGCAACTAAGGGGTAGCATTTAATCAATCAAAGCTCAGAAGGCCAGGAAAATACCTAGTGCCTCAATCATTCCCAAAATGTTTTCAAAAAAAATTTTAAGTTTCAAAACGGTTTCAAGTCAAGTTCTAGAGAGTACAATCCAAGAGGAATAAAACACTCTATCACAAAGAATGGGGTAGATTTAGTGAGTACCCCTTTTAGGCTCAAAAATCTCACATTTAGTAGTTCAAAAATCAATGAGAAACACAAGTCTAAGGAACCACATGCTAATTATCAACTATCAAAAGATCATCTCAAGAATTTTTATTTTTAGCCTTATCACTAGAATACAAAAATTGGGTTCAAAAATTCACTATCTCAATTCATTTGGCACCAAGTTTTCACAATTGGATGCATACTCTAAGCAAGGGGGTAATCTAATCATGTGATCATACGAAACTATGCCTATAAGAATGCAACAAGAAAATTGAAAAAAAATTCAAAAATACCCCTACCCCAAGCTTAAAAACTTACATTGTCCCCAATATAAATAATCAAGTCGAAGAGAGGAGAAAAATGCAACAACTCCCCGAGGTGGTAGAGGGTGCTAGCTCACATGCCAATCATAGAGATGCTGAAAAAAATGTGTCACGACCGTGACCACCATCACGGCCTGGCCATGATCAATTCTGGTCCATAGGAGCTGGCCTGTCACGACCGTGATGTTCATCACGGCTAGGCCGTGACCAATTCTAGTCTTCAGGGTCCTTCTCATCACGCCCGTGATGGATATCATGGCTGGGCCGTGATCCTTTCTGATCTTATTTCATTAGCTAATCACGACCGTGACTACTATCACGGCCTGGGCGTGATGACTTCTGACTTTATTTGTCCTTGCCCTTTTTGCTCTTCCTTCCTTCATAACCTAAAAACACTTGGCAAATCTATTAATTTATGATCTTTTTTTCTCTAAATCTTCTCAATTATTCAAAAACAAAAATTCAAAAACAAACTAAGGGAAAGAAAGCTTGGGTTGCCTCCCAAGAAGCGCTTATTTACGGTCCTAAGCCTGACCATACTCCCTTCAATCAACTGGGATCGACTGGGTTTGGAAGTGCAAGAACACTTCTCTTCCATGGAAGTCCTTCAAAGAGCCGATTTTGTTCATATGGCCAGTTGCGCTTTTGCTTTGCTCTTTTCACTCTGAGTTTCATGGCCTTATTCCCTCCCGGCGGAAGTTTTGTTTCCACATTTGGTGCATCATTTGGTGCATCATTTGTCTTGAAAAGCTTCGGAGTCGCTTCCATGTTAAGCTCTTCCTTCACATCAGGAGACTTTATATCGATCCTGCACACATGACTCTCAAAAGGAGGGTTGTTATATGAGTTAGTCAAATCAAAATCTACCCTACCTTCCTCTACATTCAAAGAAAGTTTGCCATTCTTTACATCTATTATCGCTCTAGCAGTGGCCAAGAATGGCCTTCCTAGAATGATGGGGAATTTAGAATTGCCGTTCATAACCAACACCATGAAATCGGTGGGAATGAATGAAAATTTTCCCTACCTTTACGGGGACATTCTCTAGTATGCCTAGAGGAGTTTTAGTTGAGCCATCCGTAAATTGTAAAGAGAATTTGGATGGACTCAATTCCTTGGTTCCTAACCTCTCGAATATAGAAAGCGGCATCAAGCTCGCACTAGCCCCTAAGTCACATAAGGCTTGGTCTATTTTCACTTCTCCAATTGAGCAAGCAATAGAGAAACTACCTGGATCTTTTAGTTTAGGAGGCATATTAGTTTTCATCATGACATTGTGCTCCTCAATTAAGCTCTTAGTTTCTATTTCTACTTGCTTTCTCTTGACCAACCTTTGTGGGAAAGGTATTGGGGGTTGGTAAGGTGGTGGAGGGACATACTTTGGCTCTATCTCATCATCTTTGCTCGTGTCCTCCTCACATTCCACATCCTTTTCAGCTACCCCAAGTTTATCATCCCTCAAGTATATGGCATTACAATGTTCATTGGGATTAACTTCGGGTTGTCCCGGAAACGTACCCTTAGGTCTAGAATATGTGATGGCTTGTTGGGCAATTTGAGTTTCTAACACCTTATTATGGATGGCAAAGTTATCTACCTTAGATGCTAACTCTTTTATTGCCTCGTTGGCTACCCTACCTTGTTGCCTAAACTCTTCATTTTGTTTTGTTTGAGTTTCAAGAAAACTTTCCAAAAGAACCTCAAGTTTAGACTTTTGTACCTGAGGATACCCCGATGCGGGTTTCCTATTACCTTGGCCTTCTTGGAATTCATGGTTCAGTGTGTTGATGTAGTTCCCGTAGGAGAGGTAAGGGCTGTTCTTCCTTCCTAGGTTGTAAGGATTTGGGGGAGCATAGTTTGGCAACTTTGGGTTCGTGTCGTAGAAGTTGTGACAAGAGTTCACTTGTTCCCCCGTGGCCCGGATCCATGAGCAATACCATGTGGGCACTCCATTATGTCATGTCCCTGCATTCCACAAATCTCACAAACAATGTTAGTAGCACCTATTGAACTCATATTAGCTCTTTCAAGCTGATCAAAACGTTTATTCAGGGAGTCAATTTTAGACATAATAAGATCGGTTCTATTCATCTCAAACTTACCCCCAAAAATCTTTTTCGGGTTATTGCCTCTTTCCGAGCCCCGTTGGTGGTAGTTGGTGGCTACGTTTTCAATGATGTTGAATGCTTCAGTCAGAGGCCTATTCATAAATGCTCCACCAGCTGCGGAGTCAAGTGACACCTTCAAAGAGTAGTCCAATCCGTTGTAGAAGGTGTGCACTAACAACCACCTCTCGAGTCCATGATGTGGGAAAGACTCCAGCAATCCCTAGTAGCGATCCCAAGCTTCGGATAAGCATTCTCCGTCCTTTTGAAAGAAGCCGGTGATCTGGGTTGGTAGGTAAGCCGTCTTGGATAGAGGAAAGAATTTCTCCAAGAATGCCTGCTCCAGTTGGTCCCAAGTCGACAAGGTATTAGCGGGCACTTTCTTCAACCAAGCCTTGGCCTTTCCAGTCAGAGAGGAGGGGAATCACCTCAAACGTATAGCATCGACCGGGGCACCATGAATCCTAATTGCATCGGTGAACTCCAAGAATGTCTCCACGTGATCAGTCGGGTCCTCCGAGGGCAATCCTCCGAATTGATGTTGCCTAATCATGCTAATTAGCATAGGCGGTATAGTGTAGTTCTCGGTCTCGATCTCTGGCCTAGCAATCCCAGTTCGTAAACCCCTAGCATTTGGGGCTGCGTAGTCCTTCAGTGGCTTCGTATCCGGTAGATTCGCCATGAGTGGAATGGGAATCAACCTCTCTCTCTCTTTGTAGTCTCCTACGTCTATGAAAGGTTCTCTCGATTTCGGGGTCAACCTCAATAAGACTTCCAAGACTTAGGGATCTTTGCATAAAAGAGAAAAACAAGCGAGATAGATACTCTAGAAGGAAAAGAGATGAAATATGTTTTTTTTAATAAAAATTAAATAAAAATAAAAAGTCCAGAAAATTCAATTAAAAAATCAAATTGAGATTCGAGAAAGCACAGCCCCCGGCAACGGCGCCAAAAACTTGATTGTGATAGATTCCGGCAAGTGCACCGGATTCGTTGCCAAGTAATAAAAAGATATTGATCCCACAGGGACCGTGATCTCGAATCACAACTAATTACTAAATCGATTAAACTGGACTATAAGGAAGGGGATTTGAAAAGATTTTGATTTTCGAAATAATAATCAAGTAACAATCAAATTTAATATCGCAATTAAACAAAACAGGAAAGCAATTCAAATTGGGGGTTTTCAAATTCAAAAGGGATTCCTAGGAATTGGGTTACCAACAAGATTGTTTATGTTACTAAATTGACTACCCCTTGTTAATTATCTAAATTGCTTTGAAGGCGAATTTATCCTAAATTAGTTAATGCTCCCTCTCGGGTTACAAAAACCGTGCCCAATTAAACCAATCCCTAATCTCGTGGTTGTTGAATTTAGATTGAACCCTTTACGCTCTATGACAATTCGTTAATCCTCGAAGGACCGCTTCTAACTCTCGTGATTTAAGTCCTAAGTCTGATTCTATAGATCCGATACCTAAGTTCACCGCTAGGTTCCTCCATAGAATATCTATGACATGCAAATAAGTGCGCACCGGATTTACAAGTGATTAAAACAATAGAAATCAGATCTAAAGCGAATTTGAAATTAACAAAGGTAAAACATCAATTAAACAACATAAATCAAATCTTGGGCATAGCCCCAATCCCTAGAAATTAAGCTACTACTCAAACATTGTCATGGTGATGACAAGCTTGATTAACAACAACATAAAATAAATCCTAAGAGAAGAGAGGAAAAAGAAGAGAGATCCTAAAAATTTGCCTAAGTGTAGCAGCCCCCAAAAATCCTCTAAAAGTCTCTGCCTGATGCCATATTTATAGATTAGGGAAGTTTGAACCCAATCAAACACAAAGTCAGACCAAAATCAGTTGCTTCAGATCCAAGTAATGCGCGTCACGGCCATGATGGATTCTGCCTTGGGCTCTGCTTCTCTGATTGGTCTGTCACGGCCGTGATGCTCATCACGGCTAGGTCGTGATCAGTTCTGCCTGTGCGGGTCTAGTTCAGCTGAAATGTCACGGCCATGATGGGCATCACGGCTAGGCCGTGATCAGTTCTGTTTGGCTCATTTTCTTCACTTTTCAAGCCCCACCTTCATCCAAGCTCCATCATGGCTAATCCTGAGCATTTAATCCTTAATTCCTGCAAAACAACACCACAAAACCGCCTTACCCGTTCCATGGTAAAATTAACCAAAAATCAAATTAAAAATGCCTAAACTATATGAAAATGCATCCAAAATTAAAAACAAATATGAGGTGAAATCACACTCATCGGTGATCGTCCTGAAGTGGCCTTGGAAGGGGTGGCAAACACCAGATCGGATGAAGGCGCATCGGAAAGGATCCTCTTGATGTTGTTGTTTTGTAAAAATATTGGCTTTCGATATTGATCAAAATCGTGGGGTACTCGATGGTGTGGTGAGGCTGTGGGTGCGCGGCTCCTCGACCATATATGTTAATGGACGTGGTGTTAGGTGATGCCTTCCGGGGCGGAGCAGAAGCACCAAGAGACGGGTGATCGTCCTGAAGTGGCCTTGGAAGTGGTGGCAAACTTCGGATCGACTCAAGCCACATCGGAAAGGTTCCTTGCGATGTTGTTGGTTTTTAAAAATGTTGGCTTTCGATATTTATCAATTTCGTGGTGTACTAGATGGCGTGGCGAGGCTATGGGTACGCGGCTCCTCGACCTTTTCTGTGGTTGGACGTGGGGTTAGATGATTGCTTCCGGGGCGGAGCCGAAGCACCAAGAGCGGGTGATCGTCCTGAAGTGGCCTTGGAAGTGGTGGCAAACACCGGATCGACTGAAGGTGCATCGGAAAGGATCCTCGTGATGTTGTTGGTTTTAAAAAATGTTGTCTTTCGATATTTATCAAGTTCATGGGGTACTCGATGGTGTGGTGAAGCTGTGTGTGCGCGACTCCTCGACATTTTCTGTGAATGGACGTGGTGTTAGGTGATGCATTCTGGGGGGGAGCTGAAGCACCAAGAGACGGGTGATCGTGGATGTGCGGCTTCTCGAATTTCGTTATGGATGGACGTGGTGTTAGGTGATGCCTTCCGGTGCGGAACCGAAGTACCTAGAGACGGGTGATCGTCCTAAAGTGGGCTTGGTATGGGTGGCAAACACCTGATCGACTGAAGGCGCATCAGAAAGGATCCTCCTGATGTTGTTGGTTTTAAAAAATGTTGGCTTTTGATATTTATCAATTTCGTGGGGTACTCGATGGTGTGGTGAGGCTGTGGGTGTACAGCTCCACGACCATTTCTGTGGTTGGACATGGTGTGGCGTGGCTGTGGGTGTCCGGCTTCTCGACTTTCGTTGTGGATGATCGTGGTGTTAGGTGATGCCTTCCGGGGTGAAACCGAAGCACCTAGAAACGGGTGATCATCATGAAGTGGCCTTGGAAGGGATGGCAAACACCAGATCGACTGAAGGCGCATCGGAAAGGACCTTGTGATGTTGTTGGTTTTTAAAAATATTTGCTTTCGATATTTATCAATTTTGTGGGGTACTCGATGGTGTGGTGAGGTTGTGGGTGTGTGGATCCTCGACCTTGGCTGTGGATGGACGTGGTGTTAGGTGATGCCTTCTGGGGTGAAACCGAGGCACCTAGAAACGGGTGATCGTCCTGAAGTGGCCTTGGAAGGGGTGGCAAACACCAGATCAACTGAAGGCGCATCGGAAAGGATCCTTGTGATTTTGTTGGTTTTTAAAAGTGTTGGCTTTCGATATTTATGAATTTCGTGTGGTACTCGATGGTGTAGTGAGGCTGTGGGTGCGCGACTCCTCGACCTTGGTTGTGGATGGACGTGGTTTTAGATAATGCCTTGGGGGGGGGGGGTTGGGGGGGGGGGGGGGGTGGGGTGTGGGGGGGGGGGGGGGTTGTTTTTGTTTGTGGGGGGGTGTGGATGGGCGTGGTTTTGATGATGCCTTCCGGGGCGGAGACGAAGCACCAAGAGACGGGTGATCGTCCTGAAGTGGCCTTGCAAGGGGTGGCAAATACGAGATCGGCTGAAGGCACATCGGAAAAGATCCTCGTGATGTTGTTGGTTTTTAAAATGTTGGTTTCGATATTTATCACTATTGTGGGTTACTCGATGGTGCGGGGAGTCTGTGGGGGTGCGGCTCCTCGACCTTGGGTGTGGATGGACGTGGTCTTATGTGATGCCTTCCGGGGTGGAGCCGAAGCACGAAGAGACGGGTGATCGTCCTAAAGTTGCCTTGGAAGGAGTGACAAACACCATATCGGATGAAGGCGCATCGGAAAGGATCATCGTGATGTTGTTGGTTTTTAAAAATGTCTGCTTTCGATATTAATCAATTTTGTGGGGTACTCGATGGTGTGGTGAGGCTGTGGGTGTGCGGATCCTCGACCTTAGCTGTGGATGGACGTGAAGTTAGGTGATGCCTTCCGCGGCGGAGCTGAAGCAGCAAGAGACTGGTGATCGTCCTGAAGTGGCCTTGGAAGGGGTGGCAAACACCAGATCGGATGAAGGCGCATCGGAAAGGATCCTCTTGATGTTGTTGTTTTGTAAAAATATTGGCTTTCGATATTTATCAATTTCGTGGGGTACTCGATGGTGTGGTGAGGCTGTGGGTGCGCGGCTACTCGACCTTATATGTGAATGGACGTGGTGTTAGGTGATGCCTTCCGAGGCGGAGTTGAAGCACCAAGGGACGGGTGATCTTCCTGAAGTGGCCTTGGAAGTGGTGGTAAACTTCAGATCGACTGAAGGCGCATCGAAAAGTTTTCTTGCGATGTTGTTGGTTTTTAAAAATGTTGGCTTTCGATATTTATCAATTTTGTGACGTACTCGATGGTGTGGTGAGGCTGTGGGTGTACGGATCCTCGACCTTGGCTGTGGATGGACGTGGTGTTAGGTGATGCCTTCTGCAGCGTAGCCGAAGAACCAGAGACGCGTGATCGTCCTGAAGTGGGCTTGGATGGGGCTGGCAAACACCAGATCGGTTGAAGGCGCATCGAAAAGGATCCACTTGATGTTGTTGGTTTTTAAAAATAATGGCTTTCGATATTTATCAATTTCGTGGGGTACTCGATAGTGTGGCGAGGCTGTGGGTGAACGGCTTCTCGACTTTCGTTGTGGATGGACCTGGGGATACGTTATGCCTTCTGGGGTGGAACCAAAGCACCAAGAGACGGTCATCGTCCTGAAGTGGTCTTGGAAGGGGTGGCAAATACGAGATCACCATAAGGAGCATAGGATAGAATCCTTGCGATGTTGTTGGTTTTTAAAAATGTTGGCTTTCGATATTTATCAATTTCGTGGGGTACTCAATGGTGTGGAGAGGTTGTGGTTGCGCGGCTCCTCGACCTTGGCTGTGGGTGCGCGGCACCTCGACTTTTATGTGGTAGGACGTGGTGTTAGGTGATGCCTTCCGGGGCGGAGCCGAAGCACCAAGAGACGGGTGATAACCTGAAGTGACCTTGGAAGTTGTGACAAACACCGGATCGACTGAAGGTGCGTCAGAAAGGATCCTCGTGATGTTGTTGGTTTTAAAAAATATTGTCTTTCGATATTTATCAAGTTCGTGGGGTACTCGACGGTGTTGCTAGGCTGTGAGTGCGCGGTTCCTCGACCTTTTCTGTGGATGGACGTGGTGTTAGGTGATGCCTTCAGGGGCGGAGCCGAAGCACCAAGAGACGGGTGATCGTCCTGAAGTGGCCTTGGAAGTGGTGGCAAACACTGGATCGACTGAAGGCGCATCGGAAAGGATCCTTGTGATGTTGTTGGTGTTTAAAAATGCTGGCTATCGATATTTATCAATTTCGTGGGGTACTCGATGGTGTGGCGAGGTTGTGGATGTGCGGCTCCTCGACCTTGGTTGTGGATGGATGTGGTGTTGGGTGATGCCTTCCGTTGCGGAGCCGAAGAACCAAGAGACGGGTGATCGTCCAGAAGTGGCCTTGGAAGGGCTGGCAAACACCAGATCGACTGAAGGCGCATCGGAAAGGATCCTCGTGATGTTGTTGGTTTTTAAAAATGTTGGCTTTCTATATTTATCAATATCGTGGGGTACTCGATGGTGTGTTGAAGCTGTGGGTGCACGGCTCCTCGACCTTTTCTGTGCATGGACGTGGTGTTAGGTGATGCCTTCCGGGGTGGAGCCGAAGCACCATGAGACGGGTGATCGAACTGATGTGGCCTTGGAAGTGGTGGCAAACAGCAGATCAACTGATGGCGCATCAGAAAGGATCCTTGTGATGTTGTTGGTTTTTAAAAATGTTGGCTTTTGATATTTACCAATTTCGTGGGGTACTCGATGGTGTGGCGAGGCTGTGGGTGTGCGGCTTCTCGACTTTCGTTGTGGATGAACGTGGTGTTAGGTAATGCCTGCCGGGGCGAAACCGAAGCACCTAGAGACCGGTGATCATCCTGAAGTGGCCTTGGAAGGGGTGGCAACCACCAGATCGACTGAAGGCGCATCGGAAAGGATCCTCTTGATGTTGTTGGTTTTTAAAAATATTGGCTTTCGATATTTATCAATTCCGTAGGGTACTCGATGGTGTGGAGAGTTTGTGGGTGCGCGGCTTCTCGACTTTCGTTGTGGATGGACGTGGTGTTAGGTGATGCCTTCTAGGGTGGAGCTAAAGCACCAAGAGACGGGTGATCATCCTGAAGTGGACTTGGAAGTGGTGGCAAACATCGGATCGACTGAAGGCGCATCGGAAAGGATCCTTGCGATGTTGTTGGTTTTTAAAAATGTTGGCTTTCTATATTTATCAATTTCGTGGGGTACTCCATGGTGTGGCGAGGCTGTGGGTGTGCGGCTTCTCGACTTCCGTTGTGGATGAACGTGGTGTTAGGTGATGCCTTCTGGGGCGAAACCGAAGCACTTAGAGACGGGTGATCGTCCTGAAGTGGCCTTGGAAGGGGTGTCAAACACCAGATCGACTGAAGAAGCATCGGAAAGGATCCTTGCGATGTTGTTGGTTTTTAAAAATGTTGTATTTCAATATTTATGAATTTCGTGGGGTACTCGATGGTGTGGTGAGGCTGTGGGTGCGCGGCTCCTCGACCTTTTCTATGGATGGACGTGGTGTTAGGTGATGCCTTCCGGGGTGGATGCGAAGAACCAATATACGGGTGATCGTCCTGAAGTGGCCTTTGAAGGGGTGGCAAACATCAGATCGGCTGAAGGCGCATCCGAAAGGATCCTCTTGATGTTGTTGTTTTGTAAAAATATTGGCTTTCGATATTTATCAATTTCGTGGGGGTACTCGATGGTGTGGTGAGGCTGTGGGTGCGCGGCTCCTCGACCTTATATGTGAATGGACATGGTGTTAGGTGATGCCTTCCGGGGCGGAGCTGAAGCACCAAGAGACGGGTGATCGTCCTGAAGTGGGCATGGAAGTGGTGGCAAACTTCGGATCGACTGAAGGCGCATCGAAAAGTTTCCTTGCGATGTTGTTGGTTTTAAAAAATGTTGTCTTTCGATATTTATTTATTTCGAGGGGTACTCGATGGTGTGGTGAGGCTGTGGGTGCGCGGCTCCTCGACCTTTTCTATGGTTGGACGTGCTGTTCGGTGATGCCTTCCGGGGCGGAGCTGAAGCACCAAGAGACGGGTGATCGTCCCGAAGTGGCCTTGGGAGTGGTGGCAAACTTCGGATCGACTGAAGGCACATCGAAAAGGATCCTCATGATGTTGTTGGTTTTAAAAAGAGTTGTCTTTCGATATTTATCAAGTTCATAGGGTACTCGATGGTGTCGTGAGGCTGTGTGTGCACGCCTCCTCGAGCTTTTCTGTGGTTGGACGTGGTGTTAGGTGATGCCTTCCAGGGCGGAGCCGTAGCACCATGAGACGAGTGATCGAACTGATATGGCCTTGGAAGTGGTGGCAAACACCGGATCAACTGAAGGCGCATCCGAAAGGATCCTTGTGATGTTGTTGGTTTTTAAAAATGTTACTTTCGATATTTATCAATTTCGTGGGGCACACGATGGTGCGGCGAGGCTGTGGGTGTGCGGCTTCTCGACTTTCGTTGTGGATGAACGTGGTGTTAGGTGATGCCTCCCGGGGCGAAACCGAAGCACCTAGAGACCGGTGATCGTGTCGAAGTGGCCTTGGAAGGGGTGGCAAACACCAGATCGACTGAAGGAGCATCAGAAAGGATCCTTGCGATGTTGTTGGTTTTTAAAAATGTTACCTTTCGATATTTATGAATTTCGTGGGGTACTCGATGGTGTGGTGAGGCTGTGGGTGCGCCGCTCCTCGACCTTTTCTATGGAAGGACGTGGTGTTAGGTGATGCCTTCCTGGGCGGAGCCGAAGAACCAAGAGACGGGTGATCGTCTTGAAGTGGCCTTGGAAGTGGTGGAAAATACCGGATCCACTGAAGGCGCATCGGAAAGGATCCTTGCGATGTTGTTGGTTTTTAAAAATGTTGGCTTTCGATATTTATCAATTTCGTGGGGTACTCAATTGTGTGGCGAGGCTGTGGGTGTACGGCTTCTCAACTTTCGTTGTGGATGGACGTGGTGTTAGCTTATACCTTCCGGGGCGAAACGGAAGCACCTAGAGACGGGTGATCGTCTTGAAGTGGCCTTGGAAGGGGTGGCAAACGCCAGATCGACTGAAGGTGCATCGGAAAGGATCCTCCTGATGTTGTTGGTTTTTAAAAATGTTTGCTTTCGATATTTATCAATTTCGTGGGGTACTCGATGGTGTGGTGAGGTAGTGGGTGCGAGGATCCTCGACCTTTTGTGGCGATGGACGTGGTGTTAGGTGATGCCTTCCAGGGCGGAGCCGAAGCACCAAGAGAATTGGTGACTGTCTTGATGTGGCCTTGGAAGTGGTGGCAAACACCTGATCGACTGAAGGTGAATCAGAAAAGATCCTCGTGATGTTGTTGGTTTTTAAAAATGTTGGCTTTCGATATTTATCAATTTCGTGGGGAACTCGATGGTGTGGTGATGCTTTGGGTGTGCGGCTCCTCGACCTTTTATGTGGTTGGACATTGTGTTAGGTGATGCCTTCCGCGGCGGAGTCGAAGCACCAAGAGTCGGGTGATCATCCGGAAGTGGCCTTGGAATTAGTGGCAAACACCGGATAGACTGAAGGCTAATCGGAAAGGATCATTACGATGTTGTTGGTTTTTAAAAATGTTGGCTTTCGATATTTATCAATTTTGTGGGGTTCTCGATGGTGTGGCGAGGTTGTGGGTGTGCCGCTTCTCGACTTTCGTTGTGGAAGGACATGGTGTTAGGTAATGCCTTACGGGGCGGAACCGAAGCACTTGGAGACGGGTGATCGTCCTCAAGTGGGCTTGGAAGGGGCGGCAAACACCAGATCGCCTGAAGGCGCATCGGAAAGGATCCTTGCAATGTTGTTGGTTTTTAAAAATGCTTGCTTTTGATATTTATCAATTTCGTGGGGTACTCAATGGTGTGGCAAGGTTGTGGGTACGCGGCTCCTCGACCTCGGTTGTGGATGGATGTGGTGTTAGTAGTTGCCTTCCGTGGCGGAGCCGAAGTACCAAGAGACGGGTGATCATCCAGAAGTGGCCTTGGATGGGGTGGCAAACACCAGATCGACTGAAGGTGCATCGGAAAGGATCCTCGTGATGTTGTTGGTTTTTAAAAATGTTGGCTTTCGATATTTATCAATTTCGTGGGGTACTCGATGGTGTGGCGAAGCTGTGGGTGGGCGGCTTCTCGACTTTCGTTGTGGATGGACGTGGTATTAGGTGATGCCTTCCGGGGCGAAAGTGAAGCACCTAGAGACGGGTGACCGTCCTGAAGTGGCCTTGGAAGGGGTGACAAACACCAAATCGACTGATGGTGCATCGGAAAGGAACCTCCTGATGTTGTTGGTTTTTAAAACTGTTGGCTTCCGATATTTATCAATTTCGTGGGGTACTCGATGGTGTGGTGAGGCTGTGGGTGCATGGATCCTCGACCTTTTCTGGGGATGGACTTGGTGTTAGGTGATGCCTTCCGGGGCGGAGCCGAAGCACCAAGAGACTTGGTGACCGTCCTCATGTGGCCTTGAAAGTGGTGGCAAACACCTGATCGACTGAAGGTGCATCGGAAAAGATCATCGTGATGTTGTTGGTTTTTAAAGATGTTGGCTTTCGATATTTATCAATTTCGTATGGTACTCGATGGTGTGGTGAGGCTGTGGGTGTGCGGCTCCTCGACCTTTTCTGTGGTTGGACATTGTGTTAGGTGATGCCTTCCGGGGCAGAGCCGAAGCACCAAGAGACGGGTGATCATCCTGAAGTGGCCTTGGAATTGGTGGCAAACACCGGATAGACTGAAGGCTAATCGGAAAGGATCCTTGCGATGTTATTGGTTTTTAAAAATGTTGGCTTTCGATATTTGTCAACTTTGTGGGGTTCTCGATGGTGTGACGAGGTTGTGGGTGTGCAGCTTCTCGACTTTCGATGTGGAAGGGCGTGGTGTTAGGTGATGCCTTCCACGGCGGAACAGAAGCACTTAGAGATGGGTGATCGTCCTGAAGTGGGCTTGGAAGGGGTGGCAAACACCAGATCGCCTGAAGGCGCATCGGAAAGGATCCTTGCTATGTTGTTGGTTTTTAAAAATGCTGGCTTTCGATATTGATCAATTTCGTGGGGTACTCAATGGTGTGGCGAGGTTGTGGGTGCGCAGCTCCTCGACCTTGGTTGTGGATGGATGTGGTGTTAGTTGATGCCTTCCGTGGCGGAGCCGAAGCACCAAGAGACGGGTGATCATCAAGAAGTGGCCTTGGAAGGGGTGGCAAACACCAGATCGACAGAAGGCGCATCGAAAAGGATCCTCATGATGTTGTTTTCTTTTTAAAAATGTTGGCTTTCGATATTTATCTATTTAGTGGGGTACTCGACGGTGTGGTGAGACTGTGGGTGCGCGGTTCCTCGACCTTCTCTATGGATGGACATAGTGTTAGGTAATTCTTTCCAGGGCGGAGCCGAAGCAACAAGAGACGGGAGATCGTCCTGAAGTGTCCTTGGAAGGGGTGGCAAACATCAGATCGACTGCAGGCGCATCGAAAAGGATCCTCTTGATGTTTTTGGTTTTTAAAAATGTTGGTTTTCGATATTTATCAATATCGTGGGGTACTCGATGGTGTGGTGAGGCCGTGGGTGCACGGCTCCATACCTTTTCTGGGGATGGACGTGGTGTTAGGTGATGCCTTCCGGGGTTGAGCCGAAGCACCAAGAGATTGGTGACCGTCTTGATGTGGCCTTGGAACTGGTGGAAAACACTTGATCGACTGAAGGCGCATCTGAAAGGATCCTTACGATGTTATTTGTTTTTAAAAATGATGGCTTTTGATTTTTATCAATTTCGTGCTGTACTCGATGGTGTGGTGAGGCTGTGCGTGTGCGTCTCCTCGACCTTTTCTGTGGATGGACATTGTGTCTGGTGATGCCTTCCGGGCCGGAGACGAAGCTCCAAGGGACGGGTCATCGTACGAAGTGGCCTTGGAAGGGGTGTCAAATACCAGATCGGCTTAAAGTGTATCGAAAAAATCCTCGTGATGTTGTTGGTTTTTAAAAATGTTGGCTTTCGATATTTATCAATTTCGTGGGGTACTCGATGGTGTGGTGAGGCTGTGGGTGTGCGGCTCCTCGACCTTTTCTGTGGATGGACAATGTGTTAGGTGATGCCTTCCGGGGCGAAGCCGAAGCATTAAGAGACGGCTGATCATCCTGAAGTGGTCTTGGAAGGGGTGGCAAACACCAGATCGTGATGTTATTGGTTTTTAAAAATATTGGCTTCCGAAATTTATCAATTTCGTGGGGTACTCGATGGTGAGGCGAGGCTGTGGGTGTGCGGCTTCTCGACTTTCGTTGTGGATGGACCTGGTGTTAGGTTATGCCTTCCGGGGTGGAACCGAAGCACCAAGAGACGAGTCATCGTCCTGATGTGGCCTTGGAAGGGGTGGCAAATACCAGATCACCATAAGGCGCATAGGAAAGAATCCTTGCGATGTTGTTGGTTTTTAAAAATGTTGTTTTTCTATATTTATCAATTTCGTGGGGTACTCGATGGTATGGAGAGGTTGTGGGTGCGCGGCTCCTCGACCTTGGTTGTGGAAGGACGTGGTTTTAGTATATGCCTTCCAGGGCGGAGCCGAAGCACCAAGACACGGGTAATCGTCCTGAAGTGGCCTTGGATGGGGTGGCAAACACCAAATCGACTGAAGGCGCATTAGAAAGGATCCTCGTGATGTTGTTGGTTTTAAAAATGTTGGCTTTCGACTTTTATCAAGTTCGTGGGGTACTCGATGGTGTGGCAACGTTGTGGGTGCGCGGCTAGTCTACCTTGGTTGTGGAAGGACGAGGTGTTAATATATGCCTTCTGTGGCGGAGCCGAAGCACCAAGAGACAGGTGATCGTCCTGAAGTGGCCGTCGAAGGGGTCGCAAACACCAGATTGACTGAAGGCGCATCGAAAATTATCCTCTTGATGTTGTTGGTTTTTAAAAATGTTGGTTTTCGATATTTATCAATTTCGTGGGGTACTCGATGGAGTGGTGAGGCTGTGGGTGCACTGCTCCTCGGCGTTTTCTTTGGATGGACGTGTTTTTAGGTGATGCCTTCCGGGGTGGAGCCGAAGCACCAAGACACGGGTGATCGTCCTGAAGTGGCCTTGGAAGGAGTGGCAAACACCAGATTGGCTGAAAGCGCATCGGAAAGGATCCTTGTGATGTTGTTGGTTTTTAAAAATGTTGGTTTTCGATATTTATCAATTTGGTGGGGTACTCGATGGTGTGGTGGGGCTGTGGGTGTGCGTATCCTCGACCCTGGCTGTGGATGGACGTGAAGTTAGATGATGCCTTCCACGACGGAGCCGAAACAGCAAGAGACGGGTGATCGTCCTAAAGTGGCCTTGGAAGGGGTGGCAAACACCAGATCGGTTGAAGGGGCATCGGAAAGGATCCTCTTGATGTTGTTGTTTTGTAAAAATATTGGCTTTCGATATTTATCAATTTAGTGGGGTACTCGATGGTGTGGTGAGGGTGTGGGTGCGCGCCTCCTCGACCTTATATGTGAAAGGACGTGGTGTTAGGTGATGCCTTCCGGGGCGGAGCGGAAGCACCAAGAGACCGTGATCGTCCTGAAGTGGCCTTGGAAGTGGTGGCAAACTTCGGATCGACTGAAGGCGCATGTGAAAAGTTCCTTGCGATGTTGTTGGTTTTTAAAAATGTTGGCTTTCGATATTTATCAATTTCGTGGGGTACTCGATGGTTTGGCGAGGCTGTGGGTGAGCGGCTCCTCGACCTTTTCTGTGGTTGGACTTGGTGTTAGGTGATGCCTTCTGGGGCAGAGGCGAAGCACCAAGAGACTGGTGACCGTCCTGATGTGGCATTGGAAGTGGTGGCAAACACCGGATCGACTGAAGGCGCATCGGAAAGGATCCTCGTGATGTTGTTGGTTTTAAAAAATGTGGTCTTTCGATATTTATCAAGTTCGTGGGGTACTCGATGGTGTGGTGAGGCTGTGTGTGCGCGGCTCCTCGACCTTTTCTGTGGATGGGCGTGGTGTCTGGTGTTGCCTTCTGGGACGGAGCCGAAGCACCAAGAGACGGGTGATCCTCCTAAAGTGGCCTTGGAAGTGGTGGCAAACACTGGATCGGCTGAAGGCGCATCGGAAAGGATCCTTGCGATGTTGTTGGTGTTTAAAAATGCTTGCTTTCGATATCTATCAATTTCGTGGGGTACTCAATGGTGTGGCGAGGTTGTGCATGCGCGGCTCATCGACCTTGGTTGTGGATGGATGTGGTGTTAGGTGATGCCTTCCAAGGCGGTGTCGAAGCACCAAGAGACGGGTGATCGTCCAGAAGTGGCCTTGGAAGGTGTTGCAAACACCAGATCGACTGAAGGCGCATCGGAAAGGATCCTCATGATGTTGTTGGTTTTTAAAAATGTTGGTTTTCGATATTTATCAATTCCGTGGGGGTACTCGATGGTGTGGTGAAGCTGTCGGTGCGCGGCTCCTCGAGCTTTTCTGTGGATGGACGTGGTGTTAGGTGATGCCTTCTGGGGCGGAGCCGAAGCACCATGAGATGGGTGATCGAACTGATATGGCCTTTGAAGTGGTGGCAAACACCGGATCAACTGAAGGCGCATCGGAAAGGATCTTGTGGTATTGTTGGTTTTTAAAAATGTTCGCTTTCGATATTTATCAATTTCGTGGGGTACTCGATGGTGTGGCGAGGCTGTGGGTGTTCGGCATCTCGACTTTCGTTGTGGATGAACATGGTGTTAGGTGATGCCTTCCGGGGCGAAACCGAAGCACCTAGAGACGGGTGATCGTCCCGAAGTGTCCTTGGAAGGGGTGGCAAACACCCGATCGACTGAAGGCGCATCGGAAAGGATCCTTGCGATGCTGTTGGTTTTTAAAAATGTTGGCTTTCGATATTTTTTAATTTCGTGGGGTACTCGATGGTGTGGTGAGGCTGTGGGTGCGCTGCTCCTCGACCTTTTTTGTGGATGTACGTGGTGTTAGGTGATGCCTTCCGGGGCGGAGGCGAAGAACCAATAGACGGGTGATCGTCCTGAAGTGGCCTTGGAAGTGGTGGCAAATACCGGATCTACTGAAGGCGCATCGGAAAGGATTCTTGCGATTTTGTTGGTTTTTAAAAATGCTGGCTTTCGATATTTATCAATTTCGTCGGGTACTCAATGGTGTGGCAAGGTTGTGGGTGCGCGACTCCTCGACCTTGGTTGTGGATGGATGTGGTGTTAGTTGATTCCTTCCGTGGCGGAGCCGAACCACCAAGAGGCGGGTGATCATCCAGAAGTGGCCTTGGAAGGGGTGGCAAACACCAGATCAACTGAAGGCGCATCTGAAAGGATCCTCGTGATGTTGTTGGTTTTTAAAAATGTTGGCTTTCGATATTTATCAATTTCGTGGGGTACTCGATGGTGTGGTGAGGCTGTGGGTGCGCGGTTCCTCGACCTTCTCTATGGATGGACGTTGTGTTAGGTGATTCCTTCCGGGGCGAAGCCGAAGCATAAAGAGACAGGAGATCGACCTGAAGTGGCCTTGGAAGGGGTGGCAAACACCATATCGACTGAAGGCGCATCAGAAAGGATCCTCGTGATATTGTTGGTTTTAAAAATGTTGGGTTTCGATATTTATCAAGTTCGTGGGGTACCCGATGGTGTGGGGAGGTTGTGGGTGCGCGGCTAGTCGACCTTGGTTGTGGAAGGACGTGGTGTTAGTAGATGTCTTCCGGGGCGGAGCCGAAGCACCAAGAGATGGGTGATCATCCTGAAATGGCCTTTGATGGGGTGGCAAACACCAGATCGGCTGAAGGCGCATCGGAAAGGATCCTCGTGATGTTGTTGATTTTTAAAAATGTTGGCTTTCGATATTTATCAATTTCGTGGGGTACCCGATGGTGTGGTGAGGCTGTGGGTGCGCGGCTCCTCGACCTTTCCTATGGATGGACGTCGTGTTAGGTGATGCCTTCCGAGGTGGAACCGAAGCACCAAGAGATGGGTCATCGTCCTGGAGTGGCCTTGGAAGGGGTGGCAAACATCAGATCGCCTCAAGGCGTATCAGAAAGTATCCTAGCGATGTTGTTGGTTTTAAAATTGATGGCTTTCGATATTTATCAAGTTCGTGGGGTACTCGATGGTGTGGCGAGGTTGTAGGTGCGCGGCTAGTCGACCTTGGTTGTGGAAGGACGTGGTGTTAGTAGATGCCTTCCGGGGCGGAGCCGAAGCACCAAGAGACGGGTGATCGTCCTGAAGTGGCCTTTGAGGCGGTGGCAAACACCGGATAGACTGAAGGCGCATCGGAAAGGATCCGTGCGATGTTGTTGGTTTTTAAAAATGTTGGCTTTCGTTATTTAACAATTTCGTGGGGTTCTCGATGGTGTGACGAGGCTGTGGGTGTGCGGCTTCTCGACTTTCGTTTTGGATGGACGTGGTGTTAGGTGATGCCTTCCGGGGCGGAACCGAAGCACCTAGAGACGGGTGATCGTCCTAAAGTGGGCTTGGAAGGGGTGGCATACACCAGATCGTCTGAAGGTGCATCGAAAAGGATCCTCGTGATGTTGTTGGTTTTTATAAATGTTGGCTTTCGATATTTACCAATTTCGTGGGGTACTCGTTGGTGTGGTGAGGCTGCGGGTGCACGGCTCCTCGACCTTTTCTGGGGATGGACGTGGTGTTAGGTGATGCCTTCCGAGGCGGAGCCGAAGCACCAAGAGACTAGTGACCGTCCTGATGTGGCCTTGGAAGCAGTGGGAAACACCTGATCGACTGAAGGCGCATCATAAAGGATCCTTGCGATGTTGTTAGTTTTTAAAAATGTTGGCTTTTGATATTTATCAATTTCATGCGGTACTCAATAGTGTGGTGAGGCTGTGGGTGTGCGTCTCCTCGACCTTTTCTGTGGATGGACGTTGTGTTAGGTGATGCCTTCCGGAGCGGAGACGAAGATCCAAGAGATGGGTGACCGTCCTAAAGTGGCCTTGGAAAGGGTGGCAAATACCAGATTGGCTGAAAGCGCATCGGAAAAGATCCTCATGATGTTGTTGGTTTTTAAAAATGTTGGCTCTTGATATTTATCAATTTCGTGGGGCACTCGATGGTGTGGTGAGGTGTTGACGAATCTGGGCAAGTATACCCAGTCGTGCAAGTAATACGGTGGTGAGACCGGTTATCGTATCCATGGGGATTGGATGTCAATTACCAATTCACAAACTCAGCAACTATCTAGACTGTGCAGAGAAATCAAAATAAACAAAACAGAAGGAATAAAATATTTTTGTCTTTTTGGGGACGTCTAACAAACACTTGGAGTGCAGAAAGGATATGTTGGGACTAGACTTCACCAAACCTCTACCTCATGCAATACCAGGACTAGATACCTCTCATTCATGTTTCAAATATTAAAATCAATCCACTACACTACTGAAGCCCCGATTCCTCGGATGACAAGAGCCTAAATCCACTAATAGACCCTAATTCCTTAGGTGGCCTAGATTAATGAATTTGCATTAGGATTAGGGATTACGCTATTACTAGTAAACCAAACTCCATTCCTAGATGCAAGGGTTACTAGGTGATTAAATTCAATTCCAGTTCTAATACGAATTTCCCAATTGCATACCAAAACACAAATCAAGTCATGGGGGTGCTAGCCACAACAAGCATTAAGCATGGAAAATCAATCACTAATATGAAGGCATGAACACAATAATCAGTCAAGGCAAATACATAATGATTAGTTTGATTACATCTAATCCCAACAAACTGGGATTAGCTACTCATAAAAGAGAAAACCAAACCAGAAAAGCAGTAGAGAAAGGAAGAAAGTGAGAACTCCATTGAAGCTTCCCACTGTCGTCACAGCAACCCCCTAACTCTGCTCCCTTTTAGGGTTGGAACCCTAGTCCAGCCGCAGCCTCCAAGTGCCTCCAAGTGCCCCCTCCTTTTCTGTGGTCTGGTCTCCACTAGGGTTCCCAGCTCTCAGCCTCTCAGCCTCTTTTGTTCTGTCCGTTGCGCTTCTATATATAGATCTGCTGCGCGTCACGGTCGTGATGGCCATCACGACCAGGCCGTGACGGGTTCTGGAGTGGGCAAGCTTTCAAAATTGGATTCACGTGAGGCGAGCTGAAGATTCGCGAGGCGAGACTTTAATTTCTAGTCTGTCACGGCCGTGATGCCTATCACGGCTAGGCCGTGACAGCCTCTGACTTTTACCTTCTGCTCTGCTTGATCATGGCCGTGATGACCGTGATGGGCTCTGTTTGGCTCATATTCTTCCCTTTTCAAGCTCTGTTTCATCCAGGCTCCCTCATGGCTGATTTTGATCATTTTTACATTAATTCCTTCAAAACAATACCAAGAAACCGCTTCACCCGTTCCAAGGGAAAAACTAACTAAAATCAAATAAAGAATGCCTAATCTATATGAAAAATGCATGCAAAAGTGTATATGAAACATCATGTAAAATCACCCTATCAAATCACCCCAAGCTTATTCAATTGCTTGTCCTCAAGCAATCACTAAGGCCAGAAAAATAATAATCAAAACATGGATAGTGAACCAAGAACCCGAGTAAATACTAATCCAAGTAATAGGCATTTCAAATAATTCCGCAAGAGACAATCAATTCAAGTCCAATTAGACGCTTAGGTTTCTTAGACTCATATTCTCACTTATTCGAGCACTCTTTCTCACCTGAAGATTACCCCAAGCTTATTCATTTGCTTGGCTCTCTTTTTCACCTCACTCAAGTGTTTAGGGATGTAAGACAATTCGCTCCGTTTTCCTCAAGGAATGATTTCTACCATAGGCTTGACTATCAACCAAATCTCTACTTCATTAATGAAAGCAACTAAGAATCAAGATGTCTTTACTTCGGTTGTAACGGGGCCATGGGATTAATCGTCGGGTGGGGAAATCAAGAAAAGGAAATTTCAAAAGGCTAAACAAAACATCAAGCATTGCAAATCATGACACCTTCTAAAATACCTTTTTGGGTTTCGATTCACTTTTTCCACCTTTCTTTCTTTCTTTTTCTTTTATTTCTCATTTCTTTTGTCATCCCCTTCTCTATATTTTTGTTTTCTTTTTCTTTTTATTTTTCTATTGCTTGGAGAAGGGGAGATTTTTCAACTCGAGAGAAATATTTTTCTGATTCTTTCCCATACTTTTTTCAACTACCTTTTTACCCTTTTTGTAATACTTTAGAAGGTCCCTACCAAGCGTCATTCATCAAAATATTTCAGGGTACCAAGAAAAGTATTTTATTTTTTTAGGCTCAAAATTGGGAAACTAAGGGGTACCATTTAGTCATTCAAAGCTCAGAAGGCCGGAAAAATACCTAGTGCCTCAATCATTTTCAAAAATGTTTTCAAAAATTTTTAAGCTTCAAAGTGGTTTCAAGTCAAGTTCTAGAGAAATAATCCAAGAGGAATAACACTCTAACACAAAGAATGGGGTAAATTTAGTGAGTACCCCTTTATGGCTCAAAATCTCACATTTTAGTAGTTCAGAAATCAATGAGAAACACAAGTCTACGGAACCACATGATAATTATCAACTATCACAGATCATCTCAAGCATTTTTCATTTGCAGCCTTATCACAAGAATAAAAAAAATAAAAAATTGGGTTCAAGAATTCACTATCTCAATTTAATTGGCACTCAGTTCTCACAATTGGATGCAACATCTAAACAAGGGCAATCTAATTGTGTGATCATGCAAAGCTATCATGCAAAACTATATGAATGAATGCAACATGAACAAATACAAAAATACCCCTACCCCAAGCTTAAGAATTTACATTGTCCCCAATGTAAACAATCAAGTTGGAGAGGGAATAAAATTGGAACGACTTACCGAGGCGGTAGCGGGTGTTGGCTCTCATTCCAGTCAGAAACTTGTTGGGAAATGCATCACGGGCAGGCCGTGATCAATTCTGATCCATGGGTGTTGGCCTGTCACGGCCGTGAACTCCTTCACGGCTAGGCCATGACACTCTCTGCTCCTCAGGGTCTTCTCATCACACCCAGGATGTGGATCACGGCTAGGACGTGATCCTTTCTAATCTTCACTTTCGGCTCATCACGGCCGTGAAGCGATTGTCACGGCCCGGCGTGATGATTGCTTGCCTCTGCTCTTTTCCTTGTCTTCTTGCTCTCCCTTCCTTCTTTCCCTGAAATCACTTGGCAATTTTATTAGAAAAATAAAAATCTTGATCTTCTCAAATTATTCAAGAGTTAAAAATCAAAAACAAAAGGGAAAAGGATAAGAAAATTTGGGTTGCCTCCCAATAAGCGCTTCTTTAACGTCACTAGCTTGACTTATTGAAAAGCATCCACCTGGATCCCAAAGCTTATGGTATAAGGACCAAGGGGTGCTCAAGATGTGAGATCCTCCACCCGGATCCCATGGCTTATGGAGTGGAAACTGCAGAAGCAATACGGCTCTATCCACAACTCCACCAAACCAGTGTGTGAAAACTCCATTGACCTCTGCAATTATGAACTCACTTCCTCTCGGGTCAAATGGTGTTTTCACGAGGAAGTGTGCCAGACAAGTGGAAGGGACTAACTTAGCAGCGTCCACACATGCATGCAAGCCGACATATTTGTCCAATGCAGAAAAATCAGATTGCTCAGCAAGCATGGTGGAGGGAATGCTTTCCAAATGCCCTGCCTTCTCACTTGTTCCTCCCCAAGGATGCGTGAAAGGCAATTCCTCTTCTTGTGATTCGCTTACCACCACCACTTCATCTTCAATTTGATCCATTCCCACAGCCATATTCTGTTCAAACTCTGCTTCGTGTGGCTCTATGGGAATCATACATGGTGGTGGAGGTGGTAAATATGAACAGAGGGTTTCCCATTCCTCCTTGGAGCAACTATATACAAGCCTACCCGTCACAGAATCAATGTGTGCTGGGTTATCAAAATTTACCAATTCTGGGTAATCTTCCCAACACCAATTGTCCTCCCAAGTGTGACTTGAGGCTTCCTCATCAGATGGGTAATGATAGTTGTCCATGAATTCCATCCACCTGACACAATAGAACTCAAAACAAAAAGATCAAATATATACAGAAAAATAAAAAAAATTAAAAATGTCTAAATTAGTTGCCTCATTTGTTACTAATGATATTGGCAAAACCAATCCCCGGCAACGGCGCCAAAAACTTGTTGGACGGCTCTGGGCAACTATACCCAGTTGTGCAAGTAATACGGTGGTGAGACCGGTTATCGTATCCACGGGGATTGGATGTCAATTACTAATTCACAAACTCAGCAACTATCTAGACTGTGAAGAGAAATCAAAATAAACAAAACAGAAGGAATAAAATATTTTTGTCTTTTTGGGGACTTTTAACAAACACTTGGAGTGCAGAAAGGATATGTTGGGACTAGACTTCACCAAACCTTTACCTCATGCAATACCAGGACTAGATACCTCTCATTCATGCTTCAAATATTAAAATCAATCCACTACACTACTCAAGCCCCGATTCCTCGGATGACAAGAGCCTAAATCCACTAATAGACCCCAATTCCTTAGGTGGCCTAGATTAATGAATTTGCATTAGGATTAGGGATTACGCGATTACTAGTAAACCAAACTCCATTCCTAGATGCAAGGGTTACTAGGTGATTAAATTCAATTCCAGTTCTAATACGAATTTCCCAATTGCATACCAAAACACAAATCAAGTCATAGGGGTGCTAGCCACAACAAGCATTAAGCATGGAAAATCAATCACTATTATGAAGGCATGAACACAGAATAATCAGTCAAGGCAAATACATAATGATCAGATTGATTACATCTAATCCCAACAAACTGGGATTAGCTACACATAAAAGAGAAAACCAAACCAGAAAAGCAGTTGAGAAAGGAAGAAAGGGAGAACTCCATTGAAGCTTCCCACTGTCGTCACAGCAACTCCCTAACTCTGCTCCCTTTTAGGGTTGGAACCCTAGTCCAACCGCAGCCTCCAAGTGCCTCCAAGTGCCCCTTCCTTTTCTGTGGTTTCTGGTCTCCACTAGGGTTCCCAGCTCTCAGCCTCTCAGCCTCTTTTGTTCTGTCTGCTGCGCTTCTATATATAGATCTGCTGCGCGTCACGGCCGTGATAGCCATCACGGCCAGGCCGTGACGCATTTTGGAGTGGGCGCGCTTTCAAAATCGGATTCTCTCGAGGTGAGCTGAAGATTCGCGAGGCGAGACTTTAATTTCTAGTCTTCCATGGCCGTGATGCCTATCACGGCTAGGCCGTGACAACCTCTGACTTTTGCCTTCTGCTCTGCTTGATCATGGCCGTGATGGTCATCACGGCCAGGCCGTGATGGGCTCTGTTTGGCTCATATTCTTCACTTTTCAAGCTCTGTTTCATCCAGGCTCCATCATGGCTGATTTTGATCATTTTTACATTAATTCCTGCAAAACAACACCAAGAAACCGCTTCACCCGTTCCAAGGGAAAAACTAACTAAAATCAAATAAAGAATGCCTAATCTATATGAAAAATGCATGCAAAAGTGTATATGAAACATCATGTAAAATCACACTATCATGAGGCTGTGGGTGTACGTCTCCTCGACCCTTTCTGTGGATGGACGTTGTGTTAGGTGATGCCTTCCGGGGCAGAGACGAAGCTCCAAGAGACGGGTGATCGTCCTGAAGTGGCCTTGGATGGGGTGGCAAAAACCAGATCGACTGAAGGCGCATCGGAAAGGATCCTCGTGATCTTTTTGGTTTTTAAAAATGTTGGCTTTCGATATTTATCAATTTCGTGGGGTACTCGATGGACTGGTGAGGCTGTGGGTGCGCGGCTCCTCGACCTTCTCTATGGATGGACGTGGTGTTAGGTGATTCCTTTCGGGGCGGAGCTGAAGCAACAAGAGACGGGAGATCGTCCTGAAGTGACCTTGGAAGGGGTGGCCAACACCAGATCGACTGAAGGCGCATCGGAAAGGATCCTCGTGATGTTGTTGGTTTTTAAAAATGTTGGCTTTCGATATTTATCAATTTCGTGGGGTACTCGATGGTGTGGTGAGGCTGTGGGTGCGCGGCTCCTCGACCTTCTCTATGGATGGACGTGTTGTTAGGTGATTCCTTCCGGGGTGGAGCCGAAGCAACATGAGACGGGAGATCGTCCTGAAGTGGCCTTGGAAGGGGTGGCAAACACCAAATCGACTGAAGGCGCATCGGAAAGGATCCTCGTGATGTTGATGGTATTTAAAAATGTTGGCTTTCGATATTTATCAATTTCGTGGGGTACTCGTTGGTGTGGTGAGGCTGTTAGTCCGTGGCTCCTCGACCTTTTCTAGGGATGGACGTGGTGTTAGGTGATGCCTTCCGGGGCGGTGCCGAAGCACCAAGAGACTGGTGACGGTCCTGATGTGGGCTTGGAAGTGGTGGCAAACACCTGATCGACTGAAGGCGCATCAAAAAGGATCCTTGTGATGTTGTTGGTTTTTAAAAATGTTGGCTTTCGATATTTATCAATTTTGTGCGGTACTCGATTGTGTGGTGAGGCTGTGGGTGTGCGTCTCCTCGACCTTTTCGGTGGATGGACGTTGTGTTAGGTGATGCCTTCCGGGGCGGAGACGAAACTCCAAGAGACGGGTGATCGTCCTGAAGTGGCCTTGGAAAGGGTGGCAAATACCAGATCGGCTGAAAGCGCATCGGAAAAGATCCTCGTGATGTTGTTGGTTTTTAAAATTGTTGGCTTTTGATATTTATCAATTTCGTGGGGCACTCGATGGTGTGGTGAGGCTGTGGGTGTGCGACTCCTCGACCTTTTCTGTGGACGGATATTGTGTTAGGTGTTGCCTTCCGGGGTGGAGCCGAAGCACCACGAGACAGGTGATCGTCCTAAAGTGGCTTAGGAAATGGTGGCGAACACCGGATAGACTGAAGGCGCATCGGAAAGGATCCTTGCGATGTTGTTGGTTTTTAAAAATGTTGGCTTTCGATATTTATCAATTTCGTGGGGTACTCGATGGTGTGGTGAGGCTGTGGGTGCGCGGTTTCAGACACCCCGTTGTGCCCCATTGTATTATTAAATTAAAACCTTAATATTTTTTGACTTAATCGCGCGCTTATCGTTGAAAATACGTAAAAATTAAAACTTAAATAATAATCATATAACTTCTACAAATATAAAACACACCAAAACTATATTACATAAATACACACATAAGTATCCTTATTTTGCACAACACTGTTTAGGGTATCCTCTCAGTAGGATCCCACATAGGTATAAACTTCACTACAAACATACTTAGCGGAAATATAAATACTCCTTAGACACACTAGCCATAATGCCTATATTCTATTCGCCATGAATCACAGCTCGACCTCCAGCATCTGGTTCGTAAGGAGTTTCATCTAACTCCTCAGCAACTGGTTCCTCAATCGGGTCTTCTCGTACGATCACATCAGAAATAAAATACAACACACATAAAGATATAGGGAATAAGAAACAGTTCTATCATCAAAAAGCGGAAAAGAGTAATAGTAAATTATACAATAACTGTCACAGACATAACATCATTCAACACCTAACAAAACATCCTCAAACTCAAGTATCATCCTCTACCCTCCAACTCATGCAACTAAACCTTTATGCTGACGTGGCCACTGCTAATCCTGTCACACATCCCTCGTTAGGAATGTCGATCGATCGTCCAATTGACACGTTCCCAACGCCGGTGCACATTCTCATCCATGGTGAGAATGCTCATGCAAAGCAATGACACAATAGCTGCACAAGATCGCCTGCACACACCCCGGTTCTCTCTCTCCTCTCTATCAAGGGTGCTCATGCATAGCAATGACACTATAGTTGCAAAACTTAAATTCAAATTTGGAACGGTCCACGAGAACTTCGGACCTCGTGTATCTCAAATACACGATTATGAACAACAATGCAACATATGATTCTCACTGACTTTTATCAATAACAACCTAGTACCTCAAGCTTTTCCTCATAACCTCCACTTACATTCTATATCACATCACTTCTATACAATAACAGCGAGGCACCTCTAATTCATATTCAAAACTCTCACCCAAACAAAATACCTCCGAGCAATATATATCTTTCCTTAAAATCATCTAAACATAGTATTAAACCCAGACAGATCATGCATAACACATTAATCAACAGAATATTCAAACATCTCAATATCATATAAGGCGATTTATCACAACCAACTCATAATAGTCCAATCAAATAAATGACAAAGTCAGACTCTGTCACGGCCTGGCCGTGATAGCCATCACGGCTGTGACAGACAACAAAGGCAAGAATTCTACAAAACAGAACCTGTCACGGCTTGGCCATGACAACCATCACGGCCGTGACAGATAACAACCATCCTCAATATCATAAATATTCAAACATCGAAATAATACGTCACATGCAGATGGAGTATCTCAACCAGCGTATCATAGTAAATTCAATAGCAAAATCAAACATCCTCAAATACTTAAAATCAACTTAATGTCGATAAACCTGCAATCCCCGAATCACATTGGTTTTACAGAAAAGGTTTCCAATGGGATTTTGGTCTTGTCGGTTACTCGACTACTATTAGGGTTTAGGTCGCCCTACACAATTATCATATAATCTACTACTTATCGATTCCGACGATAGGTTGATTCTTTTCCCCACCCGAGCTAGCACCGAAATCTCGAACTCGACGTTCCTCGCTATCACACCACAGCTTAATAGTTTCACCTTGAACCAAACAACATAACTATAATAAATCAAATAACAACCATCTATGACACTTTAGGGCCAGGTTCGGCCAAGACTTAGAAAATAGGTTTAGGGTTATCTTCTAAATGTCATCTTTTGGATCCTAGTTACTAGAGTCTTAACTAACATAGATTACTTATTACAAGACTAAAATTTGAAACAAAAATCCTCTAACCTTTAGGGTTAGGGTTTCGGTCCATATTAGGAAAACAAGCTAGGAAATTTAGTTGGATTCAAGCTCTTGGATAAATAAATTAGGGATTATATCTAGATCATAGAAATTGGTTTCATGTCAAAAGGATTTTTCTAGAATTAGTTATGAATTTTTGAAGAAAGCTTCAAGAACTTTGACTCATATGAAGAACATGATGAACACAAGCATAAATCCATAAAAGTTGTGAATAGAAAAGCTTAAAATATCAAGATTAAGAGAGAGATTCCCCACCTTGGAATAAAAAGATTTATTCAAGAACTTGAAGAACAAAGATGATCTTAGCAAGAACACTAAGGAGTTCTTTGTGTTTTGTGGGGAAAAACTTGAGATGTGAAATAGAAATTGTTTAGATCATCTAGATAAGTGAGAATATGATCTTAGAAGATCAAAACAAGGTTTGGATGGTTAAATATGGGTATGGGCCGAATTTGAAGGAAAGAAAAGATGAACTTGAAAGTTTATGGATTCAAGAACAAAATGGATCAAGTGATGGTTATTGATCTAAGGAACAAGTTTCATGAATGAAGAATCATGAGATTATGTTTCTAAGTTAGAGATAAATGATGAATAAGTGAAGAACAAATGAAGAACAAGTGAAGAACTTGTGAGAGAAAATGAAGAACATGAAGTTTTGAGAGAGACAAAATGATGAAGTTGGAAAATGAGTGAAAATGATCCAAGTGTGGATGATGGGCACGGTTTAGAGGTGGGTGTGAGGAGAAAATGTGTGGTTTGATGAGATAAAAGAACCATGTTTGAGTTTATTTGATCAAGGTTAAGTTAGAAAATAATATAATAACTTAACTAAAGTTAATAGTAACCTAACTAGGGTTTATGTATAATCATGGTTAATAAAATATGTGGTCCTAAATTTTGAAGAGATGTGGCTGCCTCCTACAACACATATTAGGGAGACAATATTTTGGGTTGCAAATCATGGTTAATAAACCTTGGTTTTTGACCGCGCTGTCGCCACGTGCCAAAAAGAACGAGCGATTATAAAATAATGCAGTATAGTGCGACAACTCGGATCGTCTCTCAAGGACTCTTTAGTTGTTGTTATTATTAACAGAAAAGTAGTAAAAGTTAGAAATGGGGGTTTTTGAGATTAAAACTAAATTACGAAACAAATCAAAAACAGAGAAAAGAAACAAAGCAGTTTAAGAAATTAGCAAATAAAGAAAAGACGATTAACCTACTGTTCTCAGTTTCCCACTATCATTGGTTCATGCAAATCCTAAGCAGATACTAATCCCCTCCCGGTTGTAGCAACAATTAACAAACGAAAACCGCTACTACAGATGTATGTTCCTATTCCCGAAATAACAAACGGGGTTAAGCTCTCATGAACAAACGAACATGAATGAACACACGCGAAATAACAAACGCGATTATATATAGGAACATAGCATCACCGAAATGAAACAATACAACACTATATATTCCTGAAATAACAAACAGAAACATACAGCATGGCATTGAAAAGAGAAAAGCAACTAAACAGGGAATACAGAACCTCAAGTGTTAACAGAAACCAATTACAGTAGATTGATCTAGGAGACTAGTTCTCCATTACAAAAGAAAACAATAAACTAAGAGGAAAACAAGAAAACTACAAACTCAGAACTAGCCAAAATCAGCTACTTCGATCTCCCTTCGATTCTGCCTAAGACTACTTTATATACACGTTTCTGGAATCCAAGTTCTCGCGAGGCGAATTATGCGAAAGGTCTGCAACTCTTGGTCTTCTCGCGAGGCGAGCATATCAGTCGCGAGGCGAACTCTTCAAATTCCCAAACTGCAACGCCCGTGGCCTTCAACACGGGCAAGCCGTGATCGTCTCTGACTTTTCATGGTTGGATGACTCGCGAGGCGAGCCATTTATTCGCGGGGCGAACCAGAGACTTTGCATTTTCTTGGAACAGTCAGCTTCGGGGTCGCGAGGCGAGCAGCCTTCTCGCGGGGCGAGAAACTCCAGAATTATTCCTTTTTATTTACCTGAAAACAGAAAATAAAAGTAAATATTTTATTCACTCTAAATCAACTAAATTAACTTAAAAACAATTTACAGACTCAAAATACTACTTAAGGACAATCAAGTCTAATTTGGGTGAAAATGATATAAAATAAGCACAAAGCCAAGGTCTTTACTAGATATAAAACCAGTCAAACAGAGGCTCATCAAAATACCCCAAACTTAAACTTTGCTTGTCCCCAAGCAAACTACACTCAAAAACTTAAAAAGACTCAAGACCTGGCAAAACATGGCAAGCTTAAGGACTCAATTAACTTTGCACAAATTTCAAGCAATTCAACAAAATGATTTTTCTTTCAATGTTCCCCCCTTACAAGAAAAACAATCCCCACAATCATTTATTCTAAACATTTGAGAAATTCATCATTCAAACAATCATCAATCTAAGCAGGGGATCTAAGTTACACATAAAAGGGAGATCACCAAATCCAAACAACTGCCTTCCTCACAAGGGAAATTTGTGTTTCACTCAATCGCTCAATTTTTGTGTCAGGCTAACAACATTTCTCTCAATTTCACTTTTAAGAAGCACTTCCCATAAATTTGATTTTCATCTCTAAATAGTTCCCACAGAAAATATGCAAGCAACATCAAAAGGACTTTGATGGGTTGTAATGGGGCCTGGCTAAGGGTAGGATATACAAAGGAAACTAGGCTGAAGACCCTAGGAACTTAAGAGAGCATGAACTTTATTTACACTTTGAAATTCCACTCAAGTTCCTTTTCTCATTTTTCATTTTATGCCTTGGGTGGCTACAGCCTTTTTATTTTCTAATACTTTTTTTTTTCATTTTTACACTTTTCTTTTTTTTTTCTTTTTTTCTTTCTTCTTCTTTTTTTTTTCTCAATCCCAACAACACATTTACTGTAGCCACCCCAAACTTAATTTCTTGCACCCATTCTAAGATTACATGCTCTCCTAATCCTAAGATCGGGTTAACATGGTTTTCCAGATTTTTGGGCTTATAACATTAGGTTATCAAGAATTAACAGGCTAATAGGCTCAAAGGGGCTAACTAGGGAACATGCATTAGGAATTGGTTATTTTAGGCCAAGTAGCTATTTACAAAGAAAATGCCTAAATCATATGAAACAAACACATAATCATGCAAACCAAAAAGAGATTCAAGCAAATTCAGGAAAGTGCAATCAAAAGTGATTTTCTCACATAGTCAAAATCATGTTGGAGGCTCAAAACCTCACCTGGACATTTTTGCAAATTGTTTGACAGAGATTCTATCCCTAGTGTGTGCTTCCTATCACCCCAAACTTATCATAAATCATGCCATCATAATAAAATCTCAAAGTTCAGTTTTCAATCATATGGGGATCATTTTTCAAAAATTTTCAAATCCTAGGGGGAAACAGTCAAAACATATTATGCCATCCATCTATGCAAATATTAATCAAATCCATCAAACTTGCCACTACCAGACTCACACAACTCCTGAGCTTCTCAAATTATTCAGGAGCTTTATTCAAAGAAAACAGAAATAAAGCAAGGAAAAGAAAATTAAAAAGAAGAAAGGGTTAAGAAAACTCATTGAAGGGCGGTTCCACCAGGATCCCATTGCTTGTAGCATAAGTCCCACATGGTAGCCAAAGGACTGAAATTCATTCCAAGCCTCCCTAACTTGCAGCTTTGAATTGGGAGTGAGCACTTGACAATTATAATAACCTCACCCAGTGCGGCGGACTTCTCACTACCTCTCGGGTCACAGATGACCTCCTTCTCAATAAAGTCTCCCCAATAGAAGTGGGGCTCAACCTCTTGGATTGGCCATGGTGCAAAATCCAAGGGTTCAAAATCCATCACTGGTGGCTCCTCAGGGGAAGGTGGCAAACAGTTAGAGAATGTTACTGGTGCTGCTTCAACTCCTGCACGTTCTTCATTTACTGCATTAACAAATTCATCACCTGCTATACAGGCAGAAATTTCAGCACACACCACACAAAGGTTAGAGTTAGTACATATATTACAAGAAAATGAATCGAGAAAAAGTTAAAATGTCTGGAAATTCTGCAATTAGTTCATCGTCCACCCCATTACTCTCAACACATGCATCTAAGACCAAAGAGTCTTCTTTATCCTCAAGCACGGTGGAGCAAATGTTCTCCTGATCCTCCTGATGCTCATTTCCTATATGAACATGGTCCTCAACCTCATCTCTGTCTCTGTTCCATATGGATGCTCTGCTTAACATACTTTTCAAAATAACAATCTACACACAAAGCATTGCCATCACAATAACAATCATCAGGGGATTCAACACTAAATTCATCATCAACAGAAGTATTATCAGAATCATAATCAGAAGTATTTTCAAAAATAACTGGTGACTCTATGATCGTCAAGGGGCTGTGGAGTTAGCATTGCAGCTGAGTTGGCGGTAACTTGATCAATTAGAGCCCACAACTTTTGAGATTCAGCTTGGTCCCTCTGGTAATCAGCCTCCATCTTCTGTTGAAATTCCTCTATCATCCGTTGAGTTTGCTCGGCCATTTGTTGCCTCAGTCCTTCCATATTTGCACTTATCTGTGCAGTCATCTGTTTGCACAAGTCCTCTAGGGAAGGTTCGGAAGGTGCAGAGGTGGTCACTTGGCTAGGATAGTATGGTGGTGGCTCACTAAAATTAGGATAATACATGCAAGGTGGTGGTTCATAATAAACATTAGGCAAATATCCATACATGTAATTATCCATGGGGGAAAATAAAATTTACAGACCAGACAAAGCAAACAAAACTAATTAGCAAAGCAAAAAGTTTTTTTTTTTTTTAAATGTAACTTTCTGCTAATAACAACAAACAAGAGTCCCCGGCAACGGCGCCAATTTTTGACCGCGCTGTCGCCACGCGCCAAAAAGAACGAGCGATTATAAAAATAATGCAGTATAGAGCGACAACTCGGATCGTCTCTCAAGGACTCTTTAGGTGTTGTTATTATTAACAGAAAATTAGTAAAAGTTAGAAATGGGGGTTTTGAGATTAAAACTAATTTAACAAAATAAATCAAAAACAGAGAAAAGAAACAAAGCAGTTTATGAAATTAGCAAATAAACAAAAGCGATTAACCTACTGTTCTCAGTTTCCCACTATCATTGGTTCATGCAAATCCTAAGCAGATACTAATCCCCTCCCGGTTGTAGCAACAATTAACAAACGAAAATCGCTACTACAGATGTATGTTCCTATTCCCGAAATAACAAACGGGGTTAAGCTCTCATGAACAAACGAACATGAATGAACACACGCGAAATAACAAACGCGATTATATATAGGAACATAGCATCACCGAAATGAAACAATACCACACTATACATTACTGAAATAACAAACAGAAACATATAACATGGCATTGAAAAGAGAAAAGCAAATGAAACAGAATCACAGAACCTCAAGTGTTAACAGAAACCAATTGCAGTAGATTAATCTAAGAGACTAGTTCTCCATTACAAAAGTAAAACAACTATCTAAACTAAAAGAAGACAAAAGACTACAAACTCAGAAACTAGCCAAAACTGGCTAATTCTGACTTGACTCTTCCAGTTCTGCCTAAGACTACTTATATACACATTTCTGGAATCCAAGTCCTCGCGAGGCGAAGCACTGCTCGCGAGGCGAATTATGCGAAAGGTCTGCAACTCTTGGTCTTCTCGCGAGGCGAGCATATCATTCGCGAGGCGAACGCTTCAAATTCCCAAACTGCAACGCCCGTGGCCTTCAACACGGCCAAGCCGTGATCGTCTCTGACTTTTCATGGTTGGATGACTCGCGAGGCGAGCCATTTATTCGCGGGGCGAACCAGAGACTTTGCATTTTCTTGGAACAGTCAGCTTCGGGGTCGCGAGGCGAGCAGCCTTCTCGCGGGGCGAGAAACTCCAGAATTATTCCTTTTTATTTACCTGAAAACAAAAAATAAAAGTAAATACTTTATTCACTCTAAATCAACTAAATTAACTTAAAAACACTTTACAGACTCAAAATACTACTTAGAGACAATCAAGTCTAATTTGGGTAAAAATGATATAAAATAAGCACAAAGCCAAGGTCTTTACTAGTTATAAAACCAGTCAAACAGAGGCTCATCAGTTTTCTAAGTATTCTTGAGAAGTTTAGAGAGAAAGATAAAGATGATGAAAATTTAGAGCAGTTTCGGTAATTTGGACATATCTTTCACTATACTTCTCCGTTTTTGATGATCTTTATGTCGTTGGAAAGAAGAGAGAAAGATGAAAAACTTTCATGTAGAAACTTTTTCGAGATTCTGAACATATAAGAGTCATAATTTCGTGGCAGTTTCGGGATAATGATGAGAATGTGACTTTGCCTATGACTCAACCACTTAACATCAATGCTCATTTATGGCTTGGAAAAAGTGGTGTCCAAATGCTTGGAATGGATGAGGAAACCGTGTGGATTGGGGTTAATTTGGTCCAAATTCTCAATGGCATGGCTTGAAATATTCATGAAGAGCCAAGGGTAAAATCGTCATTTTCAGGCAAAAGATTCCTCTGTCATAAATGCGCCATTATGGCCATTATGACACGGATAAGCTCGTCATAAATGCCCGTCAAGTCGGTCAAATCCATCACCTCAGCCCCGTTGCCGACTCCTTGATTCATCTGGTGCAGGCTTTTCCTAGAGATAATCTCGACGTATACGCCCGCAACAAATATAATATTTTAATTTTTTTTTACCAAAATTTTCAAAACTTCCAGTATCGTAGCAACTACGATAAAAACA
>JAUPTC010000012.1:1579467-1642224 GCA_030762895.1 Sophora flavescens | reverse complement strand
GATCAACTGAAGGCGCATCGGAAAGGATCCTCATTATGTTGTTGGTTTTTAAAAATGTTGGCTTTCGATATTTATCAATTTCGTGGGGTACTCGATGGTGTGGTGAGTCTGAGGGTGCGTGGTTCCTCGACCTTTTCTGTGGATGGACGTTGTGTTAGGTGATGCCTTCCGGGGCGGAGATGAAACACCAAGACACGGGTGATCGTCCTGAAGTGGCCTTGGAAAGGGTGGCAAATACCAGATCGGTTGAAAGCGTATCGGAAAAGATCCTCGGGATGTTGTTGGTTTTTAAAAATGTTGGCTTTCGATATTTTTGAATATTGTGGGGTACTCGATGGTGTGGCGAGACAGAGCCGTAGCACCAAGAGACGGGTGATCGTCCTGAAGTGGCCTTGGAAATGGTGGCAAACCCCAGATCGGCTGAAGGCGCATCAGAAAGTATCCTCTTGATGTTGTTGGTTTTTTAAAATATTGGTTTCGATATTTATCAATTTTGTGGGGTACTCGATGGTGTGGTGAGCCTGTGCGTGCGCGGCTTCTCGACTTTCGTTGTGGATGGACGTCGTGTTATGGACGTGGTGTTAGGTGATTCCTTCCGGGGCGAAGCCAAAACAACAAGAGACGGTAGATCGTCCTGAAGTGGCCTTGGAAGGGGTGGCAAACACCAGATCGCCTGAAGGCGTATCGGAAAGGATCCTTGCGATGTTGTCGGTTTTTAAAAATGTTGGCTTTCGATATATATCAATTTCGTGGGGAACTCGATGGTGTGGTGAGGTTGTGGGTGTGCGGCTCCTCGACCTTGGTTGTGGATGGACGTGGTGTTAGGTGATGCCTTCCGGGGCGGAGACGAAGCAGCAAGAGACGGGTGATCGTCCTGAAGTGGCCTTGGAAGGGGAGGCAAACACCAGATCGGCTGAAGGTACATCGGAAAGGATCCCCTTGATGTTGTTGGTTTTTAAAAATGTTGGCTTTCGCTATTTATCAATTTCGTGGGGTACTCGATGGTGTGGTGAGGCTGTGGGTGTGCGTCTCCTCGACCTCGGCTGTGGATGGACCTGGTGTTAGGTGGTGCATTCCAGGGCGGACCGAAAGCACCAAGAGACGGGTGATCGCCCTGAAGTGGCCTTGGAAGGTGTTGCAAACACCAGATCGGCTGAAGGCACATCGGAATGGATCCTCGTGATGTTGTTGGTTTTTAAAAATATTGGCTTTCAATATTTATCAATTTCGTGCGGTACTCGATGGTGAGGTGAGGTTGTGGGTGCGCGGCACCACGACTTTTTCTGTGGATGGACGTGGTGTTAGGTGATGTCTTCCGAGGCGGAGCCGAAGCCCTAAGAGACGGGTGATCATCCTGAAGTGGCCTTGGAAGTGGTGGCAAACACCGGATCGTCTGAAGGCGCATCGAAAAGGATCCTTGCGATGTTGTTCGTTTTTAAAAATGTTGGCTTTGGATAGTTATCAATTTCATGGGGGTACTCGATGGTGTGGCGAGGCTTTGGGTGTGCGGCTCCTCGACCTTGGTGGTGGATAGACGTGGTGTTAGGTGATGCCTTCCGGGGAGGATCCGAAGCACCAAGAGACGGGTAATCGTCCTGAAATGGCCTTGGAAGTGGTGGCAAACACTAGATCGGCGGAAGGCACATCGGAAAGGATCCTCGTGATGTTGTTGGTTTTTAAAAATATTGGCTTTCGATATTTATCAATTTCGTGGGGTACTCGATGGTGTGGTGAGGCTGTGGGTGCGCGGCCCCTCGACCTTTTCTGTGGATGTACGTGGTGTTAGGTGATGTCTTCAGGGGCGGAGCCCAAGCACCGAGATATGGGTGATCGTCCTGAAGTGGCCATGGAAGTGGTGGCAAACACCGGATCGTCTGAAGGCTCATCGGAAACGATCCTTACGATGTTGTTGGATTTTAAAAATGTTGGCTTCGGATAGTTATTTATTTCGTGGGGTACTCGATGGTGTGGCAAGGATGTTGGTGCGGGGCTCCTCGACCTTGGTAGTGGATGGACGTGGTGTTAGGTGATGCATTCCGGGGCGGAGACGAAGCACCAAGAGACGGGTTATTGTCATCAAGTGGCCTTGGAAGGGCTGGCAAACACCAGATCACCTGAAGGCGAATCGAAAAGGATCCTTGCAATGTTGTTGGTTTTCAAAAATGTTGGCTTGCAATATTTATCAATTTCGTGGGGTACTCGATGGTGTGGTGTGGCTGTGGGTGCACGGCTCCTCGACCTCGGCTGTGGATGGACGTGGTGTTAAGTGGTGCATTCCAGGATGGAGCCAAAGCACCAAGAGACGGGTGATCGCCCTGAAGTGGCCTTGGAAGGTGTAGCAAACACTAGATCGGCTGAAGGCACATCTGAAAGGATCCTCGTGATGTTGTTGGTTTTTAAAAATATTGGCTTTCGATATTTATCAAATTTGTGGGGTAGTCGATGGTGTGGCGAGGCTGTGGGTGCGCGGTTCCTTGACCTTGGTTGTGGATGGACATGGTGTTGGGTGATGTCTTCCGGGGCAGAACCGTAGCACCTAGAGACAGGTGATCGTCCGAAAGTGGCCTTGGAAGTGGTGGCAAACAGCGGATCGTCTGAAGGTGCATCGGAGAGGATCCTTGCGATGTTGTTGGTTTTTAAAAATGTTGGCTTTGGATAGTTATCAATTTCGTGGGGTACTAGATGGTGTGGCGAGGCTGTGGGTGCGCGGCTCCTCGACCTTGGTGGTGGATGGACGTGGGGTTAGATGATGCCTTCCGGGGCGGAGCCGAAGCACCAAGAGACCGGTGATCGTCATGAAGTGGCCTTGCAAGGGATGGCAAACACCAGATCACCTGAAGGCGAATCGGAAAGGATCCTTGCAATGTTGTTGGTTTTTAAAAATTTTGGCTTGTGATATTTATCAATTTCGTGGGATACTCGATGGTGTGGTGTGGCTGTGGGTGCACGGCTCCTCGACCTCGGCTGTGGATGGACGTTGTGTTAAGTGGTGCATTCCAGGACGGATCCAAAGCGCCAAGAAACGGGTGATTGCCCTGAGGTGGCCTTGGAAGGTGTGGCAAACACTAGATCGACTGAAGGCACATCTGAAAGGATCCTCGTGATGTTGTTGGCTTTTAAAATTATTGGCTTTCAATATTTATCAATTTTGTGGGGTACTCGATGGTGTGACAAGGCTGTGGGTGCGCGGTTCCTCGACCTTGGTTGTGGATGGACGTGGGGTTAGGTGATGCCTTCCGGGGCAGAACCGTAGCACCTAGAGACGGGTGATCGTCCGAAAGTGGCCTTGGAAGTGGTGGCAAACACCGGATCGTCTGAAGGTGCATCGGAGAGGATCCTTGCGATGTTGTTGGTTTTTAAAAATGTTGGCTTTGGATAGTTATCAATTTCGTGGGGTACTCGATGGTATGGCGAGGCTTTGGGTGCACGACTCCTCGACCTTGGTGGTGGATGGACGTGGGGTTAGGTGATGCCTTCCGGGGTGGAGCCGAAGCACCATGAGACGGGTGATCGTCATGAAGTGGCCTTGAAAGGGCTGGCAAACACCAGATCTCCTGAAGGCGAATCGGAAAGGATCCTTGCAATGTTGTTGGATTATAAAAATGTTGGCTTGCGATTCTTATCAATTTCGTGGGGTACTCGATGGTGTTGTGGGGCTGTGGGTGCGCGGCTCCTCGACCTTGGTTGTAGAAGGACGTGGTGTTAGTATATACCTTCCGGAGCCGAACCGATGCACCAAGAGACGAGTGATCGTCCTGAAGTGGCCATGCAAGGGTTGGCAAACACCATATCGGCTGAAGGCTCATCGGAAAGGATCCTCGCGATGTTGTTTTTTTTTTTAAATGATGGCTTTCAATATTTATCAATTTCGTGGGGTACTCAAAGGTGTGGTGAGGCTATGCATGTGCCGCTCCTCGACCTTGGCTGTGGATGGGCGTGGTGTTAGGTGTTGCCTTCCGGGGTGGATCCGAAGCATCAAGAGACGGGTGATCGTCCTGAAGTGGCCTTGGAAGGGGTAGCAAACACCAGATCGGCTGAAGGCGCATCGGATAGGATCCTCGTGATGTTGTTGGTTTTTAAAAATATCGGTTTTCGATAGTTATCAATTTCGTGGGGTACTCGATGGTGTGGCGAGGCTATGGGTGCATGCCTCCTCGACCTTGGTGGTGGATGGACATGGTGTTAGGTGATGCCTACCGGGGCGGAGCCGAAGCACCAAGAGACGGGTGATCGTCCCGAAGCACCTTATTGCCTTGCGCAGAGCATAACTAGAGCTACATATATTGGATTTTAGTGATCTTGCTGTCCCTAGAAAGATAAGGAAGAGATCTACAATTTCAGGTTTCACAAGAATTGTCAAATTAGGCCAAAACAAAGGCTAAATTGGGACCCGATTTCTCTGGCGCGGATCAGTGTGCAGTCCATGATGTTCCTTCACTTAAATGGGCCTAATTTACTCATCTTAAGCCCAATTAAGGCATATGATACCTTGTTGGAAAGCTTATTCAGAGGCCCTTAATTTGGTATAGGGTTAGGTTTGGATTAATAATCATAAATATCAGTTTACAGCCGTACAAGTCAGGGAGACGAAAGTTAGATACTTTTGCAATCCTTGTTTTTGCAAGTTTTGGAATTATCTTCCCCTCTCTTATCCCCTTTTTAGTTTTCTGCACTTTGTTGGATGTTTTTTTGTTAAAGCTTCTCCAATGGTGATGACTATGGAAGGCTAAACCTTTTATCAATCCTAGACTTTCAAGTAATTTGGTTTAAATTCCTAGTTCCTTACTTTTAATTATTTTTCAATTGCTTCTTCTCCTTTTCTCTTCTTTCAATTATGAATTATGTGTTGTGAGTGTGATTACGCTTGATCTATGTCTGATTAGATGTAGATTCAGTTTTCATGATTGAATTGGAATTAGGAATTAGGATTGATTAATCCAAAAATCTAATAGAGATTAGGGAACCGATTGGTAACCTAGGTTAATTGAATTTGTACATAAATCAACATTATTAGGGATTGCGATTGTGACTCCAATTTTGTTGTTTAAAACCTACATGATCATGTAGTAGATTTCAAATTAACAGAGGAAGAGGGCAAACAAATTTATATCTCCTGGAACAATGACGAATTCTACCTAAGAACTTGACGTCTTGGATTGATGTTTATAATTAATTGAATTTCTTTTTTTAATTGCAATTTGTTTTCTCCCAACGAATTTTTAAAACCTACTTTCTCTAACATTCTTGATTGGCTAATAATTTTAAAGATCTTCGTGAGATGACCAAGGTTGTTTTGCTTTGTACTACAGTTTTTAATTACTATTATTTTGACCCGTGTACGACCTCGGATCAAATTTGGCGCTGTTGTCGGGGATCTTTGATCTCGATTAGCCAATTCAAGAACCCTACTTAATTTAGTTTATAACTAACATTTTATCTTAGTGTTTTCTCTGTTTTTCAGATTGTGGCCTTGGAATCGTACAATGATTGGTCTCCTGGTTGAGGAGTGACAGTTTTGCCCTTCATATCAAAAATCGGTTTTCGGTCAACTTCATCAGATTGCTCTGAAATTTGTACAGAAAATCCGAAAAAAATCATGGAACAAGACCCACTTATTAGGGATTAATTATGTGGCTTTGGGTTTAAAAATCCAAAATTCCATCGTTTAGACCTCTTTTTTTTTAAAATTTTTTGAATTTTTAAAAAAATCCAAAAAAATTTGTGTGCATTTTATTTGATTTTTAGGGATTTTATGTAGTGTTTTTGAATTTTTTTTTATTTTATTTGGTACGGTTTCTCAATTTGTTTTTCATTTTAGCGATTAGGACATTGTTGGTATTTTATAAATTGTTATGCTTTCTTATTCTGTTTACATTAAGCATGACTAGGTCTGATCCAGGTGAATTGTTTGCTTATATCCCTGAAATAGATAGAACATATCATAGATTGAATAGTGTCAATTGGAGGGTTACTAATCACAGTTTTGCACCAAATAATCAAGTAGATAGCGACTTAGGTGAATTAAGTGACTCTGCATCTGATTCTAGTTCAAATTTTGGATCTTATATTGGTGATTCCGTTTCTGAATTTAGTGCTGATAACATGGCTAATCCAAATAACAGAACACTAAAAAAATTGGCTGCACCTGATGTCGCATATCAACCTTTGTGTATTCAATACCCTGATTTGGATGCACCATTTGAGCTTAAATCTGGTTTAATCCATTTGTTGCCCAATTTTCATGGTCTTGCAGGTGAGGACCCTCACAAGCATCTTAAGGAGTTCCATGTTGTGTGCTCTACTATGAGACCACAAGGAGTTCCTGAAGATCATGTCAAATTGAAAGCATTTCCATTCTCTTTAGATGCTGCAGCAAAGGATTGGTTGTACTACCTTCATCCTGGTTCAATTACTAGCTGGGATGGCATGAAGAGATCTTTCTTGGAGAAGTTCTTTCCTGCATCCAGAACAGCATCAATCAGAAAAGAAATTTGTGGCATCAGGCAGTTTTCTGGAGAGACATTATATGAGTATTGGGAGAGGTTTAAGAAGCTATGTGCAACCTGTCCCCACCATCAGATTAGTGAGCAACTTCTCATCCAGTATTTCTATGAAGGACTAACGCCAATGGATAGAAGTATGGTTGATGCAGAAAGTAGTGGAGTATTGATGGACAAGACACCTGTGGAAGCCAGAAGTCTGATTACAAATATGGGAGAGAACTCCCAACAGTTTGGTTCAAGAGCTCTAACGCCAACTAAGGGAGTGCATGAGGTGAACGTTACTACAGATAATCAGAGACTGGAAAATAAAATCACAGAGCTTACTTCTCTTGTTAGACAGCTAGCCATCGGACAACACCAGCAAGTTAATGCGGCAAATCAATGCCTACCCAAAGGATGCGGCATATGCACCACAACGTATCACCCTATAGATATGTGTCCTACACTTCAAGAAACTGATCAAGGTGTTCATGAATCAGCTGCAGTGGCTGGAATGTTCACTGGAGGACAGCTATATAGATCTCAGCAGCAGCAGAATTATGATCCATTTTCTGATAGGTACAATCCAGGATGGAAAGATCATCCTAATATGAAATATGGTCCTTGGCATCAAAATGTGCAACAACAGTAGAGATTTCAGGTAGCAGGTTCGAGCAACAAGTACCAACCACCTCCTTTTAGGCAACAACAGAATATGCAGCAACCTATGCAGAACACTAGTGTTGGACCTTCATTGGAGGATTTGATGAAACAGATGGCAACTAGCAACATTCAGTTCTAGCAGAATATCAATACCACCTTTCAAGACCTGCAAACACAGATTGTACAAGCGCTCTGCTTGTTAATAAATTGCAGTCAGAAGGATCTAGTCAAATTCCCTCTCAACCAGTTATTAATCCAAATGGAAATGTGAGTGCCATTACCTTGAGAAGTGGCAAGGAGCTGGAATTGCAGGAGAGTGAATCTAGCAGTAGAAGTAAAGAAGGAAAGAGCAATGCAGCAGGCAAAATAGTTGCAGGGAAACAAGTTGAAGAAAAACATGTTGCTGGAGAAAAATCAGAAAATTCAAGTGCTGCAGCAGATTCGGAAAGAAGGCCTTCATTACCTTTCCCAAACAGAATAGCTCAACCAAGGAAAGTACCACAAGCCGAGGTAGATACAGAGTTGCTGGAAACTTTTAGGAAGGTAGAGGTGAATATTCCCCTACTGGATGCCATCAAACAGATTCCCAAGTATGCAAAGTTTCTTAAGGAGTTATGCACCCATAAAAGGAAGTTGAAGGGTGATGAGAAAGTAAGCATGAGCAGAAATGTTTCTGCACTAATTCAGCCTAGTATGCCTAAAAAATGTAAGGATCCAGGCACTTTCACCATCCCTTATACTATATGCAACTCCACATTTGGGAACGCAATGCTGGATTTAGGTGCTTCCATAAATGTCATGCCTACATCAGTTTTTAGGTCATTGAAGCTTGTAGATTTGAAGCCAACTGGTGTAGTGATTCAACTAGCCAATAGAAGCACAACACATCCAGCCGGAGTACTTGAAGATGTGCTGGTTCAAGTTAATGAGTTGATATTTCCAGCAGATTTCTACATTCTGGACATGGAGGATGAGACCTCTAGTCATGGAACCTCATTGATTTTGGGGAGGCCATTCTTGAAGACAGCAAAGACCAAGATAGATGTGCATGCAGGGACTCTTTCTATGGAGTTTGGTGATGATATTGTACAGTTCAACATATTTGATGCCATGAAACATCCCATGGAAGATCATTCTCTTTTATATCTTGATGTCATCGATTTGCTAGTTGATGATTATGCAAATTTAAATTCTGAATTTCCTGAAATTAATGATTTAGATTGCTCCCCTTGTACATGTGATGAATCTGATGTGTGTGCTATTTGTACAGAAATAAATGTTGCTATAGATAATGTTAATGCAGGTTGTGATGTAGCAGCAGCAGCAATAGAGGGAACACCGTTGCCTTCTATTGGGCAGCCACCAATTTTAGAGTTGAAGCCTCTACCTGCACACCTGAAATATGCTTACTTAGAGGGTAATCACAAGCTGCCAGTGATTATAGCCAACAATCTCCAACCAGACCAAGAGGTGAAGTTGTTGCAGATTTTGAAGGGTCACAAAAAAGCAATTAGCTGGACTTTAGCTGATATTCCAGGGATTAGTCCTTCTACATGCATGCATCGGATGTTGTTAGAGGATGATCCCAGAGCAGTAAGGAAGCCACGGAGGCGACTAAATCCTACCATTCTTGATGTGGTCAAGAAAGAAGTCAGCAAGCTATTAGCAGCCGGGATCATATACCCTATATCAGACAGTGAGTGGGTTAGTCTTGTTCAGGTGGTCCCTAAGAAGACTGGGATAACTGTTGTGGAAAATCAGAATAATGAGTTGGTCCCAACTAGAGTGCAGAATAGTTGGCGAGTTTGCATAGACTACAGGAAGCTTAACCAAGCTACTCGGAAAGACCACTTCCCTTTGCCCTTCATTGATCAAGTATTAGAAAGGTAGGCAGGAAAATCCCATTACTGTTTTCTGGATGGATTCTCAAGGTATTTTCAGATTCACATTGCACCAGAGGACCAACATAAAACCACTTTCACATGTCCTTTCGACACTTTTGCTTACAGGAGGATGCCATTTGGTTTATGCAACGCTCCAGGTACCTTTCAGAGGTGTATGGTGAGTATATTTTCTGATCTTTTAGAGAGTTGCATGGAGGTGTTTATGGAAGATTTCAATGTTTATGGTTCTTCATTTGATGCATGCCTACAAAGTCTATCTAGAGTTATGGATAGGTGTATTGAAACTAACCTTGTATTGAATTATGAGAAATGTCATTTTATGGTGGCAGAAGGAATTGTCCTAGGGAATTTAGTGTCTAGCAGAGGCATTGAGATAGATAGGGCCAAGTTAGATGTTATTGCTTCTTTATCTTACCCCGTATCTGTGTGGGAGGTGCTTTGCTTTCTTGGTCTTGCAGGTTTTACAGGAGGTTTATCCAGGATTTCAGCAAGATAGCTTTGCCCTTGTCCAAGCTTTTACAGGAAGGATGTAGAGTTTGTCTTTGATCAATCTTGCCAGGATGCATTCAATGAGTTGAAGAGGCGACACACCACCACTCCTATCATCCAATCACCTAACTGGGAGCTTCCATTTGAGCGGATGTGTGATGCCTCAAAGTTTGTACTTGGAGCTGTTTTAGCCCAACGAGTTGGCAAGATCTCCCATGTCACAGCTTATGCCTCTAGAACTTTAGATGCAACCCAGGCCAACTACACCACTACTGAAAAGGAGCTTTTGGCAATTATTTTTGCATTGGATAAATTTTGCTCCTATTTACTCGGTTCTAAAGTGATTGTTTTCTCTGACCATGCTGCATTGAAATTCTTGTTGAAGAATATATATATATATATATATATATAGAGAGAGAGAGAGAGAGAGAGAGAGAGAGAGAGGCTGAGGTTTTACCTATCAGGGATTATTTTCCAGATGAGCAGTTTATGAAGCTGCATGATACTAACCCTTGGTTTGCTGATATAGTTAATTACCTGGTGGGGTCTTTATTCCCTCTCATGCATCTAAATCACAGATTGCTAAACTAAAAAGTGATGTAAAATATTATGTCTGGGATGATCCGTATTTGTGGAGATTTTGTAGTGACCAGGTAATTCACAGATGCATACCTGACCATGAGATCCCGTCTGTGCTTCATTTTTGTCATGCCTCCCCTATAGGAGGGCACTTTGTTTCACAGCGGACAGCTAGGAAGGTGCTGGACTCTGGATTTTATTGGCCCACCATTTTCAGGGATGTTCATCAAGTTTCTATGACTTGTGAGCAGTGCCAGAGAGCGGGGATAGCCATCACTCGCAGGCAGGAGATGCCCCAACAACCTATTCTTTTCAGTGAGGTATTTGATGTTTGGGGTATAGATTTTATGGGCCCCTTTCCTGTTTCTTTTGGTTATTCATATGTCTTACTTGCAGTTGATTATGTCTCTAAGTGGGTGGAGGCCAAGGCCACCAAGACTAATGATTCTCGAGTTGTTGCAGATTTTGTCAGGTTTAATATCTTTTGCAGGTTTGGTGTGCCCCGAGCTATCATCAGTGACCAAGGGAGTCATTTATGCAATAGGACCATGGAGGCTTTGCTTCGAAAGTATGGGTTAGGGCATAGAGTTGCCACGGCTTATCATCCTCAAACCAACGGGCAGGCCGAAGTCTTTAATAGGGAAATCAAGAGAATTTTACAGAAGGTTGTACAGCCAAATAGAAAGGATTGAAGCCGTCGGCTTGAGTATGCTCTTTGGGATCATAGGACTGCTTACAAGACACCTATAGGAATGTCCCCCTTTCGGGTTGTCTTTGGGATCATATGAAATGTTGTAACTTAGCCTTTGAGTAAGCTGGTTCAGTGAGGAAGCTTCAGTTACAACTACTTGAGGAGCTCCGTTTGGAGGCCTATGAGAATTCTAATATCTACAAGGATAAGACTAAGCATTTTCATGACAAAATGATTTCCAGGAAAGAGTTCTCCATTGGCCAAAAAGTGATTTTGTTTAATTCTCGCCTCAAGCTCATGCCCGGAAAGCTTCGCTCCAGATGGGATGGTCCTTTTGTTGTTACGAATGTTTTTCCCCATGGTGCAGTGGATATTAAAAATGAGACCACTAACAATAGTTTCAAGGTTAATGGCCACCATCTTAAGCAGTTTCATGAGAGCCCCATACTGGTTGAGGAGCATGTAGAGGAGTTGTCCTTGGACAAGCCCACCTTTCCTGAAGTGCAGATTTTCCCACCTTGATGAGGGAGTCCTTCCCCTTTAACTTTTAATTGCACTTTTTCCTTATCTATTGTCTTTGTGCTTACATTGAGGACAATGTGTGATTTAGGTGTGGGGGGAAGTGTTTTAGTGTTTTAGGATTTTTATTTTGTTTGGTTTTTTGTTTTTTAGAGTCTTAAAAATAAAAATAAAAATAAGGGTAAGAATATTATTATTAATTTTTTTTTTGGAGTCTTGTTGCATGCTTTTAAGTGAATTTTTAAGTTTGTGTGAGTTGTGAGTGATTTGCTTCATTCTTGGTTAAGAGGTTTCATGACTTGATATGGAGAAATTCTTGCATTTCTAGTGTAATAAGTTGTCATTGAAATTAATTTGGGAATCTTTTGTGGTAGAATTAACCCTTGTGAGTTTTTGAGCCCTATACATGGGTGAACTGCAATTGTTCCATGCTTTTCTTTCTTGTGTGATTTCACTCCTGATTGTTAATTACTCTAGAACTTGACTTGACTCTTTGAAGCCTCTTGTCCACATGCATGTATTGAGATGATTTAGGCCTTCTTTGTTTTTAAGTTACTATCCAAATAAACCTACCTTAAAATTATCCCCTTGATAGCCCTTTGAGCCTATTTATACCAATTTTTGTTTTATAGCTCATTACAAGCCTAAAAGTGAAAAACAATGATATGACCCAAACCTTAGGGAGTAAAGGAGTTTTGAAATTGTTTTGGGAATGGATGCTTAAATAAGTGTGGGGTCTATGCAATAGTTTGTGGCTTACTTGATTGGAGTGGCAAAGTGCAAAAAAAAAAAAAAGTAGATAGTAATGCAATGTAAAATTGCAAATGAGTGGAAGTGCAAAGGAAGAAAAAGTTCAAAAGAGACAAAGTGGTGTTCATTGGCATTGAATTGTGTTTCTTGGGGTAAATTTGCATGCTTATTTAAACTCATTCCCCATTGCTCCTCTAGTCTCTTTGGTTTATAGATAATATCCTTTCTTGTATCCACCCATAGCTTAGCCCCATTACAACCTTGAAAAAGTCCTTTTGATCTTTATGTGTATGTGTTTCAAGTGGTGGATGTTAGAGGCTTGTCAAGCTTATGGTAGTGTTAGCATTCATGATGTGCCTTGAGCGTAAACACAAACATTAAACACTTGAGAGTTGGAGTGTATGCCTAGTGAGGACTCTACCACTTTGGGTTCATCTTTGATTTGAATTGCCTCCTTGTTTGCTTGAGATGTTAAGGACGTATTCATGATTGTTTTGATTCCTCGATGCTTTTGATGATCTTGCTACAGATATCGGATTTTGATGATCTTGATGTCCCTAGAAAGATAAGGAAGAGACCTACAATTTCATGTTTCACAAGAATTGTCAAATTAGGCCAAAATCAAGGCTAAATTGGGTCCCGAGTTCTCTGGCACGGATCAGTGCGCAGTCCATGATGTTCCTTCACTTAAATGGGCCTAACTTACTCATCTTAAGCCCAATTAAGGCATATGACTCCTTGTTGGAAAGCTTATTCAGAGGCCCTTAATTTGGGCTAGGTTTAGGTCAAGATTAATAAGCATAAATAGCAGTTCACAGCCGCACAAGTCAGGGAGACGAAAATTAGATACTTTTGTAATCCTTGTTTTTCCAAGTTTTGGAATTCTCTTCCCCTCTCTTCTCCCCTTTTTAGTTTTCTGCACTTTGTTGGATGTTTTGTTGATAAAGCTTCTCCAATGGTGATGACTATGGAATTCTAAATCTTTTATCAATCCTAGAAATTCAAGTAATTTGGTTTGAATTCCGAGTTCCTTATTTTTAATTGCTTTTCAATTGCTTCTTCTCCTTTTCTCTTCTTTCAATTATGAATTGTGTTGTGAGTGTGATTACGCTTGATCTATGTCTGATTAGATGTAGATTCAGTTTTCATGATTGAATTGGAATTAGGAATTAATATTGATTAATCCAAAAATCTAATAGAGATTAGAGAACCAATTGGTAACCTAGGTTAATTGAATTTGTACATAAATCAACATTATTAGGGATTGCCATTGTGACTCCAATTTTGTTGTTTAAAACCTACATGATCATGTAGTAGATTTCAAATTAACAGAGGAGGAGGGCAAACAAATTTATATCTTTTGGAACAATGACGAATTCTACCAAAGAACTTGACGTCTTGGATTGATGTTTATAATTAATTGAATTTCGTTTTTTTAATTGCAATTTGTTTTCTCCCAACGAATTTTGAAAACCTCCTTTCTCTAACATTCTTGATTGGCTAATAATTTTAAAGATCCTCGTGAGACGACCAAGGTTGTTTTTCCTTGTCCTACAGTTTTTAATTACTATTATTTTGACCCGTGTATGGCCTAGGATCAGTAATCGTCCTGAAGTGCCCTTGGAAGGGGTGGCAAACACCAGATCGGCTGAAGGCGCAACGGAAAAGATCCTCGTGATGTTGTTTGTTTTTAAAAATGTTGGCTTTCGATATTTATCAATATTGTGGGGTACTCGACATTGTGGCGAGGCTGTGGGTGCGCCGCTCCTCGACCTTGGCTTTGGATGGGCGTGGTGATAGGTGCTGCCTTCCGGGGCGGAGCCGAAGCATCAAGAGACGGGTGATCATCCTGAAGTGACCTTGGAAGGGGTGGCAAACACCAGATCGAATGAAGGCGCATCGGAAAGGATCCTTACGATGTTGTTGGTTTTTTAAAATGATGGCTTTCGATATTTATCAATTTCGTGGGGTACTCGATGGTGTGGCGAGGTTGTGGGTGCGCGGTTCCTCGACCTTGGTTGTGGGAGGATGTGGTGTTAGGTGATGCCTTCCGTGCGGAGCCGAAGCACCAAGAAAAGCGTGATCATCCTGAAGTGGCCTTGGAAGGGGAGGCAAACACTAGATCGACTGAAGGCGCTCCGGAAAGGATCCCCGTGATGTTGGTTTTTAAAAATGTTGGTTTTCAATATTTATCAATTTTGTGGGGTACTCGATGGTGTGGTGAGGCTGTGGGTGCGCGGCTCCCCGACCTTTTCTATGGATGGACGTGGTGTTAGGTGATGCCTTCCGGGGCGGAGCCGGAGTACCAAGAGACGAGTGATCGTCCAGAAGTGGCCTTGGAAGTGGTGGCAAACACCGGATCGACTGAAGGCGCATCGAAAAGGATCCTTACGATGTTGTTGGTTTTTAAAAATGTTGGCTTTTGTTAGTTATCAATTTCGTGGGGTAATCGATGGTGTGGCGAGGCTGTGGGTTCGCGGCTCCTCGACCTTGGTTGTGGATGGACGTGGTGTTAGGTGATGCCTTCCTGGGCGAAGCCAAAGCACCAAGAAATGGGTGATCATCCTGAAGTGGCCTTGGAAGTGGTGGAAAACAACGGATCGACTGGAGGAGCATCGGAAAAGATCCTTGGGATGTTCTTGGTTTTTAAAAATGTTGGCTTTCGATATTTATCAATTTCGTGGGGTACCAGATTGTGTGGTGAGGCTTTGGGTGCGCGGTTCCTCAACTGCGGTTGTCGATGGACGTGGTGTTAGGTGAAGGCTTCCGGGGCGAAGCCGAAACACCAAGAGACGGGTGATCAACTTGGAGTGGCCTTGGAAGGGGTGGCAAACACCAGATCAACTGAAGGCGCATCAGAAAGGATCCTCGTGAGGTTGTTGGTTTTTAAAAATGTTGGCTTTTCATATTTTTCAATTTTGTGGGGTACTCGATTGTGTGGCGAGGCTGTGGGTGTGCGGTTCCTCGACCTTGGTTGTGGATAGACGTGGTTTTAGGTGATGCCTTCCGGGGCGGAGCCGAAGCACCAAGAGACGGGTGATCGTCCTGAAGTGACCTTGGAAGGGGTGGCAAACACCAAATCGGCTGAAGGCTCATTGGAAAGGATCCTTGCAATGTTGTGGGTTTTTAAAAATGCTGGCTTTCGATATTTATCAATTTCGTGGGGTACTCGATAGTGTGGTGAGGCTGTGGGTGCGAGGGTTGTGGGTGCACGGCTCCTCGACCTTGGTTGTCGATGGATGTGGTGTTAGGTGATGCCTTCCGTGGCGGAGCAGAAGCACCAAGAGATGGGGGATCATCCTGAAGTGGCCTTGGAAGGGGTGGCATACACCAGATCGACTGAAGACGGATTGGAAAGGATCCTCGTCATGTTGTTGGTTTTTAAAAATGTTGGCTTTCGATATTTATCAATTTCGTGGGGTACTCGATGGTGTGGTGAGGATGTGGGTGCGCAGCTCCTCGACCATTTCTGTGGATGGATGTGGTGTTAGGTGATGCCTTCCGGGGCGGAGCCGAAGCACCAAGAGACGGGTGATCGTCCTGAAGTTGCCTTGGATGGGGTGGCATACACCAGATCACCTAAAGGAGCATCGGAAAGGATCCTTGTGATGTTGTTGGTTTTTAAAAATGTTGGCTTTCAATATTTATCAATTTCGTGGGGTACTCGATGGTATGGCGAGGTTGTTGGTGCGCGGCTCCTCGACCTTTGTTGGGGAAGGACGTGGTGTTAGGTGATGCCTTCCGGGGCGGAACCGAAGCACCAAGAGACATGTGATCGTCCTGAAGTGGCCTTGGAAGGGGTGGCAAACACCAGATCGGCTGAAGGCACATCGGAAAGGATCCTCTTGATGTTGTTGGTTTTTAAAAATGTTGGTTTTCGATATTTATGGATTTCGTGGGGTACTGGATGGTGAGGCGAGGCTGTGGGTGCGCGGCTTCTCGACTTTTGTTGTGGATGGACGTGGTGTTAGGTGATGCCTTTCAGGGCTTAACCGAAGCACCAAGAGACGGGTGATTGTTGACACGAAAATCTGGGAAAGTATACCCAGTCGTGCAAGTAATACGGTGGTGAGACCGGTTATCGTATCCACGGGGATTGGATGTCAATTACCAATTCACAAACTCAGCAACTATCTAGACTATGAAGAGAAATCAAAACAAACAAAAGAAAAGGAAAAGTTCTTTGAGGATTTCTATCGAAAACTTGGAGTGCGAAAGGGTGTGTTGGGACTAGACTTCACCAAACCTCTGCATCATGTACTGCCAGGACTAGATACCTCCCATTCATGCTTCAGATATTAAAATCAATCCACTAAATTACTCAAACCCCGATTTCTCGGATGGCAAGAGCCTAAATCCACTAATAGACCCTAATTCCTTAGGTGGCCTAGATTAATGAATTTGCATTAGGATTAGGGATTACTCGAATACTAGTAAACCAAACTCCATTTCTAGACGCAAGGGTTACTAGGTGATTAAATTCAGTTCCGATTCTAATACGAATTTCTCAATTGCATACCAAAACACTAACCGAGTCATGGGGGTGCTAGCCACAACAAGCATTAAGCATGGAAAATCAATCACTAATATGAAGGCATGAACACAGAATAATCAGTCAAGGCAAATACATAATAATCAGTTTGATTACATCTAATCCCAACAAATTGGGATTAGCTACTCATAATTACAGAGAAAGACAAACCAGAGAAATAGGAGAAGAGGAGAGAAGAGGCTCCATGGGAGCTTTCCACCGTTGTCACAGCAGCCCCTCTCAGCAACTCCAACTCCCTTCTAGGGTTGAAACCCTAGTCCAGCCACAGCCTCCAAGTGCCTCCAAGTGCCCCCTCCAAAAACTCTCTCATTCTGCCCTAAAACAGCAATTTATATCAATCAGACTCTGCGCGCGCTCGCGAGGCGAGACCTGTCTCGCGAGGCGAATGTTAAAAACCTGGTCTTCAGAGATTGGATCTCTCGCGAGGCGAGAGTGGCTCGCGAGGCGAGGCAGTAAGGTCCTTCTTAAATACGCCCGTGATGAGTATCCGGGCCTGGGCGTGATGGCTTCTGGTCCTCAGGATCACGAGGCGAGACATAGTTCGCGTGGCGAGACAGAAATGGTTGCATTCTCTGGCACAGTCAGTCTTCAGTCTCGCGTGGTGAGTAGCCTCTCGCGGGGCGAGCATTTCCTGTGACAGCTTCTGAGTTTTGCCTTCTGCTCTTCTCAGTTTTCTTGATCATGGCCGTGATGGTCATCACGGCTAGGCCGTGATGGGCTCTGCTTGGCTCATTTTCTTCATTTTTCAAGCTCTATTTCATCCAAGATCCATCAAGGCTAATTCTAAGCATTTTTCCATTAATTCCTGCAAAACAACACCAAGAAACCGCTTCACCCATTCCAAGGGAAAAACTAACTAAAATCAAATAAAGAATGCCTAATCTATATGAAAATGCATGTAAAAGTGTATATGAAACATCATGTAAAATCACACTATCAAATCACCCCAAGCTTATTCAATTGCTTGTCCTCAAGCAATCACTAAGGCCAGAAGATTAAACTAATCAAGACATGGATAGTGAACCAAGAATCCGAGTAGTAACTAATCCAAGTGACAGGCATTTTCAAATAATTCAGTAAGAGACAATCAATTCAAGTCCAATTAGACCTTAGGTTTCTTAGACTCATATTCTCACTGATTCGGGCACTTTTTATCTTCTGAAGATCACCCCAAGCTTGTTCATTTGCTTGGATCTCTTTCTAACCTCACTCATGTGTTTAGGAATGTATGACAATTCGCTCCGTTTTCCTCAAGGAATGAATTCTACCATAGGCTTGACTATCAACCAAATCTCTACTTTATTAATGAAAAAAATTAAGAATCAAGAGGTATTTTGCTTTGGTTGTAACGTGGCCATGGGATTAATCGTTAGGTGGGGCAATCAAGAAAGGGACATTTCAAAAGGCTACACAAAACATTAAGCATTGCAAAGCATATCATACCTTCTAAAATACCTTTTTTGGTTTTGATTCCTTGTCCCACCTTTCTTTCTTTTCTTTTTATTTTATTTCTCATTTCTTTTTGTCATCCCCTTCTCTTTACTTTTGTTTTTCTTTTGTTTTTCTTTTTCTTGGAGAAGGGGAGATATTTCAACTCAAGAGAAATATTTTTCTGATTCTTTCATCCCAAACTTTTTTCAACTACCTTTTTACCCTTTTTGTAATACTTTAGAAGGTATCCTATCAAGCATCATTCAACAATATATTTCAAGGTACCAAGAAAGGTATTTTTATTCTTTCAGGCTCAAAATTGGGCAACTAAGGGGTAGCATTTAGTCATTCAAAGCTCAGAAGGCCGGAAAAATACCTAGTGCCTCAATCATTTTCAAAAATGTTTTCAAAAATTTTTAAGCTTCAAAATGGTTTCAAGTCAAGTTCTAGAGAAATACATCCAAGAGGAATAACACTCTAACACAAAGAATGGGGTAGGTTTAGTGAGTACCCCTTTGGCTCAAAATCTCACATTTTGTAGTTCAAGAATAAATAAGAAACACAAATCTACGGAACCATATGCTAATTATCAACTATCACAGATCATCTCAAGCATTTTTATTTGTAGCCTTATCACAAGAATAAAAAATTTGGGTTCAACAATGCACTATCTCAATTTAATTGGCACTCAGTTTTCACAATTGGATGCATTATCTAAGCAAGGGCAATCTGATCATGTGATCATGCAAAACTATCGTGCAAAACTATATGAATGCAACATGAAAAATGCAAATGCAAAATACCCCTACCCCAAGCTTAAGAATTTACATTGTCCCCAATGTAAACAATCAAGTTAGAAAGAGGAGAAAAATTGGAACGGCTTACCGAGGAGGTAGCGGGTGTTGGCTCTCATTCCACTCAGAAACTTGTTGGGAAATGTGTCACGGCCGTGAGCGTGATGGGTGCTACCTTTGCTTTTTCCTTGTCTTCTTGCTCTCCCTTCCTTCTTTCCCTGAAATCACTTGGCAATTTTATTAGTAAAAGAAAACTCTTGATCTTCTCAAATTATTCAAGAGTTAAAATCAAAAACAAAATCTAACTAAAGAGAAGGGTTAAGAAAAGTTGGGTTGCCTCCCAATAAGCGCTTCTTTAACGTCACTAGCTTGACGTTCTAGGATCCTCCTCCCGGATCAAATGGCTTGTGGAGTGGCGATTGTAGCAGCAGTATGACTCTGTCCACGGTTCCACCTAGCCATTGTGTGAAAGCACCATTGACCTCTTTAACTACAATGATGAACTCACTTCCTCTCGGCTCAAATGGAATTTTCAAGAGGAAGTTTGACAGACAAGTGGAAGGAACTAACTTAGTAGTGTCCACACATGCATATAAGCCGACATATTTGTCTAATGCAGTAAATTCAGCAAGCATGGTGGAGGGAATGCTTTCCAAATGCCCTGCCTTCTCACTTGTTCCTCCCCAAGGGTGCGTGAAAGGTAATTCCTCTTCTTGTGGCTCATCTACCACCACCACTTCATCTTCATTTTGATCCATTCCCTCAACCATATTCTGCTCAATTTCTACTTCATGTGGCTCTATGGGAATCATACATGGTGGTGGAGGTGGTAAATACGAACAGAGGGTTTTCCATTCCTCCTTGGAGCATCTGTATACAATCCTCCCCGTCACACTATCAACTTGTGCTGGGATATCAAAATTTGCCAATTCTGGGTACTCTTCCCAACACCAGTTGTCCTCCCAAGTGTGACTTGAGGCTTCCCCCTCAGATGGATAATGATAGTTGTCCATAAATTCCATCCACCTGGCACAACCAAAACTAAAAAGAAAAGATCAAATATATACAAAACTAAAAATAATGAAAATGTCTAAATTAGTTGCCTCCTTTGTTACTAATGATATTGGCAAAACCAATCCCCGGCAACGGTGAGTATTCCCGCCTGTCACGCGGGTGACCCGGGTTCGATCCCCGGCAACGGCGCCAAAAACTTGTTGACACGAAAATCTGGGCAAGTATACCCAGTCGTGCAAGTAATATGGTGGTGAGACCGGTTATCGTATCCACGGGGATTGGATGTCAATTACCAATTCACAAACTCAGCAACTATCTAGACTATGAAGAGAAATCAAAACAAACAAAAGAAAAGGAAAAGTTCTTTGAGGATTTCTATCGAACACTTGGAGTGCGAAAGGGTATGTTGGGACTAGACTTCACCAAACCTCTGCCTCATGTACTACCAGGACTAGATACCTCCCATTCATGCTTCAGATATTAAAATCAATCCACTAAATTACTCAAACCCCGATTTCTCGGATGGCAAGAGTCTAAATCTACTAATAGACCCTAATTCCTTAGGTGGCCTAGATTAATGAATTTGCATTAGGATTAGGGATTACGCGATTACTAGTAAACCAAACTCCATTTCTAGACGCAAGGGTTACTAGGTGATTAAATTCAGTTCCAGTTCTAATACGAATTTCTCAATTGCATACCAAAACACTAATCGAGTCATGGGGGTGCTAGCCACAACAAGGATTAAGCATGGAAAATCAATCACTAATATGAAGGCATGAACACAGAATAATCAGTCAAGGCAAATACATATTAATCGGTTTGATTACATCTAATCCCAACAAACTGGGATTAGCTACTCATAATTACAGAGAAAGCCAAACCAGAGAAATAGGAGAAGAGGAGAGAAGAGGCTCCATGGGAGCTTTCCACCGTTGTCATAGCAGCCCCTCTCAGCAACTCCAACTCCCTTCTAGGGTTGAAACCCTAGTCCAGCCGCAGCCTCCAAGTGCCTCCAAGTGCCCCCTCCAAAAACTCTCCCATTCTGCCCTAAAACGGCAATTTATACCAATCAGACTCTGCGCGCGCTCGCGAGGCGAGACCTGTCTCGCGAGGCGAATGTTAAAAATCTGGTCTTCAGAGATTGGATCTCTCGCAAGGTGAGAGTGGCTCGCGAGGCGAGGCAGTAAGGTCCTTCTTAAATACGACCGTGATGAGTATCAGGGCCTGGGCGTGATGGCTTCTGGTCCTCAGGCTCGCAAGGCGAGACATAGTTCGCGTGGCCAGACAGAAATGGTTGCATTCTCTAGCACAGTCAGTCTTCAGTCTTGCGTGGCGAGTAGCCTCTCGCGGGGCGAGTATTTCCTGTGACATCTTCTGACTTTTGCCTTCTGCTCTTCTCAGTTTTCTTGATCATGGCCGTGATGGTCATCACGGCTAGGCCGTGATGGGCTCTGCTTGGCTCATTTTCTTCATTTTTCAAGCTCTATTTCATCCAAGCTCCATCAAGGCTAATTATTAGCATTTTTCCATTAATTCCTGCAAAACAACACCAAGAAACCGCTTCAGCCGTTCCAAGGGAAAAACTAACTAAAATCAAATAAAGAATACCTAATCTATATGAAAATGCATGCAAAAGTGTATATAAAACATCATGTAAAATCACACTATGAGTGATCGTCCTGAAGTCGCCTTGGTTGGGGGTGGTAAACACCAAATCGGCTAAAGGTGCATCGGAAAGGATCCTCGTGATGTTGTTGGTTTTTAAAAATGTTGGCTTTCGATATTTACCAATTTGGTGGGGTACTCGATCGTGAGGTGAGGCTCTGGGTGTGTGGATCCTCGACCTTGGCTGTGGATGGACATGGTGTTAGGTGATGCCTTCCGGGGCGGAGCCGAAGCACCAAGGGATAGGTGATCGTCCTGAAGTGGCCTTGGAAGGGGTGGCAAACACCAAATCGGCTGAAGGCGCATCGGAAAGGATCCTCTTGATGTTGTTGGTTTTTAAACATGTTGGCTTTCGTTATTTATCAATTTCGTGGGGTACTGGATGGTGAGGCGAGGCTGTGGGTGCACGGCTTCTCGGCTTTCGTTGTGGATGGACGTGGTGTTAGGTGATGCCTTTCGGGGTGGAACCGAAGCACCAAGAGACGGGTGATCGTCCTGAAGTGCCTTGGTTGGCGTGGCAAACACCAAATCGGCTGAAGGCGGATCAGAAAGGATCCTCGTGATGTTGTTGGTTTTTAAAAATGTTGGCTTTCGATATTTATCAATTTTGTGGGGTACTCGATGGTGTGGTGAGGCTGTGGGTGTGTGGATCCTCGACCTTTGTTGTGGATGGACGTGATGTTAGGTGATGCCTTCCGGGGCGGAGACGAAGCACCAATAAATGGGTGATCGTCCTGAAGTGACCTTGGAAGTGCTGGCAAACCCCGTATCGAATGAAGGTGCTTCGGAAAGGATCCTTGCGATGTTGTTGTGGATGGACATGGGGTTAGGTGATGCCTTCTGGGGCGGAGACGAAGGACCAAGAGACTGGTGATCGTCCTGAATTGGCCTTGAAAAGGGTGGCAAACACCAGATCGACTGAAGGTGTTGGTAGCGGCTACGGTCTCAAGAGGGTGGGCGAGGGGGGTGAATTGAGATATGGAAAACTTTTTCAACACTTTAAAGCAAAGCAAGGTTTCTTTAAAGAAAATTGATTTTTACTCAATTTTAATTTCCAGGAATTTGGTTATGGAACAAGTAATGATGACAAGAAGAATTATAAGTAGTAACAATAGATTTTAACACAGATTGCAGATTAAAGATTCAAGCTAACAAGTATATGGAGTTTAGGGATGAGAAGAACACGCAAACCAATTTATCCTGGTTCGGCTACCACCTCTGGTAAGCCTACATCCAGTCCCACACCTCCGTGGGTTTCTTCACTATAATCAGGAATTACATAATTCTAATTACAGCAACACAAGGATAACCTCCTTGCTTGAAAAATCTCCAGAAAGCACACTAGTTTTTCTATACCCAAGGATCCCTTCTATCCTTGTTAAACCCTAAGAGATACCCTTTCTTAGTCACTCTAATTCACGAAAAGAATTGAGTAGAAGTAAGACTCTAAAAGCCTGATAATACAAATTGAAGTTCTAACTACTATCACACTTTTCTCAGAGATGAAGCACTTTGTTTCACAATCAGAATGAGTTGTGCTTATTGTATATGTTGTATATTTGTTGTTCCTTTGATCCCTCTTTTTATAGAAGACAAATTATAGCTGTTGGGATCATTTAAGACAGATTTGGATCTGATTTAACAAAATCTTCTTTCTTGATTCTTGATCTTGAAATGAGATTCTGTTTGATCTTTGTAGAGTGTGCGTCCTTCTTGAAATATAACTTTTTCCATCTGAAAGGATAGAGAAGTATTTTTGAAGAGTAATATATCTGTGTTTAATTGAAGAGAAAAATATCCAAGTCTTTTTGAAGATAAAAATATCCGCGTCCATTTGCCACGTCACCAAACGGGAGTATTAGCTCAAGGTAATTGGACGGGCTCCAATTGGTAGACGAGAGTGCTAACACAAGGCAATTGGACGGGCTCCAATTGGCAGACGAGCTTTATATGCTATGTTAGTGGACGGAGCTTCTCGTTAAGATCTTTGCGCGTATCATTAGCAGACGAGCTCCAAGTGCCACTATCAGTAGACGAGCTCTTCTTTTACATCAGTAGACGCGCTCTTCTTGTGCCACGTCAACAGACGAGATCTTCTATTTTCTTAGTGGACGTGCTTCTTGTGCCACATCTGCAGACGATATCTTCTTTTTTCTTAGTGGACGCGCTTCATGTGCCACGTCAGCAGACGAGCTCTTCTGTTTCTTTCAGTGGACGCGCTTCCTTTGTTCTTTCAGTGGACGACAGCTTTTTACTTTGTTGTTTCTTTAGTGGACGCGCTTTCTTTGTTCTTTCAATGGACGTCATCTTTTTACTTTGTTGTACTTTAGTGAACGAGCTCTTTAGTTGGTCATTGGACTTCGGCTCTTTACTTTGTTGGACGTCATTCTTGGTTCACTTCATTGGACGAGCGCTTGTTTTGCTTGATTGGATGTCAGCTTGTTTTGCTCTGTTTATGAGTGATCTTGCATGCAACTTAACATGTAATGAGTGCGCAGTCAAAATTAAAAATCTTATGCAAAATACACTTTGTTTGTCATACATCAAAACATGAATAAGGGCTTAGTCTTAAAAACTCCCCCTTTTTTATTATGACAAACCTTACCATACTTAACCTTAGTTATTAAGAAATCAGAGTGCAGCTATTCAGTAAGCATGGTTCTTGAGTTATTTTTGTCCTCCCCCTGTGACATTGATATCTTCCAAAAGATCAAGTGTTATCATATCATTATATAAAAAAAATCATCTTGCCTTCTTTTCAAAGCAGTTCATAATCAGGTATCAAAAAAAAAATTGTATATCAGAAAATGTATGGTTCATTTTTATGGTTCATATTCCTCCCCCTTTGTGGTTCATATTTCTCCCCCTTTGTTAGAGAAATAAAAATTTGTATATCAGAGAAACAAAAAAAATTACAGACACCTAAGGACGCTTAGCATCTTGCCCATGTCCTTCATAATTTTTAGCAACTTGTGCTGCCTTGCGTGCCATCTGTTACCAATTATTTTCAGGATCAATCATGCCAAGTTCCATTCTTATAAAGAAGAAACTCTCCTTATTTAGTGGTTTGGTTAATATATCAGCTAATTGCTTGGTTGTATCTATATGTTCAATCACATCACCACTTTGAATATGATCCCAGATAAAATGATGCCTAATTTCAATATGCTTGGTTCTTGAGTGCATGATTGGGTTCTTTGTTAGATTTATTGCACTAGTGTTATCACATTTTATTGGTATATGATCCAGATAAACACCACAGTCAATTAATTGTTGTTTCATCCATAGGATTTGAGCACAACAACTCCCAGCTGCAACATATTCTGCTTCAGCTATGGATAAGGCCACACTAGTTTGCTTTTTACTAAACCAGGACACCAGGGAATTTCCTAATAAATGGCATGTTCCACTTGTGTTCTTCCTATGCTAACTTGCATCCAGCAAAGTCAGAGTCGGAATATCCTATTAATGTGCAAGTGGATCCCTTGGGATACCACATCCCCATTTCTTTTGTTCCTAAGAGGTACTTCGTGATTCTTTTAACTGCAGTAAGATGTCATTCTTTAGGATTAGCTTGATACCTTGCACACATATACACACTGAACATTATATCTGGCCTACTAGCAGTGAGATAAAGTAAAGATCTGATAATACCTCTATACTTGGATACATCTATAGATTTACCATGTTCATCTTTGTCCAAGTAGCAGGCTGGACTCATTGGTGTTGCCATTTCCTTTGCGATTTCGATTCCAAACTTCTTTAGTAGTTCCTTGCAATACTTTGTTTGGCTTATGAAGGTTCCATCTTGGCATTGTTTAATTTGAAGTCCAAGAAAGAAGGTAAGCTCTTCCATCATGGACATTTCAAATTCACTTTGCATTAGTTCACCAAATTCCTTGCATAGAGACTCATTAGTAGCACCAAAAATAATGTCATCAACATATATTTGAACAAGTAAGATATTGTGTGCTTTTGTTTTAGTAAATAGTGTTGTATCAACTTTTCCTTTTAAAGCCTTTCTCTAGGAGAAAATTGCTTAACCTCTCATACCAAGCTCTAGGAGCTTGCTTGAGTCCATAGAGGGCTTTAGTCAGTTTATAGACATGATTTGGGAACTTACTATCAACAAAGCCAAAGGGTTGACTTACATATACTTCCTCTTGTATTATTCCATTTAAAAAGGCACTTTTCACATCCATTTGGTACAGTTTAAAGTTCATTATACATGCATAGGCTAAGAGCATTCTTATGGCTTCTAATCTAGCTACTGGAGCATATGTTTCATCATAATCAATTCCTTCTTCTTGATTATATCCCTTAGCTACTAGTCTAGCCTTGTTTCTTACTATTATTCCATTCTCATCCATTTTGTTTCTAAACACCCATTTAGTTCCGATTATTTGGTTACTTTTGGGTTTTGGAACTAAATCCCAAACTTTCTTCCTTTTAAATTGATTTAACTCCTCTTGCATTGCAATCATCCAATGTTCATCATTAATAGCATCATCAACACATTTTGGTTCTATTTGAGATACAAACTTCATAGGATTATTCCATGATTGATCAAATATCTTTAATACAACAATGTAGACATATTATACAATGATATATAAGTCAACACAAAGATTCACAATTAGAATGATAATTAGAAAACATATTCAATCAATATTCTTTCTTTATTGTTACCCATTTTTGTGTTTGGTGAAGGCTCTATGTCATGATTCCAATTTTTTCTCTTGACCTTCCACCACACCTACAAAACAGAATTTCATGTTTTTTCTATAGGTACCCAAATCTGTTTGGGTCCTTTTGAGTTAGTTGCAGCAATAGTTCCTTTAGGAACCCATATATACTTAGATTTATTGTATGCTGATTTTCTGTACTGACATGTAGAAGCTGTGTGACCCTTTCTAGAACAAAAATAGCATTTTACAAAAGGACTAGTTGAGGAAATAGGTGTAACAAAAAGCATCTTAAAAGATTTTTCATGTACCATTGGCTTATATCCAATTCCAGCTTTGTCATAAACACCCTTTTGCTGTCCTAATATGGCATTCAAGTTATCTCTACCCAAAGTAAACTTAGATAGAGTTGTATTCAGTTTTTCAACTTCCTTTTCTAGTGTAGTGCATTTGGTGCAAATTGAACTAGATGTAAGTAATTGTGAATTTTCGGTTTTTCTTTAAGCTTTATTTGTAAAGATGCAGAGTCACTACATTGTTTTGCGATGATCTTCCTAGAAGATATAAGTTGTTTACCAATTTTAACATATTCTTCATGCAATTCATCAAAAGCATCTTGTAACTCATCATAGGTAGGAGAAGAATCATTTACCTCGGTTTCACTATCACTTTGTTGATTTACCATGAGACATAGGTTGGCTTCTTCATTTTCAGATTCACTACTAGTGGAATCCATATCATTTTCTTCCCAAGCTATGTGTGCTCTTCTAGGCTTTCTTCCTTTCTTCTCTTTATTGTCACTCTTCTCATACTTTTCTTTCTTTTGTTGCTTTGGACATTCATTTTTGTAGTGTCCAAGCTTTAGACATTCAAAGCATTTGATTGTTGAGGAAGAGCTTGCACCTTTATTCGTGTTCTTTTTGGTAGGAAAACTGAATTGCTTCTTGTTTCTATTCTTCTTGATGAATCTTCTAAATTTCCTCACAAGCAATCCCATGTCTTCTTCTTCGGATTCTTCACTTTCATCAAGGTGTTCATCTTCATCACTTTCTATTGATTCTTTGGAGATATGAGCCTTGAGTGAGAGTCCTTTCTTCTTTTTCTCCTTATCATCATGACTTTTCAATCTATTGAGTTCCAATTCGTGTTCTTTCAACTTACCAAATAGAGTAGCAATCTGCATGGTGTCAAGATCTTTTGCTTCAGCAATTGCAGTAATTTTTGGCTGGCATTCACGACTCAAACATCTCATAATCTTGTTAATCATTTTCTCATCTGTGATTGTATGTCCGAGTCCTTCTAGCTGGTTCACAATGTGTGTAAACCTCTTTTGCAGATCATCTATCTCCTCACCATTCTTCATGTGGAAGAGTTCATATTCATGGATTAGTGCATTCATCCTTGCTCTTTTCACATCGTTGGTTCCTTCATGAGTGATTTGAAGAGTATCCCACATTTTCTTTGCCGTTTTGCAATTGGAGACCCTGAAAAACTCATCATAATTCAAAGCAGTTGTTATAATATTTTTTGCTTTAGCATTATAACCAACTCTTCTTTTATCATCATCATTCCAGTCATCTTTTGGTTTAGTTTGTTTATTTCCCTTAGCATCAAGAATAAATGGAACATAGGGACCATTTTCAACATCATCTAAAACATCTAAACCTGCAACCTCAAGAAAGATAAGCATTCTTTCTTTCCAATACATGTATTGGGAGCCATTAAAGGCAGCGGGTCTAGTGAGTGAAGCCCCATCACCCAGGATATCATTTGTAGCCATCTCTAGAAGCTATTAAGCTTTGTAACAAGAGTTTTAGCCTTGATGCCAATTGTTGGTAGTGGCTACGGTCTCAAGAGGGGGAGGGGGGGAGTGGGTGAATTGAGATATTGAAAACTTTTTCAACACTTTAAAGCAAAACAGTGTTTCTTTAAAGAAAATTGATTTTTATTCAATTTTATTTTTCAGGAATTTGGTTATGGAATGAGTAATGATGACAAGAAGAATTATAAGTAGTAACAACAGATTTTAACACAGATTGCAGATTAAAGATTCAAGTTAACAAGTATATGGAGTTTAGGGATGAGAAGAACACGCAAACCGATTTATCCTGGTTCGGCTACCTCCTCTGGTAAGCCTACATCTAGTCCCACACCTCTGTGGTTTTCTTCACTATAATCAGCAATTACACAATTCTAATTACAGCAACACAAGGATAACCTCCTTTCTTGAAAAATCTCCAGAAAGCACATTAGCTTTTCTACACCCAAGGATCCCTTCTATCCTTGTTAAACCCTAAGAGATACCCTCTCCAAAAAAAGAAAGAAACCAAAACCCGAAAACAAATGAAGTCAACCACACACTTCCAGATGAAGCACTTGTTTCACAATCGAATGAGTTGCGTTTATTTATATTTTATATTTGTTGTTCCTTTGATCCCTCTTTATATAGAAGACAAATTATAGCCGTTGGGATCATTTAAGACAGATTTGGATCTGATTTAACAAAATCTGTTTTCTTGATTCTTGATCTTGAAATGAGATTCTGTTTGATCTTTGTAGAGTGTGCGTCCTTCTTGAAATATAACTTTTTCCATCTGAAAGGATAGGGAAGTCTTTTTGAAGAGTAATATATTTGTGTTTAATTGAAGAGAAAAATATCCAAGTCTTTTTGAAGAGAAAAATATCCGTGTCCATTTGCCACGTCATCAGACGGGAGTATTAGCTCAAGGTAATTGGAAGGGCTCCAATTGGTAGACGAGAGTGCTAACACAAGGCAATTGGACGGGCTCCAACTGGTAGACGAGCTTTATATGCTATGTTAGTGGATGGAGCTTCTCATTAAGATCTTAGCGCGTATCATTAGTAGACGAGCTCCAAGTGCCACTATTAGTAGACGAGCTCTTCTTTTACATCAGTAGACGCGCTCTTCTTGTGCCACGTCAGCAGACGAGATCTTCTATTTTCTTAATGGACGCGCTTCTTGTGCCACGTCAGCAGACGAGATCTTTTGTTTTCTTAGTGGATGCGCTTCATGTGCCACGTCAGCAGACGAGCTCTTCTGTATCTTTCAGTGGACACGCTTCATGTACCACGTCAGCAAACGAGCTCTTCTGTTTCTTTCAGTGGACGCGCTTCCTTTGTTCTTTCAGTGGACGACATGTTTTTAGTTTGTTGTTTCTTTAGTGGTCGCGCTTTCTTTGTTCTTTCAATGGACATCAGCTTTTTACTTTGTTGTACTTTAGTGGACGAGCTCTTTAGTTGGTCATTGGACTTCAGCTCTTTACTTCGTTGGACGTCATTCTTGGTTCACTTCATTGGACGAGCACTTGTTTTGCTTGATTGGTTGTCAGCTTGTTTTGCTCTGTTTATGGGTGATCTTGCATGCAACTTAACACGTAATGAGTGCGTAGTCAAAATTAAAAATCTTTTGCAAAATACACTTTTTTGTCATACATCAAAACATGAATGAGGGCTTAGTCTTACAGAAGGCGCATCGAAAAGGATATTCTAGATGTTGTTGGTTTTTAAAAATGTTGGCTTTCGATATTTATCAATATTGTTGAGTACTCGACGGTGTGGTTTGGCTGTGGGTGCGCGGCTCCTCGACCTTGGGTGTGGATGGCCGTGGTGTTAGGAGATGCCTCCCAGGGTGGAGCCGAAGCACCAAAAGACGGGTGATCATCCTGAAGTGGCCTTGGAAGGGGTGGCAAACACCAGATCGGCTGAAGGCACATCGGAAAGGATCCTCGGGATGTTGTTGATATTTAAAAATGTTGGATTTTGATATTTATCAATTTTGTGGGGTACTCGATGGTGTGGTGAGGCTGTGGGTGTGCAGATCCTCGACCTTGGCTGTGGATGGACGTGATGTTAGGTGATACCTTCCGGGTTAGAGCCGAAGCACCAAGAGACAGGTAATCGTCCTGAAGTCACCTTGGAAGGGGTGGCAAACACCAGATCGGCTAAAGCGGCATCGAAAATGATCCTCTTGATGTTGTTGGTTTTTAAAAATGTTGGATTTCGATATTTATCAATTTCGTGGGGCACTCGATGGTGTGGCGACGTTGTGGGTGCGCGGCTTCTCAACTTTCGTTGTGGATGGACATGGGGTTAGGTGATGTTTTCCGGGGCTGAAGCACCAAGAGACGAGTGATCGACCTGAAGTGTCCTTTGAAGGGGTGGCAAACACCAGATCACCTAAAGGCTCATCGGAAAGGATCCTGGCGAAGTTAGTGGTTTTTAAAAATGTTGGCTTTAAATATTTATCAATTTCGTTGGGTATTCCATGGTGTGGCGAGGTTGTGGATGCACGGCTCCTCGACCTTGGTTGTGGAAGGACGTGGTGTTAGTAGATGCCTTCCGGGGTGGAGACGAAGCACCGAGAGATGGGTGATCGTCCTGAAGTGGCCTTGGAAGTGGTGGCAAACACCGGATCGACTGAAGGCGCATCGGAAAGGATCCCCTCGATGTTGTTGGTTTTTAAAAATGTTGGCTTTTGATAGATATCAATTTCGTGGGGTATTCGATGGTGTGGTGAGGCTGTGGGTGTGCTGCTCCTCGACATTGGTTGTGGATAGACGTGGGGTTAGGTGATGCCTTCTGGGGTGGAGACGAAGGACCAAGAGACGGGTGATCGTCCTGAAGTGGCCTTCGAAGGGGTGGCAAACACCAGATCGGCTGAAGGCTCATTGGAAAGGATATTCATGATGTTGTTGGTTTTTAAAAATGTTGGCTTTCGATATTTATCAATATTGTCGGGTACTCGATGGTGTGGTTTGGCTATGGGTGCGTGGCTCCTCGACCTCGGGTGTGGATGGACGTGGTGTCAGGTGATGCCTACCGGGGAGGAGCCGAAGCACCAAGAGACGGGTGATCGTCCTGAAGTAGCCTTGGAAGGGGTGGCAAATACCAGATCGGCTGAAGGCACCTCGGAAAGGATACTCTTGATGTTGTTGGTTTTTAAAAATGTTGGCTTTCGATATTTATCAATTTTGTGGGGTACTCGATGGTGTGGTGAGGCTGTGGGTGTGCAGATCCTCGACCTTGGCTGTGGATGGACGTTGTGTTAGGTGATGCTTTTTGGGGTGGAGCCGAAGCACCAAGTGACAGGTGATCATCCTGAAGTTGCCTTGGAAGGGGTGGCAAACACCAGATCGGCTTAAGGCGCATCGGATAGGATCCTCGTGATGTTGTTGGTTTTTAAAAATATTGGCTTTCAATATTTATCAATTTTGTAGTGTACTCGATGGTGTGGTCTGGCTGTGGGTGTGCGGATCCTCGACCTTGGCTGTGGATGGACGTGGTGTTAGGTTATACCTTCCGGGGTGGAGCCGAAGCACCAAGAGACGGGTGATCGTCCTGAAGTGGCCTTGGAAGGGGTTGCAAACACCAGATCGGCTGAAGTGGCATCGAAAAGGATCCTCTTGATGTTGTTGGTTTTTAAAAATGTTGGCTTTCGATATTTATCAATTTCGTGGGGTACTCGATGGTGTGGCTAGGCTGTGGGTGCACGGCTTCTCAAGTTTCGTTGTTGATGGACTTGGGGTTAGGTGATGTTTTCTGGGGCGGATCCGAAGCACCATGAGATGGGTGATCGACCTGAAGTGTCCTTTGAAGGGGTGGCAAACACTAGATCACCTAAAGGCGCATCGGAAAGGATCCCTGCGATGTTGGTGGTTTTTAAAAATGTTGGCTTTCAATATTTATCAATTTCGTGGGGGTACTCGATGGTGTGGCGAGGTTGTGGATGCACGGCTCCTCGACCTTTGTTGTGGATGGACGTGGTGTTAGTAGATGCCTTCCAGGGCGGAGCCGAAGCACCAAGAGACGGGTGATCGTCCTGAAGTGGCCTTGGAAGTGGTGGCAAACACCAGATCGGCTGAAGGTGCATCATAAAGGATCCTTGCGATGTAGTTGGTTTTTAAAAATGCAGGCTTTTGATAGTTATCAATTTCGTGGGGTACTCGATGGTGTGGTGAGGCTGTCGGTGCGCGACTCCTCGACCTTTGTTGTGGATGGACGTGGTGTGAGGTGATGCCTTCCGCGGTAGAGACGAAGCACCAAGAGACGGGTGATCGTCCTGAAGTGGCCTTGGAAGGGGTGACAAACACCAGATCGGCTGAAGGGGCATCGGAAATGATCCTTGCGATGTTGTTGGTTTTTAAAAATGTCGGCTTTAAATATTTAGAAATTTTGTGGGGTACTCGATGGTGTGGCGAGCTTGTGGATGCGCGGCTCCTCGACCTTGGTTGTGGAAGGATGTGGTGTTAGTAGTTGCTTTGCGGGGCGGAGGCGAAGCACCAAGAGACGGGTGATCGTCTTGAAGTGGCCTTGGATGGGGTGGCAAATACCAGATCGGCTGAAGGCGCATCGGAAAGGTTATTCTTGATGTTGTTTGTTTTTAAAAATGTTGGCTTTTGATAGTTATCAATTTCGTGGGGTACTCGATGGTGTGGGGAGGCTGTGGGTGCGTGCCTCCTCGACCTTGGTTGTGGTTGGACGCGGTGTTAGGTGATGCCTTCCGGGGCGGAACCAAAGCACCAAGAGACGTGTGATCATCTTGAAGTGGCCTTGGAAGTGGTGGCAAACACCAGATCGACTGAAGGTGCATTGGAAAGTATCCTTGCGATGTTGTTGGTTTTTAAAAAAATACTGGCTTTCGATATTTATCAATTTTGTGGGGTAGTCGATGGTGTGGCGAGGTTGTGGGTGTGCGGCTCCTCGACTTTGTGTGGTGAGGTTGTGGGTGTGCGGATCCTCGACCTTGGCTGTGGATGGATGTGGTGTTAGGTGATGCCTTACGGGGCGGTGCCGAAGCACCAAGAGACGAGCGATCGTCCTGAAGTGGCCTAAGAAGGGGTGGCAAACACCAGATCAACTGAAGGAGCAACGGAAAAGATCCTCTTGATGTTGTTGGTTTTTATAAATATTGGCTTTCGACATTTATCAATTTCGTGGGGTACTCGATAGTGTGGTGAGGTTGTGGGGGCGCGGCTCCTCGACCTTTTCTGTAGATGGACGTGTTGTTAGGTGATGCCTTCCGGGGTTGAGCCGAACCAGCAATAGACGTGTGATCGTTCTGAAGTGGCCATGGAAGTGGTGGCAAACACCGGATCGACTGAAGGCACATCAGAATGGATCATTGCGATGTTGTTGGTTTTTAAAAATGGTGGATTTTGATATTTATCAATTTCGTGGGGTACTCGATGGTGTGGCGAGGTTGTGGGTGCGTGGCTCCTCCACCTTGGTCGTGGAAGGACGTCGTGTTAGTAGATGCCTTCCGGGGCGGAGCTGAAGCACCAATAGACGGGTGATCGTCCCGAAGTGGCCTTGGAAGAGGTGGCAAAACTAGATTGGCTGAAGGCGCATCAGAAAGGATCCTCTTGATGTTGTTTGTTTTTAAAAATATTGGCTTTCGATATTTATCAATTTCGGGGGGTACTCGATGCTATTGCGAGGCTGTAGGTGCACGGCTTCTAGACTTTTGTTGTGGATGGACGTGGTGTTAGGTGATGCCTTCCAGAGCGGAACCAAAGTACCAAGAGACGGGTCATCATCCTGAATTGGCCTTGGAAGGGGTGGCAAGCACCAGATCACCAGATCCTTGCGATGTTGTTGGTTTTTAAAAATGTGGGCTTTCGATATTTATCAATTTTGTGGGGTAGTCGATGGTGTGACGAGCTTGTGGGTGCGCGGCTCCTCGACTTTGGTTGTTGAAGTACGTGGTGTTAGTAGATGCCTTCCGGGGCGGTGCAGAAGCACCAAGACACGGGTGATCCTCCTGAAGTGGCCTTGGATGGGGTGGCAAACACGAGATCGGCTGAAGGCGCTTCGGAAAGGATCCTCGCGATGTTGTTGGTTTTTAAAAATGTTGGCTTTTGATAGTTGTCAATTTCGTGGGGTATTCGATGGTGTGGCGAGGCTGTGGGTGCGTTGCTCCTCGACATTGGTTGTGTATAGACGTGGAGTTAGGGGATGCCTTCTGGGGCGGAGACGAAGGACCAAGAGACTGGTGATCGTCCTGAAGTGGCCTTGGAAGGGGTGGCAAACACCAGATCGACTGAAGGCTCATCGGAAAGGATATTCTTGATGTTGTTGGTTTTTAAAAATGTTGGCTTTCGATATTTATCAATATTGTCGGGTACTCGATGGTGTGGTTTGGCTATGGGTGCGCGGCTCCACGACCTTGGGTGTGGGTGTACATGGTGTTAGGTGATGCCTACCGGGGTGGAGCCGAAGCACCAAGAGATGGGTGATCGTCCTGAAGTAGCCTTGGAAGGTGTGGCAAACACCAGATCGGCTGAAGGCGCATCGGAAAGAATCCTCTTGATGTTGTTGGTTTTTAAAAATGTTGGCTTTCTATATTTATCAATTTTATGAGGTTCTCGATGGTGTGGTGAGGCTGTGGGTGTGTGGATCCTCGACCTTGGCTGTGGATGGAGGCGGTGTTAAGTGATGCCTTCCGGGTGGAGCCGAAGAACCATGTGACGGGTGATCGTCCTGAAGTTGTCTTGGAAGGGGTGGCAAACACCAGATCGGCATAAGGCGCATCGGAAAGGATACTTGCGATGTAGTTGGTTTTTAAAAAAGCAGGCTTTTGATAGTTTTCAATTTCGTGGGGTACTCGATGGTGTGGTGAGGCTGTGGGTGCGTGATTCCTCGACCTTTGTTGTGGATGGACGGGGCGTTTGGTGATGCCTTCCGTGACGGAGACGAAGCACCAAGAGACGGGTGATCGTCCTGAAGTGGCCTTGGAAGAGGTGGCAAACACCAGATCGCTGAAGGGGCATTGGAAAGGATCCTTACGATGTTGTTGGTTTTTAAAAATGTTGGCTTTTGATATTTATCAATTTCGTGGGGTACTAGATGGTGTGGCGAGGTTGTGGATGCGCGGCTCCTCGACCTTGGTTGTGGAAGGACGTGGTGTTAGTAGATGCCTTTCGGGGCGGAGCCGAAGCACCAAAAGACGGGTGATCGTCTTGAAGTGGCATTGGATGGGGTGGCAAACACAAGATCGTCTGATGGCGCATCGGAAAGGATATTCTTGATGTTGTTGGTTTTTAAAAATTTTGGCTTTCAATATTTATGAATTTTGTGGGGTACTCGATGGTGTGGTGAGGCTGTGGGTGTGCGGCTCCTCGACCTTGGGTGTGGAAGGACGTGGTGTTAGGTGATGCCTTCTGGGGCGGAGCCGAAGCACCAAGAGACGGGTGATCGTCCTGGAGTGGCCTTGGAAGGAGCGGCGAGCACCCGTTCGGCTGAAGGCCCGTCGGAAAGGATCCTCGTGATGTTGTAGTTTTTTAAAAATGTTGGCTTTCGATATTTATCAATTTTGTGGGGTACTCGATGGTGTGGTGAGGCTTTGGGTGTGCGGATCCTCGACCTTGGCTGTGGTTGGAAGTGGTGTTAGGTGATACCTTACGAGGCGGAGCCGAAGCAGCAAGAGACGGGTGATCGTCCTGAAGTGGCCTAGGAAGGGGTGGCAAACACTAGATCGGCTGAAGTCGCAACGGAAAAGATCCTCTTCATGTTGTTGGTTTTTATAAATATTGGCTTTCGATATTTATCAATTTCGTGGGGTACTCGATAATGTGGTGAGGCTGTGGGGGCGCAGATCCTCCACCTTTTCTGTGGATGGACGTGGTGTTAGGTGATGCCTTCCGGGGTGGATCTGAACCACCAAGAGGCGCGTGATCATTCTAAAGTGGCCTTGGAAGTGGTGGCAAACATAGGATCGACTGAAGGCGCATCGGAATGAATCCTTGCGATGTTGTTGGTTTTTAAAAATGTTGGCTTTCGATATTGATCAATTTCGTGGGGTACTCGATGGTGTGGCGAGGTTGTGGGTGCGTGGCTCCTCCACCTTGGTCGTGGAAGGACGTCGTGTTAGTAGATGCCTTCCGGGGCGGAGCTGAAGCACCAATAGACGGGTGATCATCCCGAAATGACCTTGGAATGGGTGGCAAACACCAGATCGACTGAAGACGCATCGGAAAGGATCCTCTTGATGTTGTTTGTTTTTAAAAATATTGGCTTTCGATATTTATCAATTTCGGGGGGTACCCGATGCTGTGGCGAGGCTGTAGGTGTGCGGCTTCTAGAATTTCTTTGTGGATGGACGTGGTGTTAGGTGATGCCTTCCGGAGCGGAACCGAAGTACCAAGAGACGGGTCATCATCCTGAAGTGGCCTTGGAAGGGGTGGCAAACTCCAGATCACCTTATGTCGCATCGGAAAGGATCCTTGCGATGTTGTTGGTTTTTAAAAATGTGGGCTTTCGATATTTATCAATTTCGTGGGTTACTCGATGGTGTGGCGAGGTTGTGGGTGCGTGGCTCCTCCACCTTGGTCGTGGAAGGATGTCGTGTTAGTAGAAGCCTTCCAGGGCAGAGCTGAAGCACCAATACACGGGTGATCGCCCCGAAGTGGCCTTGGAAGTTGTGGCAAACACCAGATCGGCTGAAGGTGCATCGGAAAGGATCCTCTTGATGTTGTTGATTTTTAAAAATATTGGCATTCGATATTTATCTATTTCGGGGGGTACCCGATGCTGGGGCGAGGCTGTAGGTGCGCGGCTTCTAGACTTTCGTTGTGGATGGACGTGGTTTTAGGTGATGCCTTCTGGAGCGGAACCGAAGTACCAAGAGACGGGTAATCATCCTGAAGTGGCCTTGGAAGGGGTGGCAAACACCAGATCGCCTGATGGCGCATCGGAATGGATCCTTGCGATGTTGTTGGTTTTTAAAAATGTGGGCTTTCGATATTTATCAATTTTGTGGGGTAGTTGATGGTGTGGCGAGGTTGTGGGTGCGCGGCTCCTCGACTTTGGTTGTGGAAGTACGTGGTGTTAGTAGAAGCCTTCTGGGGCGGTGCCGAAGCACGAAGACACGGGTGATCGTCCTGAAGTGGCCTTGGATGGGGTGGCAAACACGAGATCGGCTGAAGGCGCTTCGGAAAGGATCCTCGTGATATTGATGGTTTTTAAAAATGTTGGCTTTGGATATTTATCAATTTCGTGGGGCATTCGATCGTGTGGTGAGGCTGTGGGTACGCGGTTCCTCGACCTTTTCTACGGTTAGACGTGGTGTTAGGTGATGCCTTCCGGGGCGGTGCCGAACCACCAAGAGACAGGTGATCGTCCTGAAGTGTCCATCGAAGAGGTGGCAAACACCGGATCGACTGAAGGGGCATCGGAAAGGATCCTTGCGATGTTGTTGGTTTTTAAAAATATTGGCTTTCGAAACTTATCAAAAATCGTGGGGTACTCGATGGTGTGGGGAGGCTGTGGTTGCACGGCTCCTCAACCTTGGTTGTCGATGGACGTGGGGTTAGGTGACGACTTCCTGGGAGGAGACGAAGCACAAAGAGATGGGTGATCATCTTGAAGTGGCGTTGGAAGGGTTGACAAATACCAGGTCGGCTGAAGGCGCATTGGAGAAGTTCCTCGTTATGTTGTTGGTTTTTAAAATGTTGGCTTTCGATATTTATCAATTTTTAGGGTACTCGATGGTGTGGTGAGGTTGTGGGTGTGCGGATCCTCGACCTTGGCTGTGGATGGATGTACTGTTAGGTGATGCCTTCTGGGGCAGAGCATAAGCACCAAGAGACGGGTGATCGTCCTGAAGTGGCCTTGGAAGGGGTGGCAAACACCAGATCGGCTGTTAGCACATAAGAAAGGATCGTCTTGATGTTGTTGGTTTTTAAAAATATTGGCTTTTGATATTTATCAATTTCGTGGGGTACTCGATGGTGTGGAGAAGCTGTCGGTGCGCGGCTTCTCGACCTTTGTTGTGGATGGACGTGGTGTTAGGTGATGCCTTCCTGGACGGAACCAAAGCACCAAGAGACGGGTGATCGTCCTCAAGTGGCCTTGGAAGGGGTGCCACACACCAGATCGCCTAAAGGCACATCGGAAAGGATCCATGCGATGTTGTTGGTTTTTAAAAATGTTGGCTTTCAATATTTATCAATTTTGTGGGGTACTCGATGGTGTGGCGAGGGTGTGGGTGCACGGCTCCTCGACCTTGGCTGTGGATGGACGTGGTGTTAGGTGATGCCTTCCGGGGCGGAGCCGAAGCACCAAGAGACGGGAGATCGTACTGAAGTGGCCTTGGAAGTGGTGGCAAACACTGGATTGACTGAAGGCGCATCGGAACGGATCCTTGCTATGTTGTTGGTTTTTAAAAATGTTGGCTTTCAATATTTATCAATTTTGTGGGGTACTCGATGGTGTGGTGAGGTTGTGGGTGTGCGGATCCTCGACCTTGGCTGTGGAGGACGTGGTGTTCGGTGATGCCTTTCGGGGCGGAGCCGAAGCACCAAGAGACGGGTGATCGTCCCGAAGTAGCCTTGGAAGGGGTGTCAAACACCAGATCGGCTGAAGGCGCATCAGAAAGGATCCTCGTGATGTTGTTGGTTTTTAAAAATATTGGCTTTCGATATTTATCAATTTCGTGGGGTACTCGATAGTGTGGTGAGGCTGTGGGGGCACGACTCCTCGACCTTTTCTGTGGACGAACGTTGTGTTTGGTGAAGCCTTCTGGGGCGGAGCCGAACCACCAAGAGACGGGTTATCGTCCCGAAGTGGCCTAGGAAGGGGTGCAAAACACCAGATCGACTGAAGGCGCATCGGAAAGGATCCTAGTGATGTTGTTGGTTTTTAAAAATGTTGGCTTTCGATATTTATCAATTTCGTGGCGCACTCGTTGGTGTGTCATGGCTGTGGGTGCACGGCTTCTCGACTTTCGTTGTGGGTGGACGTGGTGTTAGGTGGTGCCTTCCGGGGCAGAAACGAAGCACCAAGAGACGGGTCATCGTCGTGAAGTGGCCTTGGAAGGGGTGCCAAACACCAGATCGCCTGAAGGCGCATCGGAAAAGATCCTTGCGATGTTGTTGGTTTTTAAAAATGTGGGCTTTCGATATTTATCAATTTTGTGGGGTACTCGATGGTGTGGTGAGGTTGTGGGTGTGCGGATCCTCGACCTTGGCTGTGGATGGACGTGGTGTTAGGTGATGCCTTCCGGGGCGGAGCCGAAGCACCAAGAGACGGGTGATCGTCCCGAAGTGGCCTTGGAAGGGGTGTCAAACACCAGATCGGCTGAAGGCGCATCGGAAAGGATCCTCGTGATGTTGTTTTTCTTTAAAATTGTTGGCTTTTGATATTTATCAATTTTGTGGGGTACTCGATGGTGTGGCGAGGCAATGGGTGTGTGGATCCTCGACCTTGGCTGTGGATGGATGTGGTGTTAGGTGATACCTCCCGTGGCGGAGCCGAAGCACCAAGAGACGGGTAATCGTCGTGGAGTGGCCTTGGAAGGGGTGTCAAACACCAGATCGGCTGAAGGCGCATCGGAAAGGATCCTCGTGATGTTGGTTTTTAAAAATATTGGCTTTCGATATTTATCAATTTCGTGGGGTACTTGATAGTGTGGTGAGGCTGTGGGGGCGCGGCTCCTCGACCATTTATGTGGATGAACATGGTGTCAGGTGATGCCTTCCGGGGCGCCTTCAGCCGACATTGATAAATTGATAAATAACGAAAGCCGAATTTTTTAAAAACCAACAACATCGAGAAGATACTTTCCGATGCGCCTTCAGCCGATCTGGTGTTTGCCACCGCATCAAAGGCCACTTCAGGACGATCACCCGTCTCTTGGTGCTTGGGCTCCACCCCAGAAGGCATCTACTAACACCACGTCCTTCCACAACCAAGGTCGACTAGCCGCCCACCTACAACTTCACCACACCATTGAGTACCCCACGAACTTGATAAATATCGAAAGCCAAAATTTTTAAAACCAACAGCATCGCGAGGATACTTTCCGATACACCTTGAGGCGATCTGATGTTTGCCACCCCTTCCAAAGCCACTCTGAGACGATGACCGGTCTCTTGGTGCTTTGGTTCCGCCTCGGAAGGCATCACCTAACACGACGTCCATCCACAGAAAAGGCCGAGGATCCGCGCACCCACAGCCTCACCACTCCATCGAATACCCCACGAAATTGATAAATATCAAAAGCCAACATTTTTAAAAACCAACAACATCAAGAGGTTACTTTCCGATGCGGCTTTAGCCGATCTGGTGTTTGCCACCCTATCAAAGGCCACTTCAGGACGATCACCCGTCTCTTGGTGCTTCGGCTCCGCCCCGGAAGGCATCTACTAACACCACGTCCTACCACAACCAAGGTCGACTAGCCGTGCACCCACAACCTCGTCACACAATCGAGTACCCCACGAACTTGATAAATAACGAAAGCCAACATTTTTAAAACCAACAACATCATGAGGATACTTTCCGATACGCCTTTTGGTGATCTGATGTTTGCCACCCCTTCCAAGGCCACTTCAGGACGATGACCCGTCTCTTGGTGCTTCGGTTTCGCCCTGGAAGGCATCACCTAACACCACGACCATCCACACCCAAGGTTGAGGAGCCGAACCCCCACAGCCTCCCCACACCATCGAGTACCCCACAATAGTGATAAATATCGAAAGCAACATTTTTAAAAACCAACAACATCACGAGGATCTTTTCCATTGCGCCTTCAGTCGATCTGGTGTTTGCCACCCCCATCCAAGCCCACTTCAGGACGATCACACGTCTCTGCTTCTTCGGCTCCGCCGCGGAAGGCATCACCTAACTTCACGTCCATCCACAGCCAAGGTCGAGGATCCGCACACCCACAACCTCACCACACCATCCAGTACCCCATAAAATTGATAAATATCGAAAGCGAATATTTTTAAAAACCAACAACATCACAAGGTCCTTTTCGATGCGCCATCAGCCGATCTGGTGTTTTCCACCCCATCCAATGCCACTTCAGGACGATTACTCGTGTCTTGGTGCTTCGGCGCCGCCTTGGAAGGCATATACTAACGCCACGTCCTTCCACAACCAAGGTCTAGGAGCCGCGCACCCACAACCTCTCCACACCATCGAGTGCCCCACGAAATTGATAAAAATCGAAAGCCAAATTTTTTAAAAACCAAGAACATCGCAAGGATCCTTTCCTATGCGCCTTATGGTGATCTGGTATTTGTCACCCCTTCCAAGGCCACTTCAGGACGATGACCCGTATCTTGGTGCTTCCGTTCCTCACCGGAAGGTATAACCTAACACCACGTCCATCCACAACGAAAGTCGAGGATCCGCACACCCACAGCCTCACCACACAATCGAGTACCCCACAAAATTGATAAATATAGAAAGCCAACATTTTTAAAAGCCAACAACATCACAAGGATCCTTTCCAATTCGCCTTCAACCGATCTGGTGTTTGCCACCCCTTCCAAGACCACTTCAGGATGATTACCCGTCTTTTAATGCTTCGGCTCCACCCAGGAAGGTATCACTTAACACCACGTCCTTCCACACCCAAGGTCGAGGAGCTGCGCACCCACAGCCTCGCCACACCATCGAGTACCCCACAAAATTGATAAATATTGAAAGCCAACATTTTTAAAAACCAACAACATCGCAAGGATCCTTTCCGATGCTACTTCAGTCTATCCGGTGTTTTCCACCAATTCCAAGGCCACCCCGGAAGGCATCACCTAACACATTGTCCATCCACAGAAAAGGTCGAGGAACCGCACACCCACAGCCTCACCACACCATCTAGTTCCCCACGACATTGATAAATTTCGAAAGCCAACATTTTTAAAAACCAACAACATCACGAGGATCATTTCCGATGCGCCTTCAGTCGATCTAATGTTTTCCACCCCTTCCAAGGCAACTTCAGGACTATCTCCCGTCTCTTGTTGCTTCGGCTCCGCCCCAGAAAGAATCACCTAACACCACGTCCATCCATAGAGAAGGTCGAGGAACCGCGCACCCACAACCTCACCACACCATCGAGTACCCCACGAAATTGGTAAATATCGAAAGCCAACATTTTTAAAAACCAACAACATCGCAAGGATCCTTTTCGATGCGCCTTCAGTCGATCATGTGTTTGCCACCACTTCCAAGGCCACATCAGGACGGTCACCAGTCTCTTGGTGCTTCTGCTCCGCCCCGAAAGGCATCACCTAACACCACATCCATCCCCAGAAAAGGTATGGAGCCGCGCACCCACAGCCTCACCACACCATCGAGTACCCCACGAAATTGATAAATATCGAAAACCAACATTTTTAAAAACCAACAACATCACGACGATCGTTTCCGATGCGCCTTCAGTCGATCTGATGTTTGCCACCCCTTCCAAGGCAACTTCAGGACTATCTCCCGTCTCTTGTTTCTTCGGCTCCGCCCTAGAAAGAATCACCTAACTCCACATCCATCCATAGAGAAGGTCGAAGAACCGCGCACCCACAGCCTCACCACACCATCGTGTACCCCACGAAAATGGTAAATATCGAAAGCCAACATTTTTAAAAACAAACAACATCACGAGGATCCTTTCCGATGCGCCTTCAGTCGATCTGGTGTTTGCCACCCCTTCCAAGGCTACTTCTGGATGATCACCCGTCTATTTGTGCTTCGGCTCCGCCACGGAAGGCATCAACTAACACCACATCCATCCACAACCATGGTCAAGGAGCCGCGCACCCACAACCTCGCCACACCATTGAGTACCGCACGAAATTGATAAATATCGAAAGCCAGCATTTTTAAAAACCAACAACATAGCAAGGATCCTTTCCTATGCGCCTTCAGGCGATCTGGTGTTTGCCACCCCTTCCAAGCCCACTTCAGGACGATCACCCGTCTCTAAGTGCTTCGGTTCCGCCCCGGAAGGCATCACCTAACACCACGTCCTTCCAAAACGAAAGTCGAGAAGCTGCACACCCACAACCTCGCCATATCCTCGAGAACCCCACAAAATTGATAAATATCGAAAGCCAAAATTTTTAAAAACCAACAACATCGCAAGGATCCTTTCCGATTAGCCTTCAGTCTATCCGGTGTTTGCCACCACTTCCAAAGCCACATCAGGACGGTCACCAAGTCTCTTGGTGATTCGGCTTCGCCCCGAAAGGCATCACCTAACACCACGTCCATCCCTAGAAAAGGTCGAGGAGCCGCGCACCCACAACTTCACCACACCATCGAGTACCCCCACGAAATTGATAAATATCGAAAGCCAACATTTTTAAAAACCAACAACATCACGAGGATCCTTTCCGATGCGCCTCGTAAGATCTCGGTGTTTGCCACCCCTTCCAAGGCGACTTCTGGACGATCACCCGTCTCTTGGTGCTTCGGCTCCGCCACGGAAGGCATCACTTAACACCACATCCATCCACAACCAAGGTCGATGAGCCACGCATCCACAACCTCGCCACACCATTGAGTACCCCACGAAATTGATAAATATCGAAAGCTAGTATTTTTAACCACCAACAACATTGCAAGGATCCTTTCCGATGCGCCTTCAGCCGATCTAGTGTCTGCCACCACTTCCAAGGCCACTTCAAGAGGATCACCCATCTCTTGGTGCTTCGGCACCGCCCCGGAAGGAACCCCCTAACACCACGTCCATCCACAGAAAAGGTCGAGGAGCCGCTCAAACACAGCCTCACCACTCCATCAAGCACCCCACGAACTTGATAAATATCGAGAGACAATATTTTTTAAAACCAACAACATCACGAGGATCCTTTCCGATGCGCCTTCAGTCGATCCGGTGTATACCACCACTTCCAAGGCCACATCAGGACGGTCACCAGTCTCTTGGTGCTTCAGCTCCGCCCGGAAGGCATCACCTAACAACACGTCCAACCACAGAAAAGGTCGAGGAGCCGCGCACCCACAGCCTCGCCAAACCATCGAGTACCCCACGAAATTGATAAATATCGAAAGCCAACATTTTTAAAAACCAACAATATTGCAAGGAACCTTTCCGATGCGCCTTCAGTCAATCCGAAGTTTGCCACCACTTCCAAGGCCACTTAAGGACGATCATCCGTCTCATGGTGCTTTTGCTCCGCCCCGGAAAGAATCACCTAACACCATGTCCATCCATAGAGAAGGTCGAGGAACCGCGCACCCACAGCCTGACCACACCATCGAGTACCCCACAAAATTGATAAATATCGAAAGCCAACATTTTTAAAAACAAAAAACATCAAGAGGATCCTTTCCGATGCGCCTTCAGTCGATCTGGTGTTTGCTACCCCTTCCAAGGCCTCTTCCGGATGATCACCCATCTCTTGGTGCTTCGGCTCCGCCACGGTAGGCATCAACTAACTTCATGTCCATCCACATCCAAGGTCGAGGATACGCGCACCCACAACATTGCCACACCATTGAGTACCGCACGAAATTTATAAATATCGAAAGCCAGGATTTTTAAAAACCAACAACATAGCAAGGATCCTTTCCGATGCGCCTTCAGGCGATCTGGTATTTGCCACCCCTTCCAAGCCCACTTCAGGACGATCACCCGTCTCTAAGTGCTTCGGTTCCGCCCCGGAAGGTATCACCTAACACACGTCCTTCCACAACGAAAGTCGAGAAGCTGCACACCCACAACCTCGCCATACCATCGAGAACCCCACAAAATTGATAAATATCGAAAGCCAAAATTTTTAAAAACCAACAACATCGCAAGGATCCTTTCCGATTAGCCTACAGTCTATCCGGTGTTTGCCACCACTTCCAAAGCCACATCAGGACGGTCACCAAGTCTCTTGGTGATTCTGCTTCGCCCCGAAAGGCATCACCTAACACGACGTCCATCCTTAGAAAAGGTCGAGGAGCCGCGCACCCACAGCTTCACCACATCATCGAGTACCCCCACGAAATTGATAAATATCGAAAGCCAACATTTTTAAAAACCAACAACATCACGAGGATCCTTTCCGATGCGCCTTCAGAAGATCTGGTGTTTGCAACCCCTTCCAAGGCGACTTCTGGACGATCACCCGTCTCTTGGTGCTTCGGCTCCGCCACGGAAGGCATCACCTTACACCACATCCATCCACAACCAAGGTCGATGAGCCGCGCATCCACAACCTCGCCACACCATTGAGTACCCCACGAAATTGATAAATATCGAAAGCTAGTATTTTTAAACACCAACAACATTGCAAGGATCCTTTCTGATGCGCCTTCAGTCGATCTAGTGTCTGCCACCACTACCAAGGCCACTTCAAGAGGATCACCCATCTCTTGGTGCTTCGTCTCCGCCCCGGAAGGAACCACCTAACACCACGTCCATCCACAGAAAAGGTCGAGGAGCCGCTCAAACACATCCTCACCACTCCATCGAGTACCCCACGAACTTGATAAATATCGAGAGACAACATTTTTTAAAACCAACAACATCACGAGGATCCTTTCCGATGCGCCTTCAGTCGATCCGGTGTTTACCACCACTTCCAAGGCCACATCAGGACGGTCACCAGTCTCTTGGTGCTTCAGCTCCGCCCGGAAGGCATCACCTAACAACACGTCCAACCACAGACAAGGTCGAGGAGCCGCGCACCCACAGTGTCGCGCTGTCGCGCACGCGTCAAAAGATGAGCGGTTAGTAAAAATGTAGTTTAGTGTGCGACAACTCTGGTATCGTATCACAAGGACTCTTGTAGTGCTATTATCGCAGAAAATCAGTTTTCTTGGGGGGGTGTTTGATTTGAAATTGATTGGAAAACAGAATGAAAACAGAGCATAAAAACAGAGCAAATCACGTGATTATCAAATAAGACTAAGACGATCAATCTGATGTTTCGTTTCCCACTATCATCGGTTCATGTAATTCCATGCCCTAAGCGGAGTCTAATCCCTTTTCGATTGTAGCATCGATACAAAGCTAAACCGACGCTACGGGACATATATTCCTAATTCCGAATTAAGCAAACGGATGAAGCCCTCCGTGAATTAAGCAAACACGAATTGAACGCACGCGAATTAAGCAAACGCGATTAAGTTTAGGAATATAAAATCATCGAAAATAAATCAATACTAATTCGATACAAACTGGATTAAGCAAACAGAGAATAACGAATAGCATTGAAAGAGAGAAGAGAATTAAATCAGAAATTACAAGACCTCAAGTGTTGGCGGAAGCCGATTACAGCAGATCAACCTAGGGAGATTAGTTCTCCATCAAAAACGCAATACAAACAGAGAAAATTCGAAAACAAGGATTGGCAAAAAGATCCTTCTGTTCTGCCCTAAACAACTATTTATAACTGTCAGAAGCTGCTAGTCTCGCGAGGCGAGTGGCTTCTCGCGAGGCGAATATTAAAATGGCGCCTTCTTGAATTTGTATTCTCGCGAGGCGAGCGTGATTCTCGCGAGGCGAGTCTTCAAAACCTGGGTTGTCACAGCCGTGATGCCTATCACGGCCAGACCGTGATAGTCTCTGTCTTCGGGTGCTTATCTGTCATGGCCGTGACCTTCATCACGGCCAGGCCGTGATGGTCTCTGTCTTCAGGGGTTTCTCTTCACGCCCGTGATGGGTGTCACGGGATGACCGTAATGCTTGCTGACTTCAGGCTCGCGAGGCGAGCAATAGCTCGCGGGCGAGGCGAGAGAACATGACTTTTCTAGCATGGCTGGTCCTTACTCTCGCGGGCGAGTATCTACTCGCGTGGCGAGTGTTTCCAGATTGCAATTTCCATTGTTTCCTTCATTCCTTGGACTCTAAGTCAACTCTGAAAACATGAAATAGCCATAAGTGCTTTATTTGACTCAAAAACTGACTAAATAACCCTAAAACTACTTAAGGGACTCAAAACCTTGCTTGAGGACAATCGGCCTAATTTGGGTGAAAACGAGATATAATCGGCGTAGAAAACCACGGTCATACTAGTCATAAAACTAGATGAGCCAGAGGCTTATCAAAATACCCCAAACTTGAACTTTGCTTGTCCCCAAGCAAACTAAAACTCAAAACGACTCAAGACTTGGCAAGCTAGAAGGATTTCAACCAATTTCGCACAAATTTCAAGCAATTCATCAAAACAATTTTCCTTCAATGTTCCCCCCTTTTCAACAATGTAATCCCCACAATCATTTATTCTGAACATTTGAGAATTTCATCATTCAAACAATTATTAATCTAAACAGGGGATCTAAGTTACACACAAGAGGGAGATCACCAAATTCAAACAATCGCCTTCCTCACAAAGGGGTTTAGTGTTCACTCAATCTCTCAGTTTGTCTAGGCTAACAACATTTCACTCAGTTTCACTTTTAAGAGCACTTCCCATGAATTTGATTTTCATCTCAAAATGGTTCCCACAGAGAACATGCATGCAACATCAAAAGGTCTTTCAAGGTTGTAATGGGGCCTGGCTAAGGGAAGGATATACAAAGGTACTGGCTGAAGTCCCTAGGAACTAAGAGAGCATGAAGCTGTTTACACATTGAATTCCTTACTCAAGTTCCTATTCTTATTCTTCTTTTTGCCTTGGGTGGCTACAGCCCTTTTCTTCTAATACCCTTCTTGACATTTTGCTTATTTTTTTTTTTAGAGAGATTTATTTTTGCCCTTTGGCTCCAACCTTTATTTTTTTCTTTTTCTCAATCCCCAACAACACATCATATCACTGTAGCCACCCCAAACTTAGTTTCTTGCAACCATTCTCTTGCTAAGCTTCCATGCTCTCCTAATCCTAAGATCGGGTTAACATGGTTTTTCCAGATTTAGGCTCATAACATAAGGTCAACATGAAACAATAGGCTAATTAGGCTCAAAGGGGCTAACTAGGGAACATGCATTAGGGACTGGTTCAATTTAGGTCAAGTAGTTAATTCAAAGAAAATTGCCTAAATCATTTGATGCAAACACATAGACATGCAAACCATGAAGAGATTCAAGCAAATTCGGGAAAGTGCAACTCGAAAGTGATTCACACAATCAAAAACATGTTGGAGGCTCAAATCCTCACCCGGACATTCATGCAAATTGTTTGACCGAGATTCTATCCCTAGTGTGTGCACCCTATCACCCCAAACTTATCATAAATCATGCTCTCACAACAAAATATCTCAAAGTTCAGTTTTCAATTTTTCAAATGGGGATCACAATTTCCAAATTTCAAAAACCTAGGGGGAATCATCAACATAAATCATGCCATCAATCTGTGCTAAATCAACCAAAACCTACCAAGCTTGCCGACACAAGACACACATGCTCTTGAGCTTCTCAAATTATTCAAGAGCGAAAGAAAACACAACAAAACACAAAACACAACAAAACAAACGGTTCCCTCCCCACACTTAAAACATACATTGTCCTCAATGAACAACACAAATATCAAAACAGAGTGAGGGAAAGGAAAGGGTGCTCCCCGATCAGGGTTGCGGTGTAGGCGGGCTCCCCAAAGAGAGCTCCTCAACAGTAGCATCCACAGGTCCCGAGCTCTCATGAAATAGCTTCAGCCGCTGCCCGTTAACTTTGAATGCCTTGTTGCTACCTGCACTTTTAATCTCTACTGCACCATGAGGAAAAACATTAGTAACAACAAATGGTCCAATCCACCGGGACCGAAGTTTCCCGACCATCAATTTCAAAGTGGAGTTAAACAAGTAAAACCCACTGACCCACAGAGAATTCCTTCCTAGTAATCAATCTATCATGAAAGTGCTTGGTTTTCTCCTTATAAATCGAGAGCTCTCATAGGCTTCTAGCCTAAGCTCTTCAAGCTCTTTAGAATCGGAGTTTCCTTTCAATACCAGATTTTTGCATTTCAGTTACAGCACTTGATCGCCCAATAAGCACGGTGCTCAACTTCCCACGGGGAGATGGCATGCCTTGCCGAATACAAGCCTAAAGGGGGACATCCCTATCGGCGTCTTGAAAGCGGTCCTCTCGAGCCCAAAGTGCGTCTTCTAGACGGCGGCTCCAATCTTTCCTATTCTGGCAAGACAACTTTCTCTAGGATTTGTTTTATCTCCCTGTTGGAGATCTCACTGGCCATTGGTCCGAGGATGGTAAGCAGTGGAGACTCGTGCACAACCCCATACTTCCGGAGTAGAGCTTCCATGGTGCGGTTGCAGAAATGAGTGCCACGGTCACCGATGATGGCACGAGGTATGCCGAACCTGCAAAAAATATTGGACCTAACAAAATTTGCAACAACTTTAGAATCGTTAGTCCTAGTGGGGATAGCTTCCACCCACTTTGAAACATAGTCAACAGCCAAGAGAATGTAAAGAAAGCCAAAAGATGCGGGGAAAGGACCCATAAAGTCGATCCCCACACGTCAAACACCTCACAGAAGAGCATGGGCTGCTTTGTGGCATTTCACTCTTGCGAGTGATGGCTCAGACTGCCTTTGTCGACACTCCTTACAAGTCCGATACACCTCATAAGCATCTCTAAAGATGGTGGGCCAATAAAAACCAGAATCTAGGACCTTTCTCGCAGTCCTCTGTGGCCCAAAGTGTCCCCCTACTTGAGAGGCATGAGAAAAGTGCAAAATAGACTCAATCTCATAGTCGGGGACACACCGCCTAATCACCGATCACTACAAAACTTCCAAAGAAATGGATCGTCCCAAACATAGTACTTGGCGTCGCTCTTTAGTTTGTGGATTTGTGACCTAGTTGCTCTGTCGGAAAGACACCAACAACTAGGTAATTCACAAGGTCGGCAAACCAAGGGGTAACGCCATGCAACTGTAAAAAGCTGCTCATCAGGAAAGTCATCTGAAATGGGGGACGGATCCTCATCCCTCTCTATCCTACTCAAGTGATCAGCCACTAAATTTTCGGCTCCACTCTTGTCCTTGATCTCTACATTGAACTCTTGGAGCAACAACATCCACCGAATCAACCTCGGCTTCGCTTCCGGTTTCTTTAACAAATATTTCAGAGCTGCATGGTCAGTGAAAACAATAACCTTGGAACCTAGCAAATATGATCTAAACTTATCGAGAGCAAAAACAACAGCTAGAAGTTCCTTTTCAGTGGTGGTGTAATTACATTGTGCAACATCTAAAGTCCTAGAAGCGTAGTAAATGACATGTGCAACCTTGCCTACTCTTTGTGCCAGGACCGCCCCCACAGCATAGTTAGAAGCATCACACATGAGCTCAAAAGGGAGGGTCCAGTCAGGGGGCTGGATAATGGGGGCAGAGGTCAATGCCTTTTTCAAGAAGTCGAACGCCTTCTTACAGTTATCATCAAAGCTGAATATGGCATCATTCTTCAGCAAGTTCGACAGAGGAAGAGCTATCTTCTTTGAAGTCCTTAATAAAGCGCCTGTAGAAACCTGCATGACCAAGAAAAGAACGAATCTCGCGAACGTAAGATGGGTAAGGCAATGTGGAAATCACATCAATTTTAGCAGGATCTACTGAGATACCCTCTCTAGAAATAACATGCCCCAAAATAATCCCCCTGTTCAACCATAAAATGACACTTTTCATAGTTCAACACAAGATCGGTTTCAATACATCTTTCTAAAACCAAATTCGGACTATGCAAGCATGCATCAAATGAGGAGCCATATCTTTGTGAAATCATCCACGAACACTTCCATGCAATTTTCAATAAATTCAGTAAAAATGCTAATCATGCATCTCTCGGAAAGTGCCGGGAGCGTTGCAAAGGCCAAATGGCATCCTCCTATAGGCAAACGTGCCGAGGGGCACGTGAAAGTGGTCTTCTCCTGATCCTCCGGTGCAATGTGGATCTGGAAGTATCCGGAGAAGCCATCAAGAAAACAGTAGTGGGATTTACCGGCCAGCCGTTCGAGCATCTGATCGATGAACGGCAAAGGAAAGTGATCCTTTCGAGTGGCCTGGTTCAACCTCCTATAGTCAATACAGACTCTCCAGCTATTCTGGACTCTAGTGGGGACAAGTTCATTGTTCTCATTTCTTACCACTGTGAGGCCAGATTTCTTGGGCACAACTTGCACTGGGCTCACCCAAGTACTATCAGAGATGGGGTATATGATACCCGCGTGTAGGAGTTTTGTTACCTCCTTCTTTACCACATCCAGAATCAATGGATTTAGTCGCCTCTGCGGCTGCCTAACTGGTTTAGCCCCATCCTCCAATAGAATCCTATGCATACATCTAGAGGGGCTAATTCCTGGAATGTCAGCCAAGGTCCATCCAATTGCTCTCTTGTGCTTCTTCAAAACCTCCAAGAGTTTGGCTTCCTGGTCAGAGTCAAGGTTGGAGGAAATGATAACTGGGAGTTTTTCATTCCTCTCCAAGTAAGCATACTTCAGATTGCCAGGAAGTGGCTTAAGCTCCAAGGAGGGTGGCTGCTCCACAGATGGTATGTTCGAGCAGCCGGCTGTCAAGAATTCCAGTAGAGCAGGCGCCTTCACTTACACTATCACCCCGCAAAGTAGAATCAATCTCAAGACAAACAACACAAGGGTTAGTGTTAGTACAGTCATTACATGAATAAACATCATTAAAATCAGAAATGGATGGAAAATCAGCAACCAAGTCATCATAGGTGTCATCAACTATTTCGGAGAGCAATTCTATTTGGAAAACAGAGTGCTCTTCCAATGGATGCTTCATAGCATCAAAAATGTTGAACCTTGCAATAATGTCACCGAACTCCATGGACATGGTTCCATCATCAACATCTATCTTCGTCTTTGCCGTCTTCATGAACGGCCTGCCCAAGATGATTGGTGATCTACTTGAATTGGTTTCCCCTGCCATGTCCAGGATGTAAAAGTCGGCAGGGAAAATCAAATCATCAACTCGTACCAACACATCTTCTACCACTCCCATGGGGCGAGCATTGGTCCTGTTGGCCAACTGTATGGTAAGTCCTGTATGTTGCAAAGGGCCCAGATCAAGGTTGTTGAAAATGGAGGTGGGCATGACATTTATGGAGGCTCCCAAATCCAACATGCAATTGTCGAATTTGCTGTCCCCAATGGTGCATGGAATAGTGAAAGTGCCAGGATCCTTGCACTTCGTGGCGGTGCTCGAGTGAGAGCTGAAACCGTAACCTTCTCGGGGGCAAGTTTGGGCTGAATGAGGGCTGAAACATTTCGCCCTAAGTTAACTCTCTCATTACCCTTCATCCTCCTCTTGTGGGTACACAAATCCTTGTAAACTTTGCATACCTTGGAACTTGCTTAATCACATCTAGGAGTGGAATGTTTACCGCCACCTTTCTCGAACACATCTAAGATCTCCTTCTCCTTGTCTTCCCCATCAACCTTCTTATTTTTCTGCACTCTTTGTGGGAAGGGAATCGGGGCACATACACTCTCTCGGTTTCAACAACAACAGAGGGCTCAGGAATAGCCTCAACAGTTTCTTCATCTTTCTCAGGGGCTCCCTCTACTACTTTCCCGGATCTCAAAGAGATGGCACTCACATTGGGATTGGGGGCATTGGGATTCACCACCTGTATGCGTGCAGGTAGTTGGCTCGATCCCCGAGCTTGCCTGTAAGTTGTTTATGGATGTGGCAAGCTGTCCAATCTGTGTCCTCAAATCCTGAATGCTATCATCATTGCTGCTGCTGAGACTTGTCCAACTTGATCTGAAACGGAGATTTTGTGCAGCCATTTGCTTGACCAAGTCTTCTAATGAAGGTCCGGAAGGTGTAGAAGTGGTCACTTGAGGAGGATTCGGTGGTGGTGCCACCGGTTGTTGTTGGGATGAGTTCCCATACCGCAGATTAGGGTGATTCCTCCAGTTGGGATGGTACCTATTTGTGGAGAGGTCAGGAGTACCATACCGGTTCTGATTATTGCCTTGGTTGTAGAGATTAGCTGCATAAGCTTGAGGCATATCAGTAATTGACCCATCCTTCAGAATAGGGCACGTGTCGGTCAGATGCTCAGGAGAACTACACATGCCACACAACCTCGCCGGCTGAACCTTTTCCATTGCCAGTTGCTTCACCAAACAAGTGAGCTCATTGATTCTGGTTTCGAGTGCCTTGTTGGAAGATGAACCTTGGATCTCATTTACACCCCTTGTCTCGACAGAGTTGCTCCTGGTTGTGAACTGCTGGGAGTTTAATGACATATTCTCAATCAATTGCTTCGCAGCAGCTGGAGTTTTATCGACGAGTGCTCCTCCACTAGCGGCATCCAAAATATTTCTGTCCATTGGGAGCAATCCCTCATAAAAATACTGAATTAGGAGCTGCTCAGAAATCTGGTGTTGAGGGCAGCTAGATACAAACTTCTTGAACCTCTCCCAGTACTCAGCCAATGACTCATTGCTTTGCCTGATGCCACATATCTCCTTTCTGATGGAAGCGGCTGCGGAGGCGGGAAGTATCTTTCCGGGAAAACCTTCTTGAGATCATTCCAAGTTGTGTGACAGAATTTGGCTCCAAATAATATAGCCAATCCTTTGCGGCGCCTTCAAGGGAGAAAGGGAAGGCTCGCAATTTGATATGGTCTTGATAATGCCTTGAGCCTCAAGGGTGTAGAACAGACCACCTGAAATTCCTTCAAATGCTTATGTGGATCCTCACCTGCAAGACCACTAAATCTTGGCAACAAGTGTATTAAACCAGATTTAAGTTCAAAAGGAGCAACCACACCAGCATACTCAATACACAACCCATTGTAGTTAACATCAGGGGCAGCAAGCTGCCTCAATGTCCTTTGGTCACCCATGTTATTAAAAACAGGTTCGAAATCAGAATTACCACTAGTGCTTGCCCGTATTGCCCTAAGGCGTGTGTGCAGTGTTCTTTCAATTTCAGGGTCAAAATCACACAAGTCAGGACAAGTAGACCTAGTGGCCAGTCTAATTCAAAACAAAAACAAGAAACAAAAAGCGAGAACAACAAACAAGAGTCCCCGGCAACGGCGCCAATTTGACGCGCTGTCGCGCACGCGTCAAAAGATGAGCGGTTAGTAAAAATGTAGTTTAGTGTGCGACAACTCGGGTATCGTATCACAAGGACTCTTGTAGTGCTATTATCGCAGAAAATCAGTTTTCTTGGGGGGGTGTTTGATTTGAAATTGATTGGAAAACAGAATGAAAACAGAGCATAAAAACAGAGCAAATCACGTGATTATCAAATAAGACTAAGACGATCAATCTGATGTTTCGTTTCCCACTATCATCGGTTCATGTAATTCCATGCCCTAAGCGGAGTCTAATCCCTTTTCGATTGTAGCATCGATTAACAAGCGAAACCGACGCTACGGGACATATATTCCTAATTCCGAATTAAGCAAACGGATGAAGCCCTCCGTGAATTAAGCAAACACGAATTGAACGCACGCGAATTAAGCAAACGCGATTAAGTTTAGGAATATAAAATCATCGAAAATAAATCAATACTAATTCGATACAAACTGGATTAAGCAAACAGAGAATAACGAATAGCATTGAAAGAGAGAAGAGAATTAAATCAGAAATTACAAGACCTCAAGTGTTGGCGGAAGCCGATTACAGCAGATCAACCTAGGGAGATTAGTTCTCCATCAAAAACGCAATACAAACAGAGAAAATTCGAAAACAAGGATTGGCAAAAAGATCCTTCTGTTCTGCCCTAAACAACTATTTATAACTTTCAGAAACTGCGCAGTCTCGCGAGGCGAGTGGCTTCTCGCGAGGCGAATATTAAAATGGCGCCTTCTTGAATTTGTATTCTCGCGAGGCGAGCGTGATTCTCGCGAGGCGAGTCTTCAAAACCTGGGTTGTCACAGCCGTGATGCCTATCACGGCCAGACCGTGATAGTCTCTGTCTTGGTGCTTATCTGTCATGGCGTGACCTTTCATCACGGCCAGGCCGTGATGGTCTCTGTCTTCGGGGGTTTCTCTTCACGCCCGTGATGGGTGTCACGGGATGACCGTAATGCTTGCGACTTCGAGGCTCGCGAGGCGAGCAATAGCTCGCGGGCAGGCAGAGAACATGACTTTTTCGGCATGGCTGGTCCTTACTCTCGCGGGCGAGTATCTACTCGCGTGGCGAGTGTTTCCAGATTGCAATTTCCATTGTTTCCTTCATTCCTTGGACTCTAAGTCAACCTGAAAACATGAAATAGCCATAAGTGCTTTATTTGACTCAAAAACTGACTAAATAACCCTAAAACTACTTAAGGGACTCAAAACCTTGCTTGAGGACAATCAGGCCTAATTTGGGTGAAAACGAGATATAATCGGCACAAAACCACGGTCATACTAGTCATAAAACTAGATGAGCCAGAGGCTTATCAGCCTCGCCAAACCATCGAGTACCCCACGAAATTGATAAATATTGAAAGCCAACATTTTTAAAAACCTACAATATTGCAAGGAACCTTTCCGATGCGCCTTCAGTCAATCCGAAGTTTGCCACCACTTCCAAGGCCACTTTAGCACGATCATCCGTCTCTTGGTGCTTTCGCTCCGCCCGGGAAAGAATCACCTAACACCACGTCCATCCATAGAGAAGGTCGAGGAACCGCGCACCCGAGCCTCACCACACCATTGAGTACCCTACGAAATTGATAAATATCGAAAGCCAACATTTTTAAAAACAAACAACATCAAGAGGATCCTTTCCGATGCGCCTTCAGTCGATCTGGTGTTTGCCACCCCTTCCAAGGCCTCTTCCGGATGATCACCCATCTCTTGGTGCTTCGGCTCCGCCATGGAAGGCATCAACTAACTTCACGTCCATCCACAGCCAAGGTCAAGGATACGCGCACCCACAACCTTGCCACACCATTGAGTACCCCACGAAATTTATAAATATCGAAAACCAGCATTTTTAAAAACCAACAACATAGCACGGATCCTTTCCGATGCGCCTTCAGGCGATCTGGTGTTTGCCACCCCTTCAAAGCCCACTTCAGGATGATCACCCGTCTCTAAGTGCTTCGGTTCCACCCCGAAAGGTATCACCTAACACCACGTCCTTCCACAACGAAAGTTGAGAAGCTGCACACCCACAACCTCGCCATATCATCGAGAACCCCACAAAATTGATAAATATCGAAAGCCAAAACTTTTAAAAACCAACAACATCGCAAGGATCCTTTCCGATTAGCCTTGATCTATCGGTGTTTGCCACCACTTCCAAAGCCACATCGGGACGGTCACCCGGTTTCTTGGTGATTACGCTTTGCCTCGAAAGGCATCACCTAACACCACGTCCATCCCTAGAAAAGGTCGAGGAGCCGCGCACCCGACTTCACCACACCATCGAGTACCCCCACGAAATTGATAAATATCGAAAGCCAACATTTTCACAAAACCAACAACATCACAAGGATCCTTTCCGATGCGCCTTCAGTCGATCAGGTGTTTGCCACCCCTTCCAAGGCCACTTCAGGACGATCACCCGTCTCTTGGTGCTTCAGATACGCCCGGAAGACATCACCTAACACAATGTGCCACCACAGAAAAGGTCGAGGAGCCGCACACCCACAGCCTCGCCACACCATCGAGTACCCCACGAAATTGATAAATATCAAAGGCAAACATTTTTAAAAACCAACAACATCTTAAGGATCCTTTCCGATGCGCCTTCAGTAGATCCGGTATTTTCCACCACTTCCAAGGCCACTTCAGGACGATCACCCGTCTCTTGGTTCTTCGGCTCCGCCCCAGAAGGCATCACCTAACACCACGTCCATCCCTAGACAAGGTCGAGGATCCACGCACCTGACCTCACCACACCGTCGAGTACCCACGAAATTGATAAATATCGAAAGCCAACATTTTTAAAAACCAACAACATCAGGAGGATACTTTCCGATGCACCTTCAGTCGATCTGGTGTTTGCCACCCCTTCCAAGGCCACTTCAGGACGATCACCCGTCTTTAGGTGCTTCAGATTTGCCCAGGAAGTCATCACCTAACACCAAGTCCATCGACAACGAAAGTCGGGAAGCCGCACACCCACAACCTCGCCACACCATCGAGTACCCCACGAAATTCATAAATATCGAAGGCAAACATTTTTAAAAAACAACAACATCGCAAGGATCCTTTCCGATGCGCCTTCAGTAGATCCGGTATTTTCCACCACTTTCAAGGCCACTTCAGGACGATCACCCGTCTCTTGGTTCTTCTGCTCCGCCCCAGAAGGCATCACCTAACACCACGTCCTCCACAGAAGAGGTCGAGGAGCCACACACCCACAGCCTCACCACACCATCGAGTACCCCATGAAATTGATAAATATCGAAAGCCGACATTTTTAAAAACAAACAACATCGCAAGGATCCTTTCCGATGCTCCTTCAGTCTATATGGTGTTTGCCACCCCTTCCAAGGCCACTTTAGGAAGATCACCCATCTCTAGGTGCTTCGATTTCGCCCCGGAAGTCATCACCTAAGACCACGTCCATCCACAACGAAAGTCGAGAAGCCGCACACCCACAGTCTCGCCACACCATCAAGTACCCCACGAAATTGATAAATATCGAAAGCCAACATTTTTAAAAACCAACAGCATCCCAAGGATCCTTTTCGATGCGCCTTCAGTAGATCTGGTATTTTCCACCACTTCCAAGGCCACTTCAGGACTATCACCCGTCTCTTGGTTCTTCGGCTCCACCCCGGAAGGCATCACCTAACACCACGTCCATCCACAGAAAAGGTCGAGGAGCCGCGCACCCACAGCCTCACCACACCATTGAGTACCTCACGAAATTGATAAATATCGAAAGCCAATATTTTTAAAAACCAACAACATCGTAAGGATCCTTTCCGATGCGCCTTCAGTCGATCTGGTGTTTGCCACCCCTTCCAAGGCCACTTCAGGACGTTCACCCTTCTCTAGGTGCTTCGGTTTCGCCCCGAAAGTCATCACCTAACACCACGTCCATCCACAACGAAAGCCGAGAAGCCGCACACCCACAGCCTCGTCACACATTCGAGTACCCCACCAAATTGATAACTATCGAAAGCCATCAGTTTTAAAAGTCAACAACAATGCAACGATCCTTTCCGATGCGTCTTAAGTCGATCCGATGTTTGCCACCACTTCCAAGGCCACTTCAGGACGATCACCCGTCTCTTGGTGCTTTATCTCCGCCCCAGAAGGCATCACCTAACACCATATCCATCCACAGAAAAGGTCGAGGAGCCGCGCACACAGCCTCAGCACACCATCGAGTACCCCACGAACTTGATAAATATCGAAAGACAACATTTTTTAAAACCAACAACATCACGAGGATCCTTTCCGATGCGCCTTCAGTCGATCCAAAGTTTGCCACCACTTCCAAGGCCACTTCAGGACGATCACCCGTCTCTTTGTGCTTCAGCTCCGCCCTGGAAGGCATCACCTAACACCACGTCCAACCATAGAAAAGGTCGAGGAGTCACGCACCCACAGCCTCGCCACACCATTGAGTATCCCACGAAATTGATAAATATCGAAAGCCAACATTTTTAAAAACCAACAACATCGCAAGGAACCTTTCCGATGCACCTTCAGTCGATCTGAAGTTTGCCACCACTTCCAAGGCCACTTCAGGACAATCACCCATCTCTTGGTGCTTCAGCTCCGCCCCGGAAGGCATCACCTAACACCACGTCCATTCATATATAAGTCGAGGAGTTGCGCACCCACAACCCCACCACACCATCGAGTACCCCACGAAATTGATCAATATCGAAAGCCAATATTTTTACAAAACAACAACATCAAGAGGATCCTTTCCGATGAGCCTTCAGCCGATCTGGTGTTTACCACACCTTCCAAGGCAACTTCAGGAAGATCACCAGTCTCTTGCTGCTTCGGCGCGGAAGGCATCTCCTAACTTCACGTCCATCCACTGCCAAGGTCGAGGATCCGCACACCCACATCCTCACCACACCATCGAGTACCCCACAAAATTGATTAATATCGAAAGCCAACATTTTTAAAAACCAACAACATCACGAGGATCCTTTCCGATGCGCCTTCAGCCGATCTGGTGTTTGCCACTCCTTCCAAGGCCACTTTAGGACGATCACCCGTCTCTACGTGCTTCGGCTCCACCCTGGAAGGCATCACCTAACACCACGACCATCCACACCCAAGGTTGAGGAGCCGAACCCCCACAGCCTCCCCACACCATCGAGTACCCCACAATAGTGATAAATATCGAAACCAACATTTTTAAAAACCAACAACATCACGAGGATCTTTTTCGTTGCGCCTTCAGCCGATCTGGTATTTGTCACCCCTTCCAAGGCCACTTCAGGACGATCATGCGTCTCTCGGTGCTTCGTCTCCGCCCCGGAAGGCATCATCTAAATCCACGTCCATCCACAGGCAAGGTCGAGGAGCCGCGAAATTGATAACTATCGAAAGCCAACATTTTTCAAAACAAACAACATCGCAAGGATCCTTTCCGATGTGCCTATAGTCTATCTAGGTGCTTCAGTTTCGCCGCGGAAGGCATCACCTAATACCACATCCGTGCACAACCAAGGTCGAGGAGCTGCGCATCCACAACCTCGCCACACCATTGAGTACCCCACGAAATTGATAAATATCGATTGCCATCATTTTTAAACACCAACAACATCGCAAGGATCCTTTCCGATGCGCGCCTTGATCGTCGATGTTTGCCACCACTTCCAAGGCCACTTCGGGACGATCACCCGTCTCTTGGTGCTTGACTCCGCCCGAAGGTATCACCTAATACCACGTCCATTCAGAGAAAATGTCGAGAAGTCGCGAACCCACAGCCTCACCACACCATCGAGTACCCCACGAACTTGATAAATATCGAAAGACAACATTTTTTAAAACCAACAACATCACGAGGATCCTTTCCAATGCGCCTTCAGTCAATCCGGCGTTTCCCACCACTTCCAAGGCATTTTCAGGACGATCACCCGTCTCTTGGTGCTTCGGTTACACCCCGGAAGGCATAACCTAACACCATGTCCATCCACAGCGAAAGTCGACAAGCCGTGCACCCACAACCTCGCCACACCATCGATTACCCCACAGATTTGATAAATATCGAAAGCCAATATTTTAAAAAGCCAACAACATCAAGAGGATCCTTTCCGATGCGCCTTTAGTCGATCTGGTGTTTGCCACCCCTTCCAAGGCCTCTTCTAGATGATCACCCATCTCTTGGTGCATCGGCTCCGCCACGGAAGGCATCACCTAACACCTCATCCATCCACAACCAAGGTCGACGAGCCGCGCTCCCACAACCTCGCCACACCATTGAGTACCCCACGAAAATGATAAATATCGAAAGCCAGTATTTTTAATAACCACAACATCGCAAGGATCCTTTCCGATGCGCCTTCGGGCGATCTGGTGTTTGTCACCCCTTCTAAGCCCACTTCAGGACGAGCACCCGTCTATAGGTACTTCGGTTCCGTTTCGAAAGGCGTCACCTAACACCACGTCCATCCACAATGAAAGTCGAGAAGCCGCACACCCAAAACCTCGCTACACCATCGAGTACCCCACGAAATTGATAAATATCGAAAGCCACATTTTTAAAAACCCACAACATCGCAAGGATCGTTTCCGATCGCCTTGATCTATCCGGTGTTTGCCACCAATTCCGAGGCCACTTCAGAACGATCACCCGTCTCTTGGTGCTTCGGCTCTGCCCCGGAAGGCATCACCTAACACATTGTCCATCCACAGAAAACGTCGAGGAGCCGCACACCCACAGACTCACCCCACCATCGAGTACCCCACGAAATTGAAAAATATCGAAAGCTAACATTTTAAAAAACCAACAACCTCACGAGGATCTTTTCCGATGCGCCTTGATCGATCCGGTGTTTGCCACAAATTCCAAGGCCACTTGGGACGATCACCCATCTCTTGGTGCTTCAGCTCCTCCTCGGAAGGAATCACCTAACACCACGTCATCCATAGAGAAGGCCGAGGAACCGCGCACCCAAAGCCTCACCACACCATCGAGTACCCCACGAAATTGATAAATATCGAAAGCCAACATTTTTAAAAACCAACAACATCACGAGGATCCTTTCCGATGTGCCTTGAGTCTATCAGGTGTTTGCCACCAATTCCAAGGCCACTTCAGGACGATCACCCGTCTCTTGGTGCTTCAGATCCTCCCCGGAAGGCATCACCTAACACAATGTCCAACCACAGAAAAGGTCGAGGAGCCTCACACCCACAACCTCACCACACCATTGAGTACCCCACGAAATTGTTAAAAATCGAAAGCCAACATTTTAAAAAACCAACAACATCGCAAGGATCCTTTCCGATGTTCCTTGAGTATATCAGGTGTTTGCCACCAATTCCAAGGCCACTTCAGGACGATCACCCGTCTCTTGGTGCTTCAGCTCCTCCTCGAAAGGAATCACCTAACACCATGTCATCCATAGAGAAGGTCGAGGAACCGCGCACCCAAAGCCTCACCACACCATCAGTACCCCATGAAATTGATAAATATCGAAAGCCAGCATTTTTAATAACCAAAACATCGCAAGGATCCTTTCCGATGCGCCTTGAGCGATCGGTGTTTGTCACCCCTTCTAAGCCCACTTGGGACGATCACCCGTCTATAGGTACTTGGTTCCCGTTCGAAGGCTTCACCTAACACCACGTCCATCCACATTTAATGTCGAGAAGCCACACACCCACAACCTCGCCACACCATCGAGTACCCCACGAAATTGATAAATATCGAAAGCCACATTTTTAAAAACCCACAACATCGCAAGGATCGTTTCCGATGCGCCTTGATCTATCCGGTGTTTGCCACCAATTCCGAGGCCACTTGAGAACGATCACCGTCTCTTGGTGCTTCGGCTCTGCCGGAAGGCATCACCTAACACATTGTCCATCCCACGAAAAGGTCGAGGAGCCGCACACCCACAGCGTCACCCCACCATCGAGTACCCCACGAAATTGAAAAATATCAAAGTGACATTTTAAAAAACCAACAACATCACGAGGATCTTTTCCGATGCGCCTTGATCGATCCGGTGTTTGCCACAAATTCCAAGGCCACTTGAGGACGATCACCCGTCTCTTGGTGCTTCAGCTCCTCCTCGGAAGAATCACCTAACACCACGTCATCCATAGAGAAGGTCGAGGAACCGCGCACCCAAAGGCTCGCCACACCATCCAGTACCCCACGAAATTGATAAATATCGACAGCCGACATTTTTAAAAACCAACAACATCACGAGGATCCTTTCGATGCGCCTTGATCTATCCGGTGTTTGCCACCAATTCCAAGGTCACTTCAGGACGATCATCCGTCTCTTGGTGCTTCGGCTACGCCCCGGAAGGCATCACCTAACACCATGTCCATCCATAGAAAAGGTCGAGGAGCCGCGCACCCACAGTCTCACCACGCCATCGAGTACCCCATGAAATTGATAAATATCGAATGTTAACATTTTCCAAAACCAACAGCATCGCAAGGATCCTTTCCGAAGCACCTTCAGTCTATCCTGTGTTTGCCACCACTTCCAAGGCCTCTTCAGGACGATTACCCGTCTCTTGGTGCTTGACTCCTCCTCGGAAGGAATCACCTAACACCACGTCATCCATAGAGAAGGTCGAGGAAGCGCGCACACAAAGCCTCACCACACTATCAGTACCCCCACGAAATTGATAAATATCAAAAGCCAGCATTTTTAATAACCACAACATCGCAAGGATCCTTTCCGATGCGCCTTGAGCGATCGGTGTTTGTCACCCCTTCTAAGCCCACTTAGGATGATCA